>CM075777.1:14874902-15474902 GCA_037974665.1 Ehretia macrophylla
GGTAGTATGTGAACAAGTCAAAGGTAAATTGTTTTGTTTAGGGTGGGAAATGGATATGATTTAAATCTGAATTTGATGGATATCCGATTCAATTATAAATCTATTCATGAAATTAATAGAGTATTTGTGAGGTTTGATTTTTATAAGTGGATTAATGGCGAATAGTCCGATAGGATTTGATAATAGCAATAAAAATAAATCAAATTATTAATTAAGTAAAAAATAAATTAATAAAAAAATTCTACATTTATGTATGTATACTTATAACATAATGTTATTTCGTATTGTTTGATGGAAGTAGGATAACTTCGTAATGGAATGATTTTGTTAAATGCTTCAATCATGTTTAGATTGATTTAAGCTTATTTACAGACAAAAAACAAGTAATTTATTATTTTTAGTTTTATTGAGATTCGTCGTTTATTTATGGATAAATATTGGACAATGTTGTTTGTTTTGGATTTTATCATCTAATTCTTTTATTAAATTTTTTTATTTTATTTTAAGTCTTCTTAACATTTAAAGTTTATTTTTCTAGTTTAAATATTAAATTTGTATTCATTTTAATTGCTTTTATAAATACTTTTTTGGATATTCTTAAAAAAATAAAATAATTTTTTTATTTATAAATGGGTCGAGTCTGATACCTGCAGGTTTCTAATTATTTTTTGAGTTCAGGTTTGGTAAGTAAAACTTAAACCCATCGGGTTTCTGCTATTAGTTTAGAAAAAAATAATTCAAACGGGTTCGGGTTCAAGTTTATAGATTTTAGTGGGTATCTGGCCCATGGTTATTGTTAGTTTTGTTGCGTATTGGCTTACGTCGCCAAAACATGGGAGGAAGATTACGGAAGGTTGTCTGAATTTTGATGTACTAGTTTAATACATCCGCCATGTTATATTATTCTCTGACAAAGTCGCGTCGTTTGGATTTCCTGAGATGACTGTTTATGCCTATACATAGCCGAGTGGCAACTCAAAACACACTTTTGCTTACATTTGCCTTTGCTCAAAGAATTTTCCTCTTTGCCCAAGCAGTCAGCTCATTCCACTCAGCTCGAGAAACCCTGCTTCCTCAATCAGCTCATTCTATTTAGCTCAGGAACACTTGTGTATTATCTCTCATCAATTAGGTATGTTCCTATCCCCTTTCCCTTAGATTTCAACCTTTCTATCCTTTTCTTTCTTATAATGGCGAGGTTAGGCACGAAATCCGATTCTCAAGTTTGCTCGATTTACACTTATGGAGGCGTAGAAGAGTACAGCTTAAAGGCTATGCCTTTAACAAGGCCTGATGCTGAGGAAAGTAGTGAAAGGAAGGATGAGGGAGAAATGTCAGAAAGTGCGAATGAAGGATCTGAAAGAGAGGGTGATGAGACCGAATGTGAGGGCTAAGAAATGGAGCACCTCGAATGTTTCTCAGATGTAGGCGAGATTGAAGAGGCTAATGGATCCCCCTTGGACAAGTTAGAGGGGCTAGAGATTCTTATGCAGCCGATTATGAATCTGTTCCCGCCACTCAGGTCTTCCTCAAGCCAAAAAAATCCTCCCAACAGGGTATAACTCAGGCATTGCAACTTCCTTTCAGCTCTAAAACTGCCACTAGTGGAGAGCATACCGCGTCCTTAAGGGGCAAGAAGCTATTCGCTTGCTACAAATGGGTTTGCAAGGAGAAGGTTTCTGAGGCCAATGAGAGATTGAGGAAAGGTGCATTCTCTCACGATTTTAGGATAAGGGCACCGAGGCCAGAGAAAGTGACTTGCTGCATGGGTACTGGCAAGGTCACATTTTATGATGCAACTTTCAAATTCACACAATTGCCTTTGCCTTCCTTCATATCAGATATCATCAACTACTTTTAGATCAGCCCGGTGCATATACTTCCTAATGGTTGGGTTATAATGGTGGCATTCTATGTGTATGCAAAGAATAAGGGGGTGAACCTGACCTGTACCTTGTTCAAGAAATGCTTCATAGCCAAACCTGCCCCCAGATGGCGCAAAACTGTTAAGGTGGTTAACTTGTCAGTTTGAGCTCAAACCTACAAAACAAAGGAAAGGAACCACGGGAATTGTGACTCGGGGACTTCCTCTGACGATCAAGTCAGTTAAATGGTCCGAGCTAAAATGTTTGTGAATAAGTAGAGAGAAAGTAAGCAATAAATGAGTTACCTTGATTAGTTTATTGAATAAGCTATTTATACTAATGATATTCATGCCTTAAGTATGCCTTGGTGATTTAACTCTTTCATTTTGAGGTCATACCACGGGTCCCACTTATGAACCAAGGGATTATCCATTGGGTTATCGAACCAGTTCGGGTCAAATTAACGGGTCGAGTCTATACCCATATCAAGCTTATTGTTTATTCTTGGCTCTCGTGGATTAATCAAGCTCAATGTTTGATTATTATACACGAGTATCTTGAGCACCTTGCTTATCTATCCTTGCTTATATTATTTTTTCCTGTAATGACAAGGGATGCTAAGTCAGAAATTAAAAAGTTATTTTTGGAGATTTGTCACCCCTATTTTATTTTTTCACTAGCATCAAGAATTGGATTAAGAGCAGGGCGGAGGTAGGGGCCAGGGAGGGCGGGGCCAACCAAAAAAAAAAAAACTTAATGTATATTTTTTTGAAAAATATATTTGGCCCCCCAATAAATATTATAAAAGTTGTTAAAGTTTACAAGATATGAATTAGCTTGGTGGTTAGTCATAAAAATGTTTATATGATTAACGCGAGTTCGAATCACCAAGGCTACATGTATTTTTTTTTTTTTGCTAGCAGCCAGTTGTACGTTGGTGAAAGAAAAAAAAAAGAGGCTAGGGAAGTGCCACGTGGGCACTTCCTTTGCCAATTGCCTTGCCGGGAAACAAAGTTAAAAGCTGTGTTGGTGTTGCACTTTAAAAAAAAAAAAAAAAAAACTATCATCATCTTCATCTTCTTCTCAAAATCTCTCTATAAATCTCAACTTTATTACATAATATCTTTCTGCAAATATCAAGTTAAAAGGTATACCCTGACTATTGTATCTTTTTTTTTAAACAAAACTATCATCTTTTTTTTTTTTATAACAAAACTATGTGTGTAACTTGTAAGTGATACTTGGGTAACATGGACCGTAGAGCTTGGCTTGTGTTCCTGTTGTATGTTTTAGCCCCCAGCCGTTTTCATCATCAATTAAAAAAATTGAAAAGATTGTTAATTGATTATAAGAAGGTTGTTATGCTTAAAAAAAAAAAGTGATACTTGGGTATGTAAAGGAATGAGACAAGACTAAATTGTAGTTTGTGCAAGAGCTTTTGTGTATCTTTCTCATTACCATAACACAAATATATAGTACAACAGAGATAAAAAGTAATGAATATTTGAATACAATAGCATGTCCAATAAACTAGGAGAATGGAGAGAGCGAGCAGCTGTTACAAAAAATAAGCATAGCACAACAGAAGAGGTAACACGTGCTTGAGTGGACTATGGCTAGCGAGTTGTCTCAATAGTATGTGTGTATTAGTGTATATATATTTTTTGAGCTACTCTATTCTTTTTTAGCTTAAGACTAAATCTGCCACTCAACTTAGCAAAAAAAAAATAGTGTATATATATGTATGGAGTATGCAGGCCTAGAAAAAAAAAGCTTATGACTGCTTTTAAACGTTTTTTAGAAGAATTTGTATACTTTTATAAACTTGTGTTTAGTGTTGCATTGATCACTTTTGGTTTCTTGTATTTATGTCTACCAAACGTTAGTTGAGATTTGAGAGACCTTGTGACATTAAGCTTTGGGCATTTTCTAACCAAGTTTAGCTTTTTAGGGGTTGCTATGTTGACAAAAAAGGAATTAAAAATTAAGTAGAGGAGAATATCCAAATCCGTTTTTGACTTGTGAAGGAATTGTAGAGTTTATTTTTTGGGGGTTTGAATTGTAGTTCAATTTAATGTGGTTAGACAATCAATTGTCTAATCCTATTATTAATGCCTAAGAACAACAAGATAGGTGAACGCGTGAAAGAACCAAACTTGATGGTCAACCATATATTAAAATTGCGTAGACAAAACGTAATGAAGATGGAGTCATAAAGAGCTAATAATACAAAAAGTGAATGAAGAAATATGCTATACATAAACTTTATTTGTGATTATATAATGTACTACTTGAGATGATTTTACTTAATAGAAGAATTCGATAGATACATAAAAGGAAAGAAACTTTCATTGGGTTCCTTTCTTCTTTGGTAGTTGCACAAGACAATTTCCCTTTTTTGGTTTGTTCTTTGCTTTTCATTTGTTTGCGCATCTCTTTGCTATCTTGGTGCAATTAGGAAAAATGGTCTAATGCAGTAATAAATGTTATACATGACAGGTTATTAATTGTTTCCTGACAGGATCAAATTCTGTAAGTATCTATGGCTTATTTCATATGATCATAATTATGTTTACTCTGTCTTTACTATTATGCAACTATTACTTGGAAATTATGGCTTATTATAAGTATTTATGGCTTATTCAGGTCAAAATATGAGTAAGTCAAAAATAATTTATTCTTTCTTTAAAAGAAAAGAAAAGATTATTGACTCAGAGCTTGGAGAACAATCTTCTGTATCTGATAGTAATACAAATGTGATTCTAGAACTTCCAACAAAATTTCAAAGGACTGAAAAAGAGACAATTGATATGAGTTCTTTAGTGCGTGACCCGGGTTTACGCCCTCGAATTTGTGAGTATCCAGAGGATCAAAAAGATAAAATTTGTAGAGCATATATTCAATTTGGTCCATATCATCATATTCAATCACATTATCCATATTCTGGACAAGAGAGTCATCCACGTCGATTTCAAGCTTATTGGTTTAAAACATTTCCTTGGTTGGAGTATTCACTTGCAAAAGATGTTGTATTTTTTTTCTTTGCTACATTTTTGCAAAAGAATCAAATGAAAAATCTGGATCATATGTATTCACTGCTAAGGTATTTAAAAATTGGAAGAAAGTAAATAGCGGAAAAGATTGTGCTTTTTTATCTCATATAGGGAAGGATAGCAATTTAGTTCATAATTTAGCTGTTAAATATTGTGAGAATTTGAAGAACCAGTCTTCTCATATTGAAAAGGTGATGCAGAGGCAAACTTCACAAATTTTGAATAATCGTTTACGCCTTAAAGCTTCCATAGATGTTGTTCGATACCTAACATTTCAAGGATGTGCTTTTAGAAGGCATGATGAAAGTTCAGATTCAATAAACCAAGGTAACTTTCTTGAAATGATAAAAGTGTTAGCATCTTACAATGAGCAAGTGCATGGAGTTGTTTTGGATAATGCTCCAGAAAATGCTAAGTACACATCACATTTTATTCAAAAAGAAATTTTATCAGTTTTGACTAGAAATGTGCAAAACAATATTCGTAAAGAGATTGGTGAAGCGATTTTTTTTTAATTGTTGATGAAGCTCAAGATAAATCTAAGAGAGAGCAAATGGCTCTTGTTATAAGATTTGTTGATAAGGAATGATTCATAAGAGAGATTTTTGGACTTGATTCATGTGAAAGACACAAAAGCATTAACTCTAAAAAGAGAAATTTCTTGTGCATTATCTCATCATAACCTCAATATTCTTAATATCCGTGGTCAAAGGTATGATGGAGCTAGTAATACGCGTGGAGAATGGAATGGGTTGCAAGCTTTATTTCTTAAAGATTGTCCTTATGCTTATTATGTGCATTGTTTTGCTCATCATTTATAACTAGCTCTAGTTGCTGCATTTAGAGAAGTTTCTGATATACATACTTTTTTTGAAAACTTGAGTTTTATTGTTAACATCGTGGGGTCTTCTTCCAAGCGCAATGATGAATTACAAGCTGCCTAAATAATTGAAAATGCACGTTTAATTGAACGTGGTGAAATTAATACTGGTAGAGGGGTCAATTAGATAGGAACTTTGCAACGCCCTGGAGATACTAGATGGAGTTCACATTTTAATTCAATTTGTAGTTTGATAAAAATATTTGACGCCACTTCTGTAGTTCTCCAGAATATAGCTATTGAAGGGTTTAACTACTCTCAATGTGGATATGCTACTTGTGCTATTAAGCTATTGATGTCATTTGATTTTGTATTGATCTTGCATGTGATGAAAGAAATTATGGGGATCACAAACGTGCTTTGCCAAGTTCTGTAACAAAAATCTCAAGACATTTTAAATGCAATACATATGGTTTCTAATACAAAATTATTACTGCAAAGGTTGAGAGATGTTGGTTGAGAAACTCTTATAGAGAATGTGACATCTTTTTGTTCTCATCGAAATATTCAAGTTCTTGATATGAATGCTTCTTACTCCGACATACTCCGATCTCGTCGTTGAAAGGATATTATAACAATTGAGCATCATTATCGGGTAGACATATTTACAGCTACTATAGATCAACAATTACAAGGGTTAAACAACAAATTTAATGAGCAAGCAACTGAGCTTCTCACTCTTTGCATAGCTTTGGATCCTAAAGATGGTTATAAGTCATTTGCAGTAGATGATATAAGCAAACTTGTGAAAAAATTTATTTTTCTAACTTCTCTAAACAGGAGATGAATCATTTAAATTATGAATTGCAGCATTATGAGCTTGATGTGCCTAATCATTCTGACTTGAAAATTTTGACTAGCATAGCAGATCTGTGTAGAGGATTAGTAGAAACTGGAAAATCAAAAGTTTATCATTTAGTGGAAAGGTTGATACGGTTGATTTTAACTATTCTTGTCTCGACAGCAACTACAAAATGAGCTTTTTCTACTATGAAAGTTATCAAAACAAGGCTTCGAAATCGAATGGAGGATGAATTTCTCAAAGATAACTTAATTATCTATATAGAAAAAGAAATTGCCAAAGATGTTACTGTGGATACAATAATTGATGAGTTTTATTCTATGAAGGAAAGACGAGCTCAACTTTATTGACTGAACAGGTAAAGATTACTTTGTATATCTTACGTTATTTTTGATAAATAATATTTTTTTATATCTATTTATGTCTAAAAATTTAATATCATGAATCTTTTAATAAATTGAATTAGAATCTCGGCCTCCCTAGTATTAATTTTCTGGCTCCGCCCCTAATTGAGAGATGATCTAGCATTGACATTTTAACATTTGGATTGGGTTTATAGAATTGACACTTAAAACATTCTCGAAAAGAGGATTAGTAAGTATCTGAGATTTCAAGATATCACACTAAAGAAGTTGAAGATACGTTTATGAAAAGAAAGAAGAAAGTCAATTCTTTTGGGGTAATCCGGGTAAATTTTATATTTAATTAATTTAAATTATGCCTCCTTCAAACGATATTATGTATCCTAAAATTTAATATCTCAAGTGTCATTAAAACATATAGGGCTACTTGTTACAGTCAATAGGTAGAAAATTCTTCCACGTGATCTCCTATTTACCCTTCACATTGAACTTTGACATTTCAGAATTCTGTTATGAAAACTCGGCAGGAGAAAATAAAATAAAATAAAAGAAGAGCCAACTATTGAAGAGTGGGAGAGAATCACTTGTATTATGTTTGATATCTCAAAACAGAACATATTGTTAAAAGTACGACATTGAAATAAATTATGATAATTGACAAATTCTCAAGGTGGCAACTTTGAATGGCAAATTTATATTAAGTCAAAGATCAATGATGATCTAACGTAAATTTTAAATAACCACAGAAAGTTGACATAATACTCTAGAATTGAAAGAAAGTTGACATGATATTTCTAGAAGTGAATAGCATTGACTTGACTATTTTAAATAAGGGTTAACACTTATTTTGGCTTTCTATTTTTAACTTGAGTGATAAAATAGTTTTTTGTTTTTAAAAATGATATATTGATAAATAGTCTTTTATTTTTAAAAGTGATATATTTCAGACTTTTATATTTTATCCAAGTGATACTATTAATCTTTTTTTAGTGATTTTGTTAAAAAATTAATAGAAAACATATACATAATTAACATATTTTTCTTATTTTTTCACAGGTAAGTTTTCCGTTAATTTTTAAATTAAATTACTAAAAAAGACTCAAATAAAAAATAAAAACTGAAATATATTATTTTTAAAAATAAAAAATCACTTTATTAATCAAGTAAAAAATAGAAGATCAAAATAGATATTAACCCTTTAAATAACCACGTGTATGCCAATCTCGTAGATTGGGAGGCCATGGATAGGTAGTATGTGAACAAAGTCAAAGGCAAATGGTTTTGTTGCGTATTGGCTTACGTAGCAACCAAATGTCCACATTTTAGCCAAAAAAAAAAAGTTCATATTTTAACTTGGTAAAAATTAAAATAACTGATTATTGTCATGTTATTATGTGTTAGCAATTAATCAATTGTTAATATTGTCGTACATATTATTGATTTTTCCATCATTCTCATTTTAAAAACCTATCTTTTAACATTATATCTTTGACTAAGAAAAAAAAGTTGGCATGGTATTTCAAAAGTGAATAACAGTTGATTAGTTGTACTGTAATTAAAAATGAATAAGAAAACGCATTTATGCAGTTTAGGAAAAATATTTAGTCTAACAATTAGATCACGAGAGAGTGTGGAATCGTTAATATCGCAGTCTGGTTGGTTAATTGAAAAGCGACATATATATATATATATATATTGTATGTAAAGTCTACGATGATGATCTAACATATGAAAATTTTAAATAACCAAAGAAAGTTGACATGATATTTTGGAAATGGATAACATTTGATTAGTTGGCTCTGTTTGGTCTAATTATGAAATTTTAATTTTTAAGTTGTAAAGTTTTTAGTAATAAAGTTTTGGTAAGAAGTGTTATTTAAAAAAACTGTTGACTATTTGGGTTATGTTGGACAATATTGAACTTTTAAAAAATTTAAAGGCAATGTTGGATGTAAAAATATAAAGGGGTATATTTAAAAAGAAAAAAGAAAATAGCTTCAAAGAAAATAGCTTTCCGTATTATGTAAAAATAGTTTTGCAAAAATCTATTTTGAAAAACTCTAATTTTGGAACTTCTTATTTTTCAGTTTTTTTTATCTTCAACTTTTATCTAAAAGCACTTTTAAAAATTGATTAGACAAATTAGCCTAAACTTTTAAACTTACAAAAAATATTTTAAAGTATCGAAAAGTAAGGCCAAATATAACTTAAACAACCAAAGAAAGCTGACATGATATGCCAATGTTATTGGGAAGAAAAAAAAAGGAGAGAGAGGCGAATATCATAGGTTGGTGGACATGGATGGTTAGTCTGTGAACAAGTCGAAGGTAAAATGGGTTTGTTGCCTATTGATTTTTTCACCTTTTTTATTTTAGAAATGTATTTTTTAGCTTTAAATCTTTGACCAAGAAAAAAGTTGGCATGGTATTTCGAAAGTGGATAACAGTTGATTATTTGTAGTGTAATTGAAATGAAAAGGAAAACACATTGAAATGTCATTTTATGTAGTTAAGAAAAAATATTTAGTTTGGCAATTGGATCGTGCAACTGTGAGAAGAGGTGGATCCCGAAACCTATGTGGGTCTCACTTCATATTAAGGTCGCACAATGTGGTTGGTTGATCGAGGAGGAGCGACACATAATATTGAGAGTAGGACATTAAAATAAATTATGATAATTGACAAATTCGCAAGGTGTCAACTTTTTTTTTTTTTTTTGGGAATCAAGGGGTACACTACAGTGTCAGAGCCAGTAACCGAGATTTGGAAAAAATTATTTATAAATAAAATTTTCTATGAAGACTATGCAATTTTCTTATATTTTCATCTTTATCGGATAAAATCACTGTCTAATTGTTCGTTTGATAAAAACTATGAAGTTTTCCTATATTTTTCCTTTTCAATCTCTTCATTTCTCTCTTTATTTTCTCCTGTTTTTTATTTCTCTTTGTTCATTCAACAAAACATCATTTTTTTTTTGCTTTGTATTTTTTGGTTTTAATAAAAAGAATCCAACCCGCATTGATTGGTCAGAAAGAAAAAATGTAATGAGAAAAATAGGATATCCAAATTCGATTAATATAACTTGTTGTTGAAATCAAATCATATATCTGTTGATATTTTGATAATCTCCATTTATCAATCTTTTATAAACCTTTCTAATTTAAATAAGATGACAAATTTTTAAATCTCCCGAACCAATCATTTGTCTTATTTTGGCTAGTTTAAACATAGCGAAAGCTACACCCATTCTGGTGCCGTTTCTAGTAAAAGAAAAAATATAAAAGAATCTCAAATTTTAAGGGGATGCACGGGCACCCCTAAGCCTAATGTGGCTCTGCTAGTGGCTAATCCTACAAGGGGCGAATCAATTTATACATTTATTTACTTCGCGATAAACATATCAGATATAGAGAAATTCGAATGTTGCCTCAAAAATTAATTTGCAATCCTCTATCCATGGTTGAAGATAGTTGCCTGTGTTTGTATTATGTCTCAACAAATTGAGAAGTAATTTCGAATCAGTTTCTACCTCCAAGGATATTTCAGCTACCTTTGAGAGACCCAACCCCTAAGCCATCAACTCTGCAGGAAAAATAGTAGTGGTACCGAGATTAAAGATATAGCCACTAATCCAATCTCCCTTTATATCTCAGAACAAGTCACCTGCTGATGCTAGACTTTGAAAGCGTCGTAACACAACCATCAATATTAAGTTTTAAACTCCATTTTATGGCAACTCCCAACCAATCAGAGTTTCAATTCTGTCAGTTCGAGAACATAATATATATATATATATATATATATATATATATATATATATATGAATAACCAACGAAAGTTGACATGATATTTATGGTAATGTCGGAGATTGGTGGACGTCAAATATTATATATATGTTGGACCATTGATGGGATATGTTTCAATAATAGTATGTTTTGCTAATTAATGAAATGATGTTCTCAGTATCTGAGGAAAGAAACAAAAACTGAAAAAATGAGAACTTTTATGCAAAACATCATTATACTCATCGTCGTATAAATATTAAATGCATTCCCAAATACAAATGGTGACATTTGGTTTGCGATGTAAGCCAATACACAACAAAAGCATTTACATTTGACTTGTTCACATACTTGGGAGAAAAACTGAGAAAAACGACAGTTGTCTTATTGTCACGTGTTATTAATTTATTATTTCATAGTGTTATTATCAGATATAATTGCCTATTCAATTATTATCGTTTTGAAAATGTATTCTTTAACTTGAAAATGAAATTGTTGTCTAGTTGTAATTGAAAATGAAAAAAGGGAACACATAGAAGTTGCATTTTATGAAGTTTATTATTCGGCAAAATGGTTTAGGTTTGATCCTGGCTAATCAATTTGACAAATCTCAAATAAGAAAAATGGTATTTTAATTTGTAATAGACGAAATATTATTTTAAAATGTGAATAAGGGAGAAGATAATTTTACAAACTAAAAATATAAGAGTATCTCAAAGCATTTTGTGTAGTCAGTAAGAGATTAGTACCTGATTCTTCCAGAGCAACTATAAGACAGAGAACATATATTTATCTTGCTGCTTAAATCTATGACATCAACAATTTAATCATCCCTTCTGGGTTAACCAATAGAGAGAGCTTGATTCTTCTCAACTACTTCACTTTCTGCTGCTTCACAGATAAGAATCCCATAGTTGCCTTGAACATTAAGCCATAGTCTTATGACATAAACTAGAACTTGGAATGTAAATTTCTGCATTCAATATTCTTCAATCAACTGAAACATGCTTAACATGATCTAAAACTGTATGATTGAGAAAGAGAAACAGGATCATACAATAGAGTTTGGAGTAAACGCTCCCTTACTTGCTTAACATGCTCAACGCTCTATCACATTCTACAAAAAGCAAGACCACTACAGTGACAAATAAGATGGTTTCTGAGACGCAAGGAAAATCCTCATGAACGCGCCAAATTATTTTTACCGCTTTGACATTCTAGAAATATCATGACGTCCATAGCTACAAATAAGATTTTCTCGAGAGCCAAGGCAAATCCTATTCAAACTTCCAAGAGGGCAAAGGAAGAGTGTCTGAATTTTTCCAAGTGGTATGCATAGAAGGATACCTATCACCCTTCACTGCATCAGCTGATGCAATTGATTCAAGCTCAGCCATGTCTTCTGCTGTGAGTTTTACAGATAAAGCTCCAATGTTCTGGTTGAGGTTCTCAATCTTGGAGGTACCTGGAATTGGACATACATCGCTTCCCTGGTGATGCATCCAGGCCAGTGCCAACTGTGAGGGTGTACATCCCTTCTTTGCTGCTATTTCATTGACCCGATCATATAATTTTTGGTTATGCTTCAGATTTTCAGGTCGGAATCTTGGGTGGTTCTGCAAATTTGGGAAAGGAAAAGGTTAAAACACAAGTCAACCATAATGAAATAACTTATTATCCTGTAAAATTTATATGCATGATGATACAATCTTCACATCATACTAGTTGCAGATGGCGTGCAGTTTCCGATCCTAATGTTGTCTTTCATATAGACAAATTTGAAACGAAAGGGTAGAGAAAAGATCTATCATATAAGGCTTTTCCTCTAGCAATGCATTCCAAGAAAAAATTAATGAAAATGGAAAATATAGTTTTTGAATGCATAAGAACATGATTTCAGGTGATAAACTAATCGGCGCTGTTAATTGGTAAGCTTGCACTTCAAGGAGCCTTGCTGTAACTTTGAAGGCTTGGACTTCAATATGCCCTTGAAACATCTGCATTGCTTGTTTTGCAAATCCCGAATGGTGTTTAGCCCAACTACGATTTAAAAGCATTTTCCGTTTTTCAAAATTGTTTTATTGCTAGCTAAAGATAAATATAGAAAATGACAAGGTCAGTTGTGAACTCATGAAGGCATGTGTGACAGCAAATATAATGGCCTCAATATGCAGCATGAGCCGTCACTTTTCTGTTTTCATTTATTTGCTTGGGAAGAGATGAGATTTTACATTATTTATAATTTCAACACGTATGGATCATAGACAAAGCCGGAATAGTCAAGCAGAGAAAAAAGGAGCTCATAATTTGTTATCTCATAGTGAAGAAACTCAAGATGAAAAAGTGAGCTCATACCTTTCGGCTATCACCATCAGACAAATTTTCAACCAGCTTTGCTCCTGATGAGAAGAATCCACGTCCTAGAGGACTGTATGTTACAATCCCGATGCCAAGTTCTCTAAATATTAATAATAAGGTTGTCATTAGCCGGAATATTACTGCTGAGACATAACCATTATAAACGCGGAGTAAATGCCAATGCCAAACCTGCAGGTTGGAATGATATCTTCCTCTACATCTCTGCTCCATAGTGACCATTCCAACTGTATGTGCTCTTCGAATCAGCTAGACCTATGTACTTTATTTTACCTTCTTCAAACAGTTTCTTGAGTTCTCCCATCTTGCAAGAGGAAAAATTCCAAGGAATAAGAAAGGATGACAGAAGCTTTTCCGAGAAACAAAAGCAAAACTCCTAAAACGAGTATTGGGAAATTTCAACAAAACTTTTCAAAATGTTAAAGAGTGTAGGGGAAAGACGGGATTGTTGCCCACTTCGGTTCCCATAGATATGCCAAAATACTTGCATGCTAAGATGTAGAAGCTCTATTATCTGATCAAGAGAATTATGTTGAGTGAGAGAGATTGATGTGATGAGGTTAAGTGAAAGGTATATATATATATATGAATGCAGAAGTTAGAAAAACATTTACATTTTAAACAGAAAACGGTGCTTTCATCCGACAAAAAAAACAAAAACAAAAGATTATGAAGCAGATATCGCACTTTCTCCAGGTAATAGTTAAGGAAGGGATGAAAAAAGAAACATGGTTTCTGCAATTGTATATATTTTCCAGAAAAAGGACTCTTCAAATTTAAAATATGCCATATTTCATTTGGGTGCTCATTTTAATCAACATTGTAAAACTATGTTTCATCACAGAAAACAACTAATTTAGAGATGAGATTAGGCACAAATTCTAACCTGAATAAACTTATAATATATATACCAGAAAAAGGACTCTTCAAATTTAAAATATGCCATATTTCATTTGGGTGCTCATTTTAATCAACTTTGTAAAACTATGTTTCATCACAGAATACAACTAATTTTGAGTTGAGATTAGGCACAAATTCTAACCTGTATAAACTTATTCTCTTCAACTTACAAACTAGCCCAGAGTAATATATACCAAGAATCTCTTTGAATATTTTAAAACTTCATTCTTGATGAGCTATCTTTCAAACGATGGAATACAAGACACTACAAGATTAATTTTAACATCACATGGGAATTCAAGCGAGTACATATAGATGGTGATCAATCAAGAAACAAGGGAGCTCACCGTGACTTCGATAGGCACTGTGGTATCGATACGGAGCTGATAGTACAGATCAATGCAATCAACATCAAGCCGCTTTAAGCTGCCCTCACAAGCCGCTCGTACATATGCTGGGGTCACCAAATACCCCCATTTTCCCATCAGTAAAACTGACCCCGAATTTGTTTGCTAACTCCACCTTGTCTCTCATTTCTCCCTTCAGTGCCTAAAACAAGCACACACATTTTTGCCACTTTAAATCATCAACATCATCAAACACTTGTAAGTTACAAAACAAAAGCCTCTAAGACATAGAACAAAATGTCCTTTATCTTTACACAATTCTCATTTTCGGTTGACAAGTGGAGTATATTTAACAAATTTACTGTGAAAAAGTTACCTCGAATAAATTTCAACTTGGAATTGGTGAAAATCAAACATTATCGTATATAAAAAAAAAATTTACGGATTAAAATGAGATTACTATAGTACTAAAATATACAGCTTGCATTTAATAATCTATATTGATAAGTGCTAATCTGGATGCACTTAATCCAGCCATGTATCTCCTTGAACTTTTCCGGTCAATAAATTTTTCTCAAGGCCATATTTCATGGATTTATAGCTTGCAAGATGGGGATATAAATCATAGCCAAATTGGGAGATACAAATACTGATAAACATACATTTACAACTCGCATAGAATACAAAACAACACCAAAATCTAATTGGACTACGATGGACTCGTCCCATGGATGTTATCGGGGAGAATTGAACCCGAGACCTTACAACTTTGACCTTGTTAAGCAATTTTTCACATATCAAGGATTGTAAATTTATTTTTATTCAAAAGGCCGCTTAAGCCAATTTTATATCACTTATAATGTTATACGCACTAAGGATCAGAAACTCTTTGAAAGATACTTTTGATAAAGATTATTGATAATTGGAATTGTGTGCTTGCCACTGCTGAAGTTTTTCCATTGTGCCCAGTGCATTGTGGTTTGCTGCCCTTCGAAGTCCAACGCAAGAATTTACATTTCATTAAGATGGATTTTATATATACTGTTTTTTTTTTTGTGTATGTACATATATAAAATAATATATGTCGAGATTGAAAATCTCGCAGTTGGGGTTGAATGGCTACTTACCCCAAGCTAGATTTTTAGGTCCGCCTACTGAGCTGAACTTTGAGGTCGGCTGCTTGACCTGCACAAGGAAATGGAAGGAAAAGGTGGGGTGACGACCTGAATTTTCCTCTCGGGCGTACGAATGATTAGTATATCCGAGCTGACAAGGTAGCTGAGAGCATTAATGACGAGTTACCTTTGAAATGAAGGGGTAGAGCTCTATTTATACTAAATTCGGTTCTGACAGTATTTAATGTGGTGCAGCTTTATGTCCCATCAAGGCTTTATGTCCCATCAAAATAGTTGGCGCAGAGGTCGGGGTTTTTCTGGGTCGGGGTGAGGTTAGATCAGCATCCAAATTGGACATTAGCTGAATGGGCTGCCCTTGGCTCGGGTTGGCCTACCTCAGTTCGGTGTCCGCTGCTTACCTCAGCTTGAGATTTCCCTCGTCAATACCTCCTCCCCCCAAGTCGAGATTGAGAGGGTGAGATCTAGATCTGGGAGTTATTCCCGAGCTGAAGGTTCCCAACCCTATTGGGAGAAGGAGGCCACGTCAACAAAGCATGTCCTTCAGATGGCTGACACGTCACCCGATAATTATGACAAGACGCGACGTTTGGGATTTCCGATGCGGTTACAGCAGTTGCCTATAAATAGGGCCCTGATGTCTGAAATTCATTTCACACTTTGCCTACAAAATTTTAAGAGCTTTAGGTCGGAAACCAGAGTAGTCAGACATTTTTAGCTCGACAAACAATTTGCTCGGGGTATTCAGCTCGAAATCCATTAGCTCGGAGCCAATTAGGTTGGGTCATCTTCCACAGCTAGAGCCATAGGTACGTCCCAACTCCCTTTAGATATTCATGTACATATATTTTAATTTGTAGACAGGATGGGAAAGTCAGGGTCGGAAGATTTCCAAGTGATGGGGCGAGATCCTATGGTGGGGACGAGAGTCCGCCGAGGTCGGAGTCCATCTCGGATGGAAATCAAGGTGACGACAGCACCAATGCACCTCAAGGGTCAGTCCGGCGACCTGAGCCCAGGGAGAGTGATGATGATTGTCAAGTCATCGAGGTCATGCGAATGCAGGAGGAGGCTAAGGAGGATCCTTTGACCGACCTGGGGGAAGTGGGAGACAGAGAAGATGGGTCGCCTTTGAACCAGTTGGAAGGAGTTGAGATACCGCAGGAATACTTAGTTGGAACCTCCACGGCGGAGCCGATTGAAGTGATCCTAGTGAGGGCGGTCTGCCCCCGGAGCTTGGCTACGGCCAGCGTTTCTTCAGGTCGGGGAAAGAGGATCGAGTAGTTGTTCTCCTGTTGTAAGCGCGAGTGCCATTCTACTTGTAGATGGCCAACGCCAGGCTAAGGGATTGGTCGGTGGACCGACACCACAAGTTGAAGGTTCTGGGTCGGCATGAATCCGGTTGTTATCTTCCTCCTGACCACTTCACTATTTATGACCTCGCTTTCGATGTTATTCAGCTCCCACTTCCTGACTTCATCACCAGCATCTTGAACTATTTCGAGTTCAACCCGGGTTAGATGTCCCCCAATGGTTGGGCGTGGTGGTGGCATTTTATGTGTTCTGCCTCGAGAAGGAAGTGGAGCCGACCCTGCGCCAGTTTAGGCAATTCTTTGTGTGCAAGCCCAACACGAAGCAGCCTGGGTGGTTCCATTTCGCTGCTCGGGCAGGTAATGCCATATTCACCAAGTGGCACTCCTCTAACAAGGGTTGGCACAACGATTACTATTGGGTTGAGCTGGCTGTGAACCCGGGGTGCAGAACGGATTGGAATCCTACTTTGAAGAAGAATGTGAACGACGACACCAAGTTTTCAAATGCGGAACTCGAGGAGGTCAGGGTGCTGAGACCCAAGCAGGGAATGTTGATAAACATTAACAGCGTACTCAAATTGGACAAAATCTGGGAATCGAAATGATTAGGGAGAGAGCCCGACTTGAGAAAGAAGTATCATCACCTTCATCCCGAGCCTAGGGAAGATGAGGTGTCCAGTTCAGAAGAGGGTCAGTTTGCGAGATCAATGCTTGACCTCCCTATCGTCCTGACTGTTGTTTCTATTCTTAGATCGGTTCTCGGCCATCCCTCATTTTTTTCCCTTTTCTCTTGCAGACATGACTGAGGCTGGAAAGCTCGCTTATGCCCAGAGGAGGAGGAGGGCTGAGGCCAGCGGCGACGGCTACGCTAGATTTGGTTTTGGTCCCGCCATTCCTCAAGAGCAGAGGCAGCGGTCCAGTGGCCAAGTTTGGGAGGTCGACACCAAGGTGTCTTCTAAGGGGACCTCGGAATCTCCCCTACCCAAGAGGTCGAGCTTGGGGGTGGTGATCCAAGAGCGCTCAACGACTCATCCTGACAATAGGAAGTGGTCTCGAACCAAGTACTCTGAGAAAGACAAGGCCACGGAGGCGGGCCCTCCCAACAAAGATTTTATGGAAGCAGCCAAGGTTGCCCGCGACCCCAAGTTGGCAAAGGTCCCGGCAGAGCAGCTCTCACTTGACCTGAGGACAGTCGTAGTCACGGTGAGTTGTACTCGATTGTGTAGGTATGGTTATGTTTTTTAGCTCGGCTGATCACTCTATCGTCTTTTGTGCAGGCCGAGTCCCATATCCTGTCAGCACCCAGCTTCTTCACCAAGGCCCAGGCTTATTGCATCGAGCTCGAGCTGCGGTACACCGATGCCCGAGCCGAGCTTGAAGCCTAGAGAGAGAAAGCTTCTCAAAGGTACAAGGTGGACGCAGCAGAGATCGACCGGCTGAAGAAAGAGCTAGAGGCGGAGAAATCTCAACGACAGGCCGCAGTTGAGGACTTGGAGCGCTACAAGTTGGAGAAGCACAAAGCCGAGGCGAAGCTCCGGGAGCTCCTGGATCGGGTCAGCCCCCGAGGAGAGAAGGAGGTAGAAGCCTACAAGTCCAGTGAGGCGGCCATGGAAAGGGTTGTTGCAGAATGCAGGATTATGGCCAAGTACGCCGAGTTGAAGTACTACTTCCGAGGCCAAGTCGTAGCTCGAGAGCGAACAAAGACCTTCCTTCCCGCCTCCAAGAATGATTACATCGAAATCTTGGAGGCTCCACCGCCAAAATTCTAGGAGATTCTTGAGCTTCCAGCCGACCTCACGTCCTAAGCCCAAGAGGTGATGGACTTTGTCAAGAAGGGCATGGACTAGATTGGGGATGAAGCCGACGCTACTGTCTCTGCCACTGCACCTAAATGAATTTTGTAATCTCGCTCGGGTCGGGCTTTGTAATTTGCATTTCCATTTTAATGAAATGAATGTTTTGATATTTATTTGTGTTTTGTTCGAGTTCGTACAAGCGTACTTTTTCCTTAGCAAATTTTCTTAAGTAAGTGGGGTCGGGCCAACCATAATAGGCCTTTCAAACTTAAGTAATTGATCTTTATATCAAGAACCGAACTGGACGCGATTAATGAACTTTCATCCTAATCTGAGTTGGTTAATTGGACAACTGATATTGTTGCCGACCTGGACTCATCAGTCCGATTTAAAATTGGGTCAAACTAATGTTGACTAATGTTGAGTTCAAGTTTAGACCCAAACTAACAAGCCGACCTAAAGCCGGTTAGTAATGAGTTGGACATTAATCCGAACTAGCAAAGCGAATCAAATTGTTATTGATTAGAACCGAGCTGGAATATAATCCGAGCTGATTTACTTGAGGTGTTATCTCGTAATTAAGCATGGCCACTGCGTTAATTAGAGTTTGTTAAAGCTGAGTAGCTAAGGTGATTGAGCCCAGGTCGGGCTTTACACAGTCATACAAAATACATTGTATTAAAATTATGTACAGGGTGTACTTGGCTCGAGGCGTTTACAAAATATTCAAGCTCGGGAGCCATTAGACAAAATATTCTGGCTCGGGGGCCTTTACAAGATATTCCGGCTCGGGGACCGTTAGACAAAATACCTCTTCAGGTGTTCTGCGTGCCATGCATTCTTTAGTTGTTTCCCATGTTTGTCGCAGAGGTAGAAGGTCCCAGGTCGGGCTTCTTTCACGACTTCGTACCATCCCTCCCAAGTCGGGGAGAGCTTGTTACTCGAGCGAGGCAAAAAAATGGCCTTTCTGAGGACGAGATCGCCGACCTTAATAGGCTTAGGCTTGACCTGCTTAGCAAAGGCTCTTTGCATGACAGCTTTGCTAGCCAACATCCTGATTTGAGCTTTGCCTCGGAGTTTTTCAGCGAGTCGAGCTCCTCACGGATTAGGGCTCTGTTTATTATTGGATCATGGTAGAGGGTTCTACTGGTTGGGAACTGATCTCCACTGGTAGCACTGCTTGAGTATCGAAGGTCAGCTAGAAGGGCGACTCTCCCATTGCTGAGTTGATGGTGGTTCGTTGTGCCCACAGCACATCAGGGAGAATCGATGCCCACTGCCCTTCCGCTTCTTCCAGCTTGATTTTCAGGCCCTACAAAATGATTTGGTTAGTCATTTCAACTTGGTCATTACTTTGAGAGTGAGCAATAGATGAGAATCTGAGGTTGATCCCGATCTTAGCACATTTGCCTCAAAAGTATGCATTGTCGAATCGTTTGCTGCGGTCGGTGATGATGACCTTTGACACTCCAAATCGACAAATGATATTCTTCCATACGAAATCCTAAACTGCCTTTTTGTTATCCTAGCAACACCTTCAGCCTCGGGCCATTTGGTGAAGTAGTCTACAGCTACGAATGTGTGCTTCTTTTGGCCAACACTGGTTGACAATGGGCCAATGATATCTAGACCCTATTGATAGAATGGTCACGGGTTTATCATCACCATGAGGTCTACTGCTGGCTTTCTCTGTATATTGGCAAACCTTTGGCAAATGTCGCACTTTTTTACATACTATTTGGCATCTTGTTCTAAGGTCGGCCAAAACTAGCCTTGCATTAATGCCTTCCGAGTCAGAGCCTTGCCACCCAAGTGGTTTCCACATACCCCTTCATGAATTTCTCTGAGTATATAGTTTCCCTTCTCAGGCCCAACACATTTTAAGAGAGGCCAAATATAGGCTCTTTTGTAGAGTTGTCCAGCTATTATGACAAACCTTGAGGCCTGTTTCATGAGTTTTCGAGCTGTCTTTTCATTTTTCTAGGATCATACCCTTCTCCAAATAGTCCAGGATTGGTCTAGTCCAATCTGGGCTTAAATTGAGCTCGGCTACGGCTTGTCTTCCGAACTAAATACTGGGTTTGGAGACTTTTTCTATGTGAACCAACGTAGGTCGGCTCTCGCCCAAGGCCAACCTGGACAAAGTGTCAGCCTTCACATTTTTCTCCCTCAGAATTTGCTGTATTGTAAACCTCTTAAGCCCTGAGGTCAAATCCTTAACTCTGTTGAGGTAGGCTACCATAGCATTGTCCTTGGATTCGAATTCTCCTGATATTTGGTTAGCAACCAATTTAGAGTCAGTACTCAAATCAATTATTTGTGCCCCGAACTGAGCTGCAATTTTCAATCCCGCGATCACTGCCTCATACTCAGCCTCATTGTTGGCGTCGGAAAGGCAAACTTGAGGGAGTATTGGTGCTCATGCCAGGTCGGGTCAAGGATGACCACTCTGGCTCTACTTCATGACTTCCCTGATACTCCATCCACATGGACCTTCCACACATCCTCCGGGTCATGCTAGGCTCGGCCAGTATATTCTACCACAAAATTCGTGATGACTTGGGTTTTGATGGTTGTTCTGGGTTGGTAGGTGATGTCAAATTGACTCAGCTCAACTGCTCATTTCAATAGCCTACCCGATGCCTCCGGCTTGTGCATGATGGACTTGAGTGGGGCATCCGTTATGACCTTAAATGGGTGAGCATCAAAGTATGGCTTCAGCTTCCTTGCCGTCGTGATGAGCGCGAGGGCGAGTTTTTTCAAGGAAGAGTACCTCGCCTCCGCCCCTTACAAGGTTTTGCTGACATAGTAGACCGACTTCTGCTCTTTCCCTTCTTCAAGAACTAGTGCCGCAGCCACTGCTGTCCCCGAGCATACCAGGTATAGTACCAGCTCATCCCCTACCTCGGGTCGGGATAACAGGGGTGGCGAAGCTATATACCTTTTCAGCTTTTGGAAGTCCATTCAAAATTCTTAAGGTTTCTCAATACCTTGAATAGAGAAGCGCACTTGTCGGCCGACCTGGACATGAATTTTTTCAACGTCGTAACCTTGCCCACGAGCACCTAGACGTCTTTCACACAGGTCAGTGGTGCCAGGTCAAATATCGCCTGAACCTTCTCCGGGTTAGTTTCTATCCCCCAGGCTGTGACCATGAACCCCAAAAACTTTCCTGCCTTGACGCCGAATGTGTACTTTTTCGGGTTTAGCTTTATCCCAAAGTGCTCCATTACGGCGAAGGCTTCAGCCAAGTCGGTCATATGGTCTTCCGCCCTCTTACTCTTGACCAACATGTCATCTACATAGATCTCCATATTTAGGCCAATCTGCTTTTTAAAGGCCTTGTTCACCATCCAAATGTAGGTAGCTCCAGCATTCTTGAGGCCAAAAGGCATGAACTCATTGTAGTAGAGACCTTTATCTGTAGTGAAGACAGTTTTCTCCTTATCTCCGCAAGCTATCTTGATCTGGTTATAGCCTTTGAAGGCGTCCATAAAGGAAAGTAGCTCAAACCCGAAGGTGGCATTCACTATCTGATTAATCCGAGGTAGGGAAAAATAGTCCTTGGGACAGGCCTTATTAAGGTTTGTGAAGTCAATACACAATCTCCATCCTTCTGAGGACTTGGCCACAAGTACCACGTTGGATAACCAAGTTGGGTATTGGACTTCCTTTATGTGGCCAGCGTCCACCAACTTATCAATATCTTCTGCTATGATTTGTTGCTTATCATAATGGTAATGCCTGCGCTTCTACTTTACCGGATAGTGATTTGGGTCGGCATTCAGGTGATATTCAATCACACTCGGGTCAATACCTATCATGTCAGAAGCAAACCATGCAAATATGTGTTCATTTTTCAGAATAATTTGGCTAGTACCTTTCTTGAGGTCATCGGGGAGCTCGCTCCCGATCTTTGCTCTTTTTGTTTCGTTGGAAAGCTCCATCTCTTGAAGGTCTTCAACTGGGCTCCCTCTCTTGGCATCCCTTTTCTCCTCGGGCAAATCTGGTCCTCATCCAACCTTATATTTAAGGCGGAAGGAGTTTTCATAACATTCTCGAGCCGAGAAATGGGCTCCTCGGATGGTGGCTGTGCCGCCCGGGGTCGGGAATTTCAAGGCCTGGTGGTAAATTGAAAGAACGACCCTGAAATGATTGAGTACCACTCGCCCCAGGATCCCATTATAAGTGAAGTTGCAATCCATTACAATAAAGTTGGCCTGCATCGAAACTCGCTTATCTCCGTCCTTCAGCGTCAGTGGGAGGTTAATGACCCCTTCGGCTCGGTGGGCATGCCTTGTGAAACCAGCCAATATGCGCATCAACGGCCTGAGTCAGCCCGTGTCCAACCCCATCTACTCAAATGCACTCAAGAATAGGACTTCTGTTGAGCTTCCAATGTCCACCATCAGCCTCTTTACAGTGAAATTAGCTATTTCAGCGCTGATCACTAACGGGTCATCGTAGGGTAGTATCACCCCCTCTAAGTCTTCTAAAGAGAAAGTGAGCTCCTCCATCTCCGGGCTAAACCCTGCATCGGCCCGTACTTTCTTCCAGCCCGAACATAACCCTTCATACCAGCCGAGGTCTCCCCATCCGATGCCAATCCTCCCGCGATAGTCACAATTACAGCCAGATGCCTGCCCCCGACCTAGCGCCTGCTTTCCCTCTCCCTTACTTGGTCACGGTTCCGGGTTGCTTGTTGATCTATGTACTTCCAGAGGTGACCCCGGGCTATCAGTGTCTCGATCTCCTGTTTTAGGTCTCGACATTTGTCACGCCCCAACCCGGCCTATAAAGGTTAGACTAGGGTGTGATCTAAACATTCAAGTCACGTCTCGTACTTAACCGTTCATGAAGATTTAACACTTAACGTTTTGGCCTAAACTTCAAAATTTTTTGAAAAACCGGCAGCATAATGGTTGTAATTGGGTTCTTTGGTTTGGCCTAATTCTCTAAACGCCTCAAAATTTTCCAATCTTAATTTCGTTTCCAACTAGGATTACCATTTAACATCAATTGAATTGCCTATTGGTTATTTCGACGTCTCGTTTGATTTATAACCTAGCATGATGCTATGTCTCGTTTGTTTGTTTATCCTCGTTACAAAAGTACCTGTTGATCTTAGTTTAATAGCGAGAACCTGTTTAAGGTTTGGATGGTTCATCTTACTTCGCCCTTACCTAATACTTCATAATCCTATTATAACTACTACCGATAATAAAAGTAAAACGACCATAGCAGTATCTAATGTCTGTCTAGAAATATCAGTACAAACCAAAATTAGACCCCAAATTACAACGGGGGTCTTTTACATTACAAATAACAAGCAACATAAAAGAAATGGTCTTCAAGTAACATAGAGTTCACAAGTAGCCACAATCACGCAAAGTACACAAGACAGACAATCACTCAAAGGAATCATCGATGGGCACATCGTCCTCAGATACCTGTTCTTGATCTTCTTCACCTGAGATGATAAAAGACGGTGAGTCCTTATGAACTCAGCGAGGGGGAATGAGAAATAGGTTTTGAAACTCATTTTCCGGATTCAACTTATGAAAAATCCTTTTGCAAGCATGATGTGTATCATAAGCAAGTACATAGCGTAATATAATAGTAAAGAACGCAATTACCAGTCTTTCCTCCCCGAGGTCCTCTAGGGACCAAGGGAGAGTACTTATATAGATAGTAAAAAGGATACGGTGAGCTTTTGCTCTCAGATCAATTCTAGTATCAGTTGTTGTGGCCGACTTCAAATCATCCCCCAAACACGCCAGGTGGGTGTACTCCGGATGTACCCCGAAATCCTACGACCCAATTCTCCGAGGAAGTCTAGCCCCCAAGCGAGAGAGGGAATGGGACCATGGTAGTCACAGGTGCACCGGCAAGCCCGATGCCGCCCGGTGTGCGTGATCGCTACCATGCCGACAGGAAATGTTGCAACCTTGTATGCAGTGCACATTTATGACATTTAATATATCACATTAGGAGGACAACAAAGTAGGTTACCTCCGGATAGTCATAAGATTGCACTTTGACAAGTAAACAAGCGAGGCACGGATAGACAAGTAATTTCACTTGAAAAGCTCATGGAGTTATATGAACATTAAACGGGCAGCCATGTAACACATGTAAATCAAGCCATATAACTCATTTCGAAGTCCACGTAATCAAGTGATAAGATTATTCAACATGCAATAATCAAAACCACATTTAAGGCTATAAGGCAACTACGGCCAGCCTACTAAACATATAATTCCACACAATATCCAAGTAATCAACACTTAGCAAGCCTACCTAGTCATTAGGGTTTCCATTTCGTACTTACCCGTGTAATTAAACCCTAAGTCAACTCAAAATCAATCTCAAGTCATGCATCATTTCCCAACACCACAATTCCAAGCAATTAATACCACAAGAGAGGTTACAACAATTTTTCCAAGCATATAACTAAGTGAAACCCTCACTGCAATAGGCTGTATTCTCACAAACATTAAGATAAGCAAACAATCTCCAACTCCAGTGAATAAGATGTCAAATTAAATCTTAAGAAGTGAACTAAAATCAGAAACAAACCTTGCATCATTTGGAGTTCGGGATCATTAGTTATAGCCGAAACAGTGGGATAGCACAAAACTGTCCAGATTTGCACACATTTTGATAATTGACGTTTTTGAGGTCCTTAGGGTTAGATTCAGCCTTAGCCCATTTCTGACAAAAATGTCCAGAACTAAAAAATCTAGCAGCACACAAAATTTTATGAATTTTGGACATTATTTACTAAGTCAAGTCTGGTTCATTCTACAAGGTCAGTGCATCTACCAAAACCTGCTTCATTTTTCCAGATTTCCAGATTTGGACACATTTTAATGATTTGCCATTTTGAGGACCTTAGAGTCGAAATTAGCTTTGGCCTATTTCTGTGAAAAATGTTCAAAACTGGAAAAAATAGTCACCTACCAATTTTCATGCATTTTCAACATCATTTTCCTAGCCAAACTTACCTCGAAACAACTGGTCAGAGAGCTGTCACATAATCCGACTTCACCTATCATCACTTTCAAGCCAAGATCTTGCCATGCATTGTTGTAAAAGCTTATGAACGAACATATAACTCAAGTACAGAAGCAAAGACATACATTTATGAGCATGCATGTGGGATTTTGAAGGATTTTCAAAAGGTTTTAGCCCTCACCTTAGCAAATCAACAAGAGGATGCACAAAAACTTGTTGAAGCACAATTTTCTTCTCCTCCTTTGCCTAGCCGAGATTCCAACTATATTTTTTCTATTTTTCCTAGCTTAGTGACCAAGCTCTTAGTACATGCATGTGGTTAGAACAAGAGGAAAAGAAATGGAAGCTAGGAAACTTACCTAGGCCGAAAATGGTGACTCAAAGAGCATGCATGTGTGATTCTTGCATCCTAGCTAGCTTGGTTGAGTTCCTTTGCTTGTTGTTTGTCTTGATGCACCATAGGATGATGAAGATGAGCTAAGGGATGAAGAAACTCAGCCCAAAACCGAGATTGAGAGAGAAGAATGAGAGGGAGAGAGAGAAATGTGAGGAGAGTGAGAGAAATGAGAGAAAATAAAAGCTTTTGCAATTGTTGATGCAAATGTTGGCCTTGGGCATGCAAAAATCAGATTTTGTGTCATCTTTTGAGCATCTTTTGAATTGTTTTAGCATGTGTGTAAGAGAATGTTGGGTATTTAGGGATTTTAGGTAGAATAGAATATAGGATATGTTTAGAGGTTTGTGAGATTTTGTCTTGTAGTGAGTTTAAAATATAATATTTAGGTGTTAGTGGATTTTGTAGATATTTGAATTAGGATTATAATAATAGTTAGTGGTGTTTGTAGGATTATTTTATAGTCTAGTATTTTGTGTAGGATTCTTTCTTGATTAACGTGGTGGCACGGATTCTTAGGTCTAGGGCACGAATTACGAGGTAAACACGAACTACGAGGTAAGACATGAACTTTAAGACTAATGCACGTACTTCAAGATAAATGCACGGATTTTAATGCAAATGCACACAACCCTAGGTAAATGTACGTAAACCAATACAAGGCACGTAATTCAATGCAATGCACGTAAATTGATGTACGACTCTTAAACCTAGGCTAGGACACGTAATTCAAGGTCAGGGTACACAAAACGAGACAACACACACAATTCAAAGTCGGGGAACGTAAGTCGAGGATTAGGGCACATAATTCTAGGTCAAGGCACGAATGACGAGGCATGCACGAAAACCAAGACAGGGCATGTAATCTAAGGTCAGTCATATCATTCTTGGTATATGGTACGCAAATCAATGTAACATACGTTATTCGGGGTCGGGCCTCACAGCATTCCTCGGTAATGTGGCCATAATCCATATGGTAGCGGCAATACTTGGTCTTATTGCGCTTCTCAAGTCGGCCTTTCATCCTTGATGTTGGAGGCAAATGGTTCTGGTATTGGATCTCCATCAAGATCTGTTCCCTTGAGGTGTTGAGGGGGGTGAACGTAGTGAACTGGGGGTTTTGCTTTGGCTGTTGGGGCTGCTTGCCTCGATCATTCTGGACCTTATTCCCAGGTTGGCCTTGGGGAATCTCTCCCTTCTTTCTAGCTTTCTTCTCATTGTCATCATCCCTTTTTGCCTGATGGATTTCTTCCGAGTGTATCTACCCTTCTGCCCGTACCATCAGTTTGGCTACAGTATCCACGGGGTCGATGGCCAAGGAAAATGTGAGGGGGCCTGACTTGAGCCCACTTTGGTAAGCCATCAATGCCATAGAGTCCTCTAGGTGAGGGATTCTAAGGGACTCTTCATTAAATCAGGCTGTATAAGCCCTCAAGTTTTTTCTTCTATGCTGCTTCACTGATAGCAGTGATGATGCATGACGGGTTGCACGTCGGCTCCCCGCGAAGCGGGACAGAAAAGCTTTTGCCAGTTGATGAAAACTTGCAATAGAGCCGGGATGAAGTTTTTAGAACTAATCCAAGGCATTGTCAACCAGTGTGGTCGGGAATGTCTTCATCTTCATAAGGTCGGTCATATCATGCAGAGTCATAGGGTGATCAAAGTTGAGCAGGTGGCTGGCGGGGTCTCCGTCCCTATTATAGATTGCCAGATTGGACATCCGATTGCTAGTGGGCAACGGCGTGGCCAGTACCTTAGGGAAAAGCGGGCTTACACCAAGCTGGTTAATGACCTTGGCTATGCAGCCATGGTCTTGGCCTGCTCAGGGTCGACAGGTGTCGGCCTTTTTCCTCTCGCCTCCGGCTCGAGGAAGCCCTCTTTGTCTTGCGCCCATTTTTGCCTTGGGGCTGGGATGCAAAATTGTGGACGCGTGGGCCGCGGCATAGCTTCTTGCAGAGCCGGGGGATCTGCAACTAGCCGGGCTACCTACTCCTTAAGTTCCTCAAACATCCCGAGCATCATCCTTATCTCCGGTGATAAGCTGGAGTTGAGGTCTCCATCTGTAGAGGGGTTGGTTTGTGAAGCTAAATGTATACATTAGCTCGTTCCAACGTCGATTTGGGTTGGGTCTTGGCTAGGCACCTGTGTGGTTTTGAGGTCCTCGTCTGGGTTGGGTGAGTCATCTACCGGTGCGTTGTGCCTTCTAATTTGTACCATGATGGTTTCTCAATGAGTGGCAAGAAGAGTGATAGAAAGAACTCGTTCCCACAGACGGCACAAAACTGGCGAAGGTGGAAATCTCGCAGTTGAGGTTGAATGACTACTCCCGCCAAGCTGGATTTCCAGATCCGCCTGCCGAGCTGAACTTTGAGGTCAACTACTTGACCTGCACAAGAAAATAGAAGGAAAATGTGGGGTGACGACCCGGATTTTCCCCTCAGGCAGTGACAATGATTAGTATGTCCCAGCTGGCAAGTTAGCTGAGAGCATTAATGACGAGTTACCTTTGAAATGAATGAGTGAAGCTCTATTTATACTAAATTCGGTTCTGATAGCATTTAATGCGGTGCAGCTTTATGTCCCATCAGAACAGCTGGCGCAGAGGTCGGGATTTTCCTGAGTTAGGGTGAGGTTGGATCAGCGTCCAGGTTGAACATTAGCTGAATGGGCTGCCCTTGACTCGAGTTGGCCTACCTGCTTACCTTAGCTCGGGATCTCCCTCGTCAATATATATATATATGGCTTGCCACTATTTTTTTGGTCTGAATATATATGTTAAATGTACGCGCACACACATATATATATATATAGATATTTCTTTTTTTGGCCTAATATATATAAACAAAAAAGAAAAGGAGAAAAGAGAAAAAAGAAAAAGAATTGAAGGGTATTTAAGTTTTTTTATTCGATTATGTTAACTTTGTTGACAGAAAGGTAGGGAGGGGGTGCATATGCATATTTTTAAAATTACAGGGGGTTCTGATGCACTTTTAAAATTATAGGGGGTCTTGTACATTTTTAACAAATTATAAGAGATTACGGTCTTGTACATTTTTAATAAATTATAAGAGATTACGGTGCTATTTACCCACAGAAATTTGATGAGAAAAGCCTTATAAATTCTCCCAACACCATAAAATACTCGAAAATTTGTTCAACTATAAGGAAATGCTTGAAAAATATTTTTTTTTTCATTGAAAAAAGCATCGTCACCAAATAAAGAAAAATATATTTTAGAGTCAAAAGGGCTACATCACGATATTGTATTGTCTTTATGTCTTATATGCGCCTTGTGTGGCATTATTTAGTCAATAAAAGTTTAAATTGTTTGAGAGAGATTTATTGTATTATTTATTATCTTCGATACTTGATCCAAAATTTTAAGTAATCTTGCCTAAAAACAGCATGGAAATGTATGACGATGAGCAGATTACATCTTAATTGAATTAACAGCAACAACAACAACAACAACAACAAAAAGCAGATTAGTAATAAGGTCTCTAAGTCAAATTTTCTTAAAATTTAAGGAGTTCAGTTTCAAATTAAATTACCCTTTTGGCTTGAGGTATGATACATTTTATCTAGAAAAAAAAAAAGTAAATTACTCAAAAGACAATCCACGTGAATATATATAACGTAATGAGTGGAGTGCTTAGTTATTCCTTTCAAACAAGAATAATAAAAAGAAAAAGAGAGATATTATTAGTGTACATATTTACAAACTGTTTGGAACAAATGAATTTCATAAAATTTTGCGAAATTTATTTGCAAATTCAGTTTTTTTTGTTAGGAAGTAACACTTTAAAAAATTAAAAATTTAGGATTTGCAAATCTTTGATTTTCTCAAACTTTACCCAAATACTTATTCAAGAGATAGAATTTACAAATCTGTGTTTTTTAAGTTAGTTACTATCTTTTGAGGACAAAATTATTTTTTACACTTAAGTTTAATTTTGGCTCAAATACAAAGATAAGAAAAATAAAATATATTTCAAATCCTCTAGTTCACCCTTCTTCTTTCAATAAAATAGAAAGAAAATAGTTGATCAACAAGTCAGGACATCAACAATCCATGCTAGTAATTATTGGATAGATCAAATTTTACTAATTCCAATAGAATAAATGAATGATATTTGAGTATTTTTAATTTCAATTTCATAAATTACAGTTCCAAACAAGAAAATTCATTTATAAATACAAATTATCATTGAATTTATTTATAAATCAAATAGATTCTATAGTATAGTGCTTCCAAACACTGTGTTTAGCAAGTTAATTAAAAGAAAATAATAACTTCATAAATTCGAATATTTATTAGAAAATAATAGGAAAGAATCCCTTACATTCTAAAACAACTTCATAAGAAGTACGCTTCTTTAGTTTCCAGTTTCCATTTAAACATTAGGAGTTGATAATTTTTATTTCTTTTGAAACAAAAAAAATATTTGGATTACATATCTCTCTATATATATCCCATTATATGTAGTACATATATTTTGAGAGCATATATTGAGCACCCTCTATTTTCTTTTTCTTTTTTGTTATGATCGCACGAAGGCACAAGTTTGTGAATTGTAAAACGATTTGTCTCAAGAATTGCATGACAACTTATAAAAATAAAAGTCCAAGGTTGGCTACATAGTTTGGCATCCCGCCATCTCCATAACTACCAAACGGAAATTGCAAGGAGAAAATTCCATCCCACTAAGCCAACCATTGTTGTACTTCACAGGTTTACCACCAACCATTCCTCCCAACATGAATCACCAAAAAATCTCACATCGATCTGAATCTAGTTTACTGTTCTTCCTAAGGTCGGATCTAGAATATTTATCAGTAGGTGTACAAACTAAAATTAGCAAAGATGTCGAGTTTATGTGAAAACAAGATGATTTTACAAACTAAAAATATAATAATATTTTATAACATTTTGTGTTGTCAGTAAGAGGTCGTACAAAAAGTATAACCGTGCCTGATTCTTCCACAGTAACTGAGACAGGAAGCAACTATTTATCTCGCTGCTTAAGCTATGAAATCAACAGTTTAATCATCTATTTCCATGAACATTAAGCCGTTGTGTTATCACATAAACTGGAACTCAGTATTCTTCAATCAACTGAAACATGCTTAACATGATCTAAAACTGTATGATTGAGAAAGAGAAACAGGATCATACAATAGAGTGCGGAGTAAAAGCTCGCTTATTTGCTTAACATGCTTAAAGCTCAATAACACTCTACAAAAAGCACAACCACTACAGTGACAAATAAGATGGTTTCTGAGACGCAAGGAAAATCCTCATGAATGCGACAAATTATTTTACCTCTTTGACATTTTAGAAATATCACAACGTCCATAGCTACAAATAAGATTTTCTTGAGAGCCAAGGCAAATCCTATTCAAACTTCCAAGAGGACAATGGTGGGGTGTCTGAATTTTTCCAAGTGTGGTGCATAGAAGGATACCTATCGCCCTTGGCTGCATCAACTGATGCTATTGATTCAAGCTCAGCCATGTCTTCTGCTGTGAGTTTCACAGATAAAGCTCCAATGTTCTGGTTGAGGTTCTCAATCTTGGTGGTACCTGGAATTGGACATACATCTCTTCCCTGGTGATGCACCCAGGCCAGTGCCAACTGTGAGGGTGTACATCCCTTCTTTGCTGCTATTTCATTGACCCGATTGTATAATTTTTGGTTATGCTCCAGATTTTCCGGTCGGAATCTTGGAAAGTTCTGCAAATTTGGGAAAGGGAAAGGTTGAAACACAAGTCAACAATAACAAAATATCTTATTGTCCTGTAAAATTAATATTCATAATGACACAATCCTCACATCATACTAGTTGGAGATGGCGTGAAGTTTCAAATCCCACTATCATCCAAGAAAAAAAAAAGGGAAAATGGAAAACATAGTTTCTGAATGCCTAAGAGCATGATTTCAGGTGATAAACTAGTAGGTGCTGTTAATTTGTTAGCTTGCACTTCAAGGAGCCTCGCTGTAACTTTGAAGGCTTGTACTTCAATATGCACTTGAAACATCTGCATTGCTTGTTTTGCTAAATCCCTAATAGTGTTTAGCCCGACTACGATTTAAAAGTATTTACCCTTATCAAAATTGTTTTATTGCTAGCTTAAGATATAAATATAGAAAATGACAAGGCCAGGTGTGAATTCTTGAAGGCATGTGTGACAGTAGATATAACGGCATCGATATGCAGCATGAGCCGCCACTTACTTTTCTTTTTTCATTTATTTAAATTATGCCCACAGTCCGACACCTTCCTTTCCCTTTTGTTTTCCTCTTCCTTTTTGGTTCTCATGTACTGAAATTTAATAGACACAAAGAAGTAATCTTTCAAAACCATTCACAGTAAGCACAGTAGAAAGGGCATGGGCTACAGAGCACAACGTGTTGAATCTACTTTTTTAACATAAGAAATCTGAGCCGACTTACTTTCCGATGCACTAAATAGAAGAATTCCCACAATAGGGCTCAAGAGAAGGAACAAGTCAAATCTATTATTGCACCTTGGTGCAAACAATGCAACATTTTCAGCGTATGTAGAATTTACTTGTTAAGAAATTTCTTGTAAGACAGTCACTGACGTCAGTAAATCACACACATCATAAGGAGTAAATTCTTGTAATTTATATAAAAAAATAAAAAAAACTGACTCCAGAAACATGTGAAAATTAATATATTTAACCTCTCCATGAGCAATGCACAATTCACATAGAAGGGAGATGGTGTTTACACCATTGAGCCAATTGATGCAAGTTTTTGGAAGAGATGAGATTTTAAATTATTCATAATTTCAACACGTATGGATCATAGACTAAGCAGGGATATTCAAGCAGAGAAAAAAGAGCTCATAATTTGTTATCTCATAGTGAAACTCAAGATGAAAGTCTTAGCTCATACCTTACGGCTATCACCATCAGGCAAACTTTCAACCAGCTTTGCTCCTGATGAGAAGAATCCGCGTCCTAGAGGACTGTAAGCTACAATCCCGATGCCAAGTTCTCTAAATATTAATAAGAAGGATGACATTAGAAACCTTATACTGCAGAGGCACAATCATTAAAATGCAAATTAAATGCCAAACCTGCAGGTTGGGATGATATCTTCTTCTACATCTCTGCTCCATAGTGACCATTCCAACTGTACAGCTGTTATTGGATGAACAGCATGTGCTCTTCGAATTGTAGAAGCCGAGGCTTCAGATAGACCTATGTACTTTATTTTACCCTCTTCAACCAGTTTCTTGAGTTCTCCCATCTTGCAAAAGAAGAAATTCCAAGGAATAAGAAAGGATGACAAAAGCTTTTCCGAGAAACAAAAGCACTCCTAATACGAGTATTGACAAAAGCTTTTCCGAGAAACAAAGGCACTCCTAATACGAGTATTGGGAAATTTCAACAAAACTTTTCGAAAGATTATATGTTCAAGAATAGGGGAGAGAAGGGATTGTTGCCCAACACTAGATTGTTTTCACATGAAGCAACAGAGATCACAAGTGAATTGCACGAGTAGATTTTTGCTGATTGCCGATCTCTGCTATGTGTTCTTCTTTTATCTTCTTTCCTTATATCAATGCCCACTTCAGTTCCCATAGACATGCCAAGATATAAATATACTTTCATGCTAAGACATAGAAACTCTATTATCTGATCTTTGCAAGCGGTGAACAACGAGAATAGACAAATAACCTATACTAGAAATCTAGAGACTTGTGTTGAGCGAGGAGATTAATTTTATGTGGTTAAGTGAAAGGTATGTATGAACGTAGAAGTTACAAAATCATTTACATTTAAATGGAATGGAACATTTGATAGGAAACCTCTTTGTCTCCATCATATACCCATGCCAAAAGGTGAAAGAAGAGAACAACTAATAATAAAAACCTTCCCGTTCCTAAGCAATGTAATCATAGCAGAAACCACCTAATTAATCAAACACCCAATGACAACAAGGAAAGAATTCATTCTGTAAATCTAGTTTATCATCATTCTTAAATCCTCTTTACAAAGATACGGGATGTTTGGTTACATTCCGAATGGGTTTTGTTGGTAATTTCTAGTTGGTCATGAAAACGCTGCAGGGGTTTTCTTGAATGGAATAGGGAAGGGGCAGAGCAGCGGCTATCAGGAATGGGCGATAGCCTATGACTAAAAGTGCCAACTATCTATGAATGACAATCGAGGAGATAAGCCTAATACAACTAAGTTTAACTCGAGATTAGGCACAAGTTTTAACCTGTATAAACTTATTCTCTTTAACTTACAAACTAGCCCAGAGTAATACCAAGAATCTCTTTGAATATTTTAAAACTCCTTTCTTGATGAGCTATCATTTAAAAGATAACAACACACTACAAGATTAATTTGAACATGACATGAGAATTCAAGCAAGTACACATAGATGGTGATCAATCAAGAGAAAGGGAGCTCACCGTGACTTCGATAGGCACTTTAGTATCAATACGGTGCTGATAGTACAGATCAATACAATCAACATCAAGCCGCTTTAAGCTGCCCTCACAAGCCGCTCGTACATATGCTGGGTCACCAAATACCCCCCTTTTCTCATCGGTAAAACTGACCCCGAATTTGGTTGCTAACTCCACCTTGTCTCTCATCCCTCCCTTCAGTGCCTAGAACAAGCACACACATTTTGCAACTTTAATCATCAACATCATCTGACACTTGTAAGTAACAAAACAAAAGCCTCTTCCATAACACATAAGAAAATGTCCTTTATCTTTACACAAATTCTCATTTTCAGTTGACAAGCAGAGTATATTTAAGGCATTTACTGTGAAAAAGTTACATTGAATTCCAACTTGGAATTGGTGAAAATTAAACATAGTATATAAAAAAAAATTTACGGACTAAAATGAGATTATTATGGTACTAAAATGTACAAATGTGGCAATCACCAATGTTGAAGGCACTCATAGAACTTGCATTTATAATCTATATAAATAAGTGCTAATCTGGATGCACTCAATCGAGCCATGTATCTCCTTAAACTTTTCCAGTCAATAAATTTTTCTAAAGCCCATATTTCATGGATTTACAGCCTGCAAGATGGGGATATAAATCATAGACAAATTTCAACCAAATTGAGAGATACAGATACTAATAAACATACATTAACTCGCATAGAATACGAAACAACACCAATATCTAATTGGGCTAAGACCCAAACCATAGACAATTTCCATCAAATTGGGAGATACAACTATTAATTTTTTTTGCTAAGCAAAAAATGAAGGGGAAAGGAGTTACAACTATTAATAAGTATAAGATAATTTGTTTATTGTACAAGATAATACCAGTACATAATCCAACAAAGACCCGTGCAATCACCAGGGAGAATTAACCAATATAATAATTTCCATATAAATAAATAATAAATATACAAGAACTTGTTTATTGTATGAGGCAATACCAGCATTCGGGGGAGAATTGAACCCGAGACCTTACAACTTTGACCTTGTTAAGCAATTTTTCCTATATCAAGAATTGTACATTCATTTTGATTCAAAAGAACGCCTAAACTAAATTTACATCACTTTCACTGTTGCACACACAAAGTATCGATCTCGAGAGTTCTACCAGCCCAAAGCGAGAATTATACCACCAGACTAAATGGCCAGTGGCCAAGAATTGTAACTTTAACTACTAGATAAATCAATATCAAATAACAAGAAAGGCAGCAAAGAGCCAAAGCTCCCATTATGCATGGTTCGAAGAACAGTCCAGAAAAGGGTTGGACCAGCTTTGAAATATGCATTCTTTTTAACAAAAAAGAAGATTATTTTTAGGATTCGAAAATGTCTAACTCCAAAATATCAAATAACAGTTCCACAAAATAAATAAAAAATACAAAAGGCAAGCAAACAAAGAAGAAACAGGGTCGGACTATACTTAGCAAAAAAAAAAAAAAAGTCCGAATATCAAAGTCAACGGAACACAACTACTACTTTCATTACATAGTACATTGTGCTGCAGTACTTGAACTCAAACATATCTGCAGTACCAAGAAGTAGTACCTATAAACCAAGAGTTGGTTCATATGGTCGAATAACGATATATTATAATCGAAAATTCTAAAATCGAATCACGGTATTACCCAAATAAAAAAAATTAAAAAAAAGGAGTATCTACCTTGCCTAAGAGGATCTCATTAGTGTGAGGCCCATACATGTCAGAGGTGTCAAGAAAGGTGATGCCACTGTTAATAGCATGGTGGATGAGGTTGATCATGTCGGGCTCGGGCTTTGGCGGGCCATAGAAAGCAGACATGCCCATGCAGCCCAGTCCTTGTGCTGACACTTCCAGGCCTTGAGAGCCCAGCTTAATTCTTGGAACTTTAACTTCTGCTGATGATGCTGCCATTGAAGCTAGCTTTAACTTTCTGGGTTTTTTACTTTGTTTTGAAGTTTTTTTTTTTCTGGTGGAAATGAAAGTAATGAAGAAGGAGAAAGGGAGGTGAGTAGCAGATGTCGTGTGCTGTCCGTAAGAGACTTTATAGGCAAAGTGTAGGTAGGAAGACGAAAGGACAAGTCAAAAAAGTAAATCGCTTTTGTTGCGTATTGGCTTACGTAGCAAACCACCAAATGTCCACGTTTTACCAAAAGAATGTTCTCATTTGAAGGGCTAGTAAAATAACTTGTTGAATGAAATACTTTTAAAAAAATATTTTTTAATATTTAGATATATAATAAAAAATATTTTTTAATATAAGATTTTATAAAAAAATATATATATATACATATAATATATATGTTAACAGTGAATGTAAATGGTGAATAAAATGAGAATGGGAAACGAAAATGGAACGGGGTGGGGTGGGGTGGGGTGGGGTGGGGTGGGGTGGGGGGTAAAGTACGGGGGGGGGAGGGTGGGTCGGGCTGTGGGTGTGGGGATAGGGGTAGGGGTGTGTTGGGTGTATTATTGATATATGATTTCAACACCTTTTCATTTAAATTTAGTTAGTTCTTGAGTAATTTATGAGTAATTTGATTGGTTTCGTATTTGTTTTGCGATATAGGTGAATTATATGAGGAAGCATGGATTTTGAGCCAGAGATTGAAGAAAAATAGTTAAGGAAAAGCTTTCATGTGACTTGTGAAGCAATTGAAAAGAAATTAAAAGTAGTGCAGTCATAGCGCAGTTGCGTAGTATCGCAGGAAATTTAAGGACAATTTTGTAAAAGGCGCGAAAAGAAGAAACCCTCTGTCAAAAAGAGGAAAACAAACATTTGAGATGAGTTATTTGGCTGGCGGCTAGTTCTAGAGAGCAAAAAGTAACGTTCTGGAGAGAAGAAAGCACGAGGAATAGTAAGATTGATGAGGAATGACGGATTAAAAACAAGATTTCGCCACGACTTTTTTGAGATTTCTAGTTTTTTTTCTCTCTCTCATCATGAATTTTAATAGATTTTGGATTTCATTTACATTTATTATGAGTTGATAGATTATTTTTCTAGGGTTACGATATAGCTAGACTTTGAATAGTCGGATTATGTTGATTTGATTGATGGATAGATTATTCTATTTTTATGCTGAGTATTTCACACTATGCTTAATGCCTGTGATTGTCTAGCCAATAATTGCTTGTTCTGTGATTTGGTTTGAGACTGAGAAGTGATAACTAGACTAGACCATGTATCGAGTATCATTAAATTGTCATAAGCTAGAGATAGTTACGAGATTTGGTGTAACGTTTAAATTTCTAGGGCTTAATGCATTCCATAAGTTCACAGTTATCACAAAGATGAGGTAGCTTGCTTATTAGGATAGGTTATTGATACTTGAAAAAGATTAATATCTACCTTAGTGAAATTGTTGGCAGTATAAGGAATAGTTGTCAATTGAATTTAATCAACGATTCGAATATGATAAATCTTGGAGAAATCGAAACCCCTAAAGCTTCCCAATTATTGAATCAAATTTTTCATCAAACTCGCAATTGTTTAGTTGTTAGTTTCATTAGTTTTGTTAACTTTTTAATTTTTAATTACAAATTCTCAAATATTGGTTGTTTGAATGAAGTTAGAGCTAAAACAATTTCGGTAGTTAATGATCTAAGTCTTTTTGGGAACGATCTTTACTCATCATTTTAGTACTTGTTGCGACACATGCACTCGCATTAGAAATCACACAAGTTTTTGGCACCATTGCCGGGGACTGTGTCAATTATTAATATCGATACCAAATAGCTTTAATTTTACTTTGGATTTTATTTAATTTTGTGTTGTTATCTTATTTTCGTTACGTGTGTTTCAGGAACATATTATTTTACGTGCATGCGAAAATTAGGAGGTAACAATTTGTTGTCTCTCGATCCTGAGATAGAACGGACCTGTCAGAAGAACAGAAAAGAGAAAAGAGCTACTACCCATCATTTTCAAGGGAATATGGCTGACCTCGTGGTAAGGCAGGAAGGAAATAATAAAGTAGTCAATCAGGAAAATCCTCCTAGAACACTGCGAGAGTATGCGTTGCCACCCACTGAAATTCAACCTGTGATTAGAAGGCCAGCGATTTAGGCGAATGATTTTGATTTGAAGACAGTGACACTACAGTTGATTCAGAATATTCAGTTCCACGAACTGCCTTCTGAAGACCCTAATTAGAATTTTTTAGAAGTTTGCGGAACTGTTAAGTACAATGGAGTCACTAATGAAGCTCTGCGCCTTCGTTTGTTTCCTTTCTCCTTAAGGGATCAAACTAAGGAATGGTTAAACTCGCTGCCTTTGGATTCAATCACCACTTGGGAGGATTTGGTGCACAAGTTTCTGTCAAGATTTTTCCCACCTGGAAAGACAGCGAAACTGCGCATAAAAATCAATAATTTTGCGCAACATGAAGGAGAAACTCTATGTGAAGCGTGGGAGAGGTATAAGACGTTGTTGAGGAAGTATCATAATCATGGAGTACCCAAGTGGATGGAAGTTCACAATTTTTATAATGGGTTGATTAGCGCCACAAGAACTTTGATTGATGCATCATTAGGAGGAGCTTTAATGAACAAGACAGCAGATGAAGCTTATGAGTTGTTGGAGGATATTGTTTTGAACCACTTGCAGTGGTCGAGTGAGAGAGTCACACCAAATAAGATAGTTGGGATCCATAAGATTGATGCCAGCAAAAATTGACAATCTCGCGAAACAGATGCAAAATAATCAAGTTTCTACTAATATTGTCCAAGCGGCAGTGGTGTGGGAGTACATAGAGCGTATGTTGAGCATCCTCTATTTTCTTCATAAGAAAGTACGCTTTCTTAGTTTCCATTTAAACATTAGGAATTGATAATACATATATATTTATTTCTTTTTAAACAAAAAATATTTGAGTTAGATTTCTCTTTATATATATCTCGTTATAAATAATACATAGAGCGTATGTTGAGCATCCTCTATTTTCTTTTTCTTTTTAGTTTTGATTGTATGGAGCGCAAAGTCGTGAATTATACAACAATTTGTCTTGGGTTTCACGTGTTTATCTCTAACTAACAAAGGTTCCAGTGCCCCTGACACATGTACAATTGTATGACAACTCATAAGGAATACGAATCCAAGATTCACTACATAGTCAACGCATTGGTTGGCCTCTACAATACGACAGTCTTCAATGTGCAACATAAAAAGGTGATTAACTAAAGGTTTAGCCATAACCATAGCAAAAATGTCATTGAAATCTGTCTCAATCTGAAGAGAAGTTAGCCTCATATGCGCAGCCCAAAGAAGCTCCCCCCTGATTCTTGCGCTAGCACAATTCTGTGTACTTCTTGGTTTGTTACCATTTAGTGGTTTCTTTCATACCTTAAACTCAAATGATCAAACCAATCTCACATCGATCTGAGTCTAGTTTACTACTCTTCCCAAGGTCGGATCTAGAATATTTACTAGTAGGTTTACAAACTATAATTAGCAAAGATATCGGGTTTATGTGGGGACAAGTTGATTTTACAGACTAAAAATATAAAAATATTTTAAATCATTTTTTGTTGTCAATAAGAGGTTGTACCAAAAAGCATATCCGCGCCTGATTCTTCCATAGTAACTGAGACAGGGAGCATTCTATTTATGAATTTGAACTTGGGTTTATGAAATCAACAACAATAGACGCAGCCTTTTATTCTGCTCGACTGCTTCACTTTCTACTGCTTCATGAATAAGAATTCTATAGTTTCCATGAACATTAAGCAGTAGTTTTATCACATAAACTGGAACTTGGAATGTAAATTTATGTATTAAATACTCTTCAATCAACTGAAACATGCTTAACATGATCTAAAACTGTATGATTGAGAAAGAGAAACATGATCATACGATAAGAGTTCAGAGTAAACGCTCGCTTACCTCTGACTTGGTGGAGCATATCAGATTATTAAGCACTTCGACATTTTACAGAAAGCACAACTTTTATAGTGACAAATAAGATAGTTTCTGAGACGCAAGAAAAATCCTCATGACGCGCCAAATTATTTAGCTCTTTTACATTCTACAAATAGCACAACCTCCATAGTGACAGATAAGATTTTTTCAAGACACAAGGCAAATCCTACTCAACCTTCCAAGAGGACAAAGGTGGAGTCTCTGAACTTTGCCAAGTGGCAACCTCAGAAGAATATCTATCACCCTTGACTGCATCAGCTGATGCAATTGATTCAAGCTCAGCCATGTCTTCTGCTGTTAGTTTTACGGATAAAGCTCCAATGTTCTGGTTGAGGTTTTCAATCTTGGTGGTACCTGGAATTGGACATACATCACTTCCCTGGTGATGCACCCAGGCCAGTGCCAATTGTGAGGGTGTACATCCCTTCTTTGCTGCTATTTCATTTACCCGATCGTATAATTTTTGGTTATGCTCCAGATTTTCAGGGTGGAATCTAGGTAGGTTCTGCAAATTTGGAAAAGAGAAAGGTTAGAACACAATCCACCATAATGAAACAACTTATTCTCCTGTAAAAATTAGAATTCCATGATGACACGATCTTCACATCATACCACTGGCTGATTGCGTGAAGATTACAATCCTAAAATGCTGCTGTATTTCATATAGACCAATTGAAAAGAGACACTAGTATACGTTTGATTAACTACAGAATTAATTTCTTTAATGTAAGCATACTTCATTATATTACAGTATACTTACCACGTGATAGATAAGACTACATTGAGACTACTTCTCTTCTTTTTTTCCACAGAACCACATAGCATTTACACAACCTATCAATATTTTGACACAAAAAAACACAAGCACAGGAGATTGTTGTTGAGATTTGTATTAAAAAGTCCAAGAAAAACTAATGAAGGGAGGAGAAAAGATCTACAATGTAAAGCTTTTCCTCTAGCTATGCATCCTGAAAAGAAAATATGAAAATGGTATAGTTTTTGACTGCCTGAGAACATGATTTTTGGTTGAGTGATAAACTAATAGCTGTTGTTAATTTGTAAGCTTTGCACTTCAAGAAGCCTTGCTGTACCTTTTTAGGCTTTGTTTAGCCTGAATGTGATTCGAAAGCTTTTTCCCTTTTCAAATTGTTTTATTGCTAGCTTAGGATAAACATTGATAACGCCAGGACTGTTCATTAAGGCATGTATGATGGTAGATATAATGACATCAACACGCAGCGCGAGCCATCACTTCCTTTTTTTTTCTTTGATTTATTCAAATATACTCCCAGTCAGACACATTTACTTGGGTCCGTTGTCAGAAAAAGCATCGCTTATTTGAATATATAAAGAGCACGTAAAAACTTTATTCAGGATCAACTAGAGTCCGAGTTCAACAGATAAGTGATAACTTGAGAGAGCAATTATAGACAACTTTTCAATTTCCTTTTATTTTCCTTTTCCTTTTTGGGTCTCATGCATTGATACTTGTAGACACAAAGAAGTGATCTCCTAAAACCATTGACAATAAGCATAGAAGAAAAAGGCATGGGCTACAGAACAAAACTTGTTGAATCTACTTAACCAAAAACGATATCAGCTGACATACTTCTACAATACACTAAGGGAAAGATTTCCCATAACGTGGCCCAAGAGATGGAATAGAGAAGAGGGCCCCTCAGATAAGGAAACAATTCAATCTATTATTGAACCTTGGAGCAAGCAATGCTCTTGTCTCCTACTACATCTTCAGCAGTAAGTAGCATTTCTCGTATTAAGGGAAATTTCTTGTACGATCGTCACTGACTTGAGGATACCACAGGAGTCGAGAAGTAAATTCTTGTAATTTATTATCAAAAAAAAAAAAAAAAACAGATATATGTATGTGATTCTAATATTTTAAACATCCACAGGTATAGGTTACGTTCTTTTCAAGGGCAATCATAATTCACGAAGAAGGGTGATGAAAAAATTTGTATATACCAATGGGCCCAACGGCTGCAAATTTAAGAAGATGCAAGACCTCAAATTATTATAGCTTCTGTATAGATCATCAATTGAGCAGAGATAGTCAAGCAGAGAAAAGAGAGCTAGTATGTGTGAGCTCATATAAGATGAATGTGTTAGTTCATACCTTTCGAAAATCACTATCAGCCAAATTTTCAACCAGCTTTGCCCCAGATGAGAAGAATCCACGTCCTAGAGGACTATACGCTACAATCCCAATGCCAAGTTCTCTAAAAAATTAATAAAAAGGATAATCTTAGAATTTTATACTGCAGAAGCACAAACAATATAAACGCAGAGTAGATTTCAAACCTGCAGGTCGGGATGATATCTTCCTCTACATCTCTGGTCCACAGTGACCATTCCAACTGTACAGCTGTTATTGGATGAACAGCATGTGCTCTACGAATTGTAGAAGCTGAGGCCTCAGATAGACCTATGTACTTTATTTTACCCTCTTCAACCAGTTTCTTGAGTTCTCCAATCTTGCAAAAAGAAATTTTCGAGGAATAAGAAAGGATGACAGAAGCTTTTCCAAGAAATGAGAGCACTGCTCAAATGAGTATAAAGATATTTCCCCAGATTATATGCACAAGAGTAAAGGAGAGATGGGATTATTTGCTTTCCTATACCAATAGCCACTTTAGGTCTTATTAGATATGCCAAAATATAAACATTACTACTATGCTAAGATGTAGTTGATCATTGCAAGCAGTGCACATCCAGATAGACACATAACCCATATTAGAAATGTAGCGAGCTTGTGCTGGAGTGGGAGCTTGACTTTTTGTGGTTAAATGAAAGAAATACATGAATGCAAATGTGACGAAAACATCTAAATTGTAAAAAGGAAATCCTACCAATCAATGAAAAAAAAAAAAATAGGTACTTTATATTACTGCAGGTAATAATTAAGGGAGGAACAATCAAACCTAGTTTGTGCAATTGTTCGTATGACAAAAAGGATCCTTATGACTACAAACTCCAATGAAGTGTTAGTCGAGTGGGCAGGTGCAGGTGCAGGTGCAGCAGGAAAGGGATAAAGGTAGAAATGCAAGTTTCATATAGTTCTGAAGGTTAAAAAAAAAGGGATAGAACATCAAACAGGAACCTCTTTGTCACCGTCATGTAACTAAAGGCAGAAGCTGAAAGGAGGGAAGAACTTATAGGAAAAAAGCCTTCACTGTTATTATAACAGAAGTCACCACATTAATCAACCACCCAATAACGACCAAAAAAGGATTCCTTCCACGAGTCGAGCTAATTTTGCCTCATACGTTGCTTTTACAGAGGAAACAGTGTGTTCAACAGGAAAATCCTAGAGAAACAAAACTGAGCAAGATTTTTCTTACCTCATCTAAAGACTAACCAGATATAAGGGACTCTCCAGTCATGAGATCTCGGAAATCATTAATGATAATAATCTAAGAGCCAAAGAAAACCAAACCAAACCAACCCAAGCCAAGCCATATCCCACAAGGTGTGGTCAGTTGAACTAAAGAAGAGCCAAACTAAAAAATTATAAAAGCATTACATGTTTGGAATTCAAAATAAGCCAGTTTTATTTGGGAGCACATTTTACTCAGCATAGTGAAAATATGTTATGCGTCTGGATCCAACGAAATTTAACATGAGACTAGGCATAAATTCTAACTCATTTAATTTTTTTACTCTTTCACATAAACTTAAAAAACTAGCTCCAGACCGATGCCATGCGTTTTTTAATAAGTTATACTTTATTTTTGATGCGCTATCTTTTAAATGATAATGGACTTCTATCAGGAAGTCTGATGGACATTTTAAGATTACTTTGACATGACATGGGAAATAAATCTGGTGCATATGGATGCTGACTGAGTGAGGAAGAGGGAGGTTACCGTGACTTCGATAGGCACATTGGTATCAATACGGTGCTGATAGTACAGATCAATGCAATCAATATCAAGCCGCTTTAAGCTGCCCTCACAAGCCGCTCGTACATAGGCTGGGTCACCAAATACCCCGCTTTTCCCTTCAGCAAAACTAATCCCGAATTTGGTTGCTAACTCCACCTTGTCTCTGATCCCTCCCTTCAGTGCCTACAATAAACACAGATTTTTGCTACTTTAATCATCAACGTCGTCTGGCAATTTTAAGTAACAAAGCAAAAGCCTCTTCCAAAACACAAGAAAATGTCCTTGATCTTTACAGAAATTCTCATTTTCGGTTGACAAGCAGAGTAGATTTAAGGCATTTACTGTGAAAATGTTACTTTGAAATTCCAACTCGGGATTGGCGAAAACTAACATTGTTGTATATAATAGATTTTAGGGACTAACATGAGATTATTTCTGTTACTAAAATTTACAAATGTGTACGATCACCAATCTTGAAGGCACTCATACAACTTGCATTCAACTAAGACTACATCTTAACAGACCCTTTACAATCCATGTTAATGAGTGCTAATCTAGATGCACTCAAGCCAGTCATGTATCTCCTTGAACTTTTCAGGTCGATACATTTTTCTCCACGCCATATTTCATGAATTTATAGCTTGCAAGATGGAAGCCGGCATAAATATCATAGCCAAATGTTTACCAGATTCGGAGATACATATACTAATAAACATACATTAACTCGCATAGAAAACGATACAACAGCAATATATAATAGGGCTAAGACACAACCATAGACAAATTTCCATCAGATTAAAAGATACAACTACTAAGAAATACACAATAACTTGTATACTGTACAAGATAATACCAATATATAATTGTACGAAGATCCGCGCTGTCACTGGGGAGAATTAACCAATATAAACCATAAATAAATTCCCATATAAACAATTAATAAATACACAACAACTTGAATATAGTGCAAGACAATACCAGTCTATTTTTTGTCGGGAGAGAATTGAACCCAAGACCTTTATAACTTTGGCCTCTTTAACCAAATTTTACTTTATTGTTACTTTTACAACTAAAATAAATCAATACCAAATAACCAAAAGAATAATGATATATCTCACCCTTTTTTTTATCACTTTTTTATCACCTTCGATATGCCGTCCTACATAACATACCAACTAAACAATATTTTTTTCTATCTTTCTTCTTATCTTTTTTCTTTTTTCTCTCCCTTCTTAATTTTTTTTTTCTCTCTTAATTAATATTATCCAAATCATTTCCTATTTTTAATCTTTAACCATATATTTATGCTCCTATGCAATGTGAATATCTTGTCTTGAAATCATCATTCTTGTTGATAAGAGGTGGTTTGTCTTAATTTTTCCCCATAAAAAAAAAAAGAAAAAGAAAGAGAGAATGACATATGTATGCGCCTATGCAGTGCATATTCTAATTTGAAATTGAATATTCAATTATACCCTTTAAATTCTAGATTGCTGTTGTGACGAATTCTATTATAAAATCTCATATTGCATCCTGTGGAACATAAACATGACAAGTCCATTGGTCTTATGGTTTCCTTTGAGTTGATTTTTTTTTATGAGTCACTGAGGATTGACATGCTTGTGAGTTGTGACCATTATTTTATGCTATTGTTAGGATTCATGTTCATTTTTTTTTATAGATTGACTGATAGTAGTGGTAAATTTTGATCATGCATCACATATGGGTACCAGAACCAGTTCTATTCATTTGTTTTGGTTAAAAGCAAGGACCATCAACCTAAACATTAAAAAGGAGAGAAAAAAATAGGCAAATAAAAGTGGAATGGCAATTGTTAACACAGGCATCTCACCAAAATTTCGAAGAGTTCTTTTGTTTTCTCATTGATTTTATATTTGACCAGAGACACAACGTATGGGAAAGAAAATGAAGCGTCGATAAAGCTAGGAACCAGGAATGTTTGATAAGAAAAGTCTAATTTTGGTATTAGATTTGATAAATATGATTAAAGATAAAGAAGGAAAAATTTGGTAAATATTAATTTAGATTGAAAAAAATAACAAGGGAGAGAATAAAGAAAAGAAAAGAAAAAAAAAGAAAAAAAAAGATATTGTTTAATTGGTATTGGTATATCACATAAGAAATGATAAAAGAGTGATAAAAAAAAGTAATATATAGCATTAAAGATAGCAAAGGTCCCATTATGCATGGTTCGGAGAATGATCCAAAAAAAAGACTTACTCACTTTGTGCTCTATTCTACGCAGCACACCTCAAATTTTTATTAAAAATATGTGTAATTCATAAAAAAAATAATTTAGTTCCCAATTAAAATTTTTATGTACAGATGAATATTAACTTGTTTGTTTCTAATACTCACTTAACGAAAATTTTAAATTCACCCCAACTAACTTTTTAAAATAAAATAATTATTGTCACGACGCGAATCTATTTAACTCCAAAAATAACAGGTCCGGCTATATATAGAAAAGAAAAAGAAAAAAAAGTCCGAATGACAAAGTCAACCGAACATATTTGCAGTACCATACCTACCTTGCCTAAGAGGATCTCGTTAGTATGGGGTCCATAAATGTCAGAGGTGTCAAGAAAGGTGATGCCACTGTTAATGGCATGGTGGATGAGGATGATCATGTCGGGCTCGGGCTTCGGCGGGCCATAGAAGGCAGACATGCCCATGCAGCCAAGTCCTTGTGCTGACACTTCCAGGCCTTGTGAGCCCAGCTTAATTCTTGGAACTTTAACTTCTGCTGATGATGCTGCCATTGAAGCTAGCTTTAACTTTCTGGTATTTTTACTTTGTTTGTAGTGAAGAAGGAAAGGGAGCAGAGTAGTAGAAGTGTGATGGTGCGTGTTCTTGCTTTATATGGGAAGTGTCGTAGGTAGGTAGACAAGTCAAAAAAGTTTCCGTATTCGCTTACGTAGAAAACCACCAATTGTCCACCTTTTACCAAAAGAATGTCATTAATTTATTATTTGTTTACATTATCATCACGTACTATTAATTTTTTAATTTTTATGTTTTTAATAAGAGATAAGTTCAAGTGGGAAGAATGTATTATCAAATTATGAGAAAATTTCATTTTTATTTTTTATTTTTTATTTTTTATTTTTAGTTTCAATTTAATTCTTATTATTATTATTTTTTTAAAAGTTTTAATTTCATCCTTATTATTTTTAAAAAAATTTAATTTCGTTCTTATTATTATAAAAAAAATTTAATTTCGTCTCTATTATTTAATGATTAAATTAAATTTTTTGCGAAATAATAGGGAGGAATTTAAATTCTTTAAAAAAAAAATATGGACTAAATTGACTAATTTTAGACAATAGAGACAAATCTGAAACTATAGGAAAATAATAAGAACAAAATTAAAATTTTTTGAAAATAATAAAGACGAAATTGAGACTTTTTTAAAATAATAAGAACGAAATTGAGACATTTTAAATAATAGATACCAAATTAAAACTAAAAGGAAATAATAGGAACTAAATGTGATATTTTTTCTAAAATTGTCTTTTCTTTGTTTGCATTCTCGAGACACCCGCAACGTATCATTTAACTTGGACATTTCTTACTCGAAAAAGAAACTGTTGATGCCTTTAAAGTTGGATGGAATAATTAAATAATAACTTGTTATGGTTAAATGTTCTGAATCCAAATATATACTCTCTCATTATAAATATTGTCTGATTATTAACTGACTCGAAATATACGTTGAAGTGCATTGTTGTATCATAAAATTTATAAACTTAACTTAAATATAATCTGATTTTGTTCCAAGTAAATTTTTCATGACAAAAACCAAAAAATGAAAGCAACGGTTGGCATGTTCTTTCAGAAGTGGACTACCCTTGATTATTTGTGTTGTAACTAAAAAGCAAAAGGGAACGTAAAGAAATGTCTTTTTATGAATTTTATTATTCTAAAAAATGGTGAGAGTTTAATCTTGGCTAATCAATTTGAGAAAACTGAAAAATGGTGAGAGTTTAATATTGGCTAATCAATTTGAGAAATCTCAAATAAGAAATGTGGTAATTTTATTTGTAATGGATGAAGTATTATTTTAAAATGTGAATGGACAGGCGAAGATAAGAGTGACAAGAGCTTTGATTTTATTTTTATGTATTAACTTTTTATCCAACAAATGATACGTTTTTTTTTTTTTTTTTGAGGAAGGAGGGATACTTCCTCAAAAATGACCAAAAAATGAATACAAAATTGAAGGGTGACTAGACTTTACCTCCGTTGGAGAACGAGATACTTACCTATCTCATTTCTAACTATATTAAGACGCTGTTTGATTTAATTTTTTGACATTCAAAAGTAATTTTCGTGAGTTTAGAAGTTGATTTTACCTGTTTAGCATATTTCTGAAAGTATTTTTAGCTAAAAGCTGAAGTTGAAAAAAGATGAAAAACAAAAAGCTCTAAATTAGAGCTTTTCAAAATAGATTTTTGTGAAATTGTTTTTATATAACGCGGGAAGCTTATAATTTATTTGAATGGACAAATATACCCTTAAATGAAAAAAACAAATCCAAACTCACATATCCACGGCTGACCCCTTCCCCAACCACCATTAACAACCTCTCTTTCTTCATCTTTTTCTCCCACTTGTTGAATCCTCGGTAGTGCAGTCATTTTCAATGCAAAGTTTATATCTTTAACTCCATTTGCTGACAAACCCACCAAAGACCCACCACCAAGATCGATTGTTTTTGCAACTTTCAGCTTAATGGGGTTGGCTTTGTAGCAATTCAGGTCTGTTCTTGGCTTTGGGTAGATTCTTGTAATGCATAATCTTGATCTCGAGCTTAGCCTGAATACACATATATTCAAAGAACAAATCTTATTACATTGTAGAATTTTACATATTGAAAGATGTTTTCAAGTCTTTCGCAAATTCATCACAATATTTATTTAATTAACAAAACCCTCTACCTGAACAAAGAACAACATAAAAGTTAGGAGAAGGAAAAGATGAGCTACCTCTTTCTGCATAAAAGAGTCCTTTTCTTTTTGCAATTGCCTGACTTTTTCCTTGGTCTAAGACCACATTTTGATATCAATATAATTAGCCATTATTATTCTTGAAAAAAAACCAAGATTTTTATCTCTGCCTTCTCTCATATATATATATATATAGCTGACACTGTGTGTGTGTGTGTGTGTGTGTGTTTGGTATGTGTGTTCGTGTGTGTCACTGTGCGTGCGTGTGTTTGGTGAAGATGTATGTGTGTTTATGATGAAGAAGAAGGGTGTGTGTTGTGTGTATTGATGATGAAGGTGGGGGTGTGTGCGTTGATGATGATGAAAAGAGTGCGTTTGGATGACAATGGTATTTTTGTCCAAAAATATAAGCACGGATACATTCCATTAATTTTCTAACAGAAGGTTGATGGAAAGGTTAATAAGTAAAATTTTGAAAGTGAAAAGTAATAAGCCCTTAATTTTATGATAGAATTACATGACTCTTAATAGTAGCCTTTACCCCCAAGTTTGCAAGATAATCAGCGGATTGATTTCGTTCGTCAAAATTCCATTGCATGTTGCCAGCAGCATTCGATCTCTATCCAAATCATAAGCAACATATGAACTTCCACGTAGTTGTGTAAAGATTTTTGAAAATCTTAATTTCCTATTTGAAGTTTGCATCTTGTTAATTTGTTACAATTTACCAATTCGTCAAATACTTTTTGGTTATCTAACCAATATATATCTATATACATTTTGGATGTTTAACATATTGGCTAAATAATGCCTCACAAGGACAATACAACATCGTGATGTAGCTCTCTTTTGTCTGTAAAATACTTTTTTCTTTATTTGTTGACAAAGCTTTTTTCAATGAAAAAATATTATTTTTCAAGCATTTCCTTATTTTTGAACAAATTTTCAAGTATTTTCTGGTGTTTTGAGAATTTATAAGGCTTTTCTAATCAAATTTCTTTTACATTCAAAAATTTTAAACTTGATCATGGGAAAAACTTTGAATTTTAAGATTTCAGAATACTTTATTCTACACATGAATTCAGATTTTTCCCTCTCAATTCTAGTGTTTATCATACATATGTTTTCTAACTTCGAATGATATTGCATGACATAATTTAAGTATCCCTTGAACCATGAAAAGATTGGAGGCAAATCCCATGACTATTGGAAAAAATAGAGACACCTTTTTTTTAAAAGGATTTTGTCGTATTAAAAGCATATAGATCTGGATCCTATCGTATAGCAATACTCTTTTTATGAATATGTTAGTTGACCATTTTTCTCGCAGAATTGATAGACAAGGAGATATAACCTTAATAGAAGGAAGGTGTCTCTCTTGCTCCCCAATAGTAATAAGGTCTAAGTCTAATTTTCTAAAAATTTAATGAGTTCAATTTCAAATTATATTCTTGAGTCTTAGCCCTTGCGGTTTGAAGATGCTTGATTCCTCAGTTGGAGGGTTGAGGGAGAGATGGATGGAAAAACTTCCGGAAAAAGTAACCGGGGGACCTATTACCCTTTCGGCTTAAGGTATGATACATATTATCTAAAAAAAATAAATTACTCGAAATACTTGAAAGACATCCACGTAACTACGTATATATAACATAATGAGTGGAGTGCCTAAGTTATTTCTTTTAAACATAGTGTATATATTTAGCAAGATAATTAAAAGAAAATAATAACTTCATAAATTCGAATATTCATTAGAAAATAGTAGGAGAATCCCTTACATTCTAAACAACTTCATAAGAAATTACACTTTCTTAGTTTCCATTTAAACATTAGGAATTGATAATACATATTTATTTCTTTTGAAACAAAAAATATTTAGCTTAGATTTCTCTTTATATATATCTCGTTATTAATAGTACATATATTTCGAGAGCTTATATTGAGCATCCTCTATTTTCTTTTTTCTTTTTAGTTTTGATTGCATGGAGACGCAAGGTCGTGAATTATACAACGATTTATTGTAGAGATATTTCACCCCATGTATTTCTAACTAACAAAGGTTCCAACGCCACTCATACGTACAATTGTATGACAACCTATGAGGATTAAGAGTCCAAAGTTCACTACATAGTCAACGCATTGGTTGACCTCCTGTTAGATACGTGTTACTGTAAATCCCAGATGGTTATGAACAACAATACAACAGTCTTCAAAAAGGGTGATTAGCTCAAGGTTTAGCCATAATCATAGCAAAAATGGCATTGAAATCCGTCTCAATCTGAAGAGAAGTTAGCCTCATATGTGCAGCCCGAAGAAGCTCCCCACGAATCGCCACCAATTGCGCACAAAGTGTTTGAAGCAATGCGCAAGTTCTGCCAGATCGTAACAGATTTCCCATTCCGAACCAACCCATTTAACAGTCTTAGCTAGCCTTTGAAAGCCACCACAAACAGTTTTGCACATTCTTGAATCAGTTGGCTTTGGAGTATAGTGAAGCATCTCTCCCTGGAAATATTTCTCCCGAAAGGCTCACACCCATAACAGCTGTGGATCAGTTAATACCTTCCAACCCAATTTGACAAGTGAATGCTGCCCCGGACCCCGACAGACTAGGTAATGGTAAGTTTGCTTGGCCGTGAGGGAATGCCTTCTTACTCTTGGAGAATCAATCTCTTATACATCAACTGCACATTCAGGTCTGCCAAAGGCCAAGTCCACCCTGATTCTTGCGCTAGCACAATTCTGTGCGTACTTCTTGGTTTGTTACTATTTAGTGGTTTCTTTCATACCTTAAACTCAGATGATCAAACCAATCTCACATCGATCTGAGTCTAGTTTACTATTCTTTCCAAGGTCAGATCTAGAATATTTATCAGTCGGTGTACAAACTAAAATTAGCAGAGATATTGGGTTTATGTGGAGACAAGATGATTTTACCGACTAAAAATATAAAACATTTTGTGTTGTCAATAAGAGGTTGTACAAAGAGTATATACGTGCCTGATTCTTTCAAAGTAACTGAGACAGGGAGCATTTATTTATCTCGCTGCTTAAGCTATGAAATCAACAACAACAGACAGCTTGTTATTCTGCTCAACTTCTTCACTTTCTACTCTTTCACGAATAAGAATTCTATAGTTTCCATGAACATTAAGCCGTAGTTTTGGAATGTAAATTTCTGTATTCAATACTCTTCAATCAACTGAAACATGCTTAAAATGATCATACGATAAGAGTTCAGAGTAAAACCTCGCTTACCTCTCACTTGGTGGAGCATATCAAATTATTAAGCTCTTTGACATTTTACAGAAAGCACAACCTCTATAGCGACAAATAAGATGATTTCTGAGACGCAAGGAAAATCCTCATGACGCGCCAAATTATTTAGCTATTTGACATTCTACAAATAGCACTACCTCCATAGGGAGAAATGAGATTTTTTTGTGACACAAGGCAGATCCTACTCAACCTTCCAAGAGGACAAAGGTGGAGTGTCTGAATTTTGCCAAGTGGTATGCGCAGCAAAGTATCTATCACCCTTGACTGCATCAGCTGATGCAATTGATTCAAGCTCAGCCATGTCTTCTGCTGTTAGTTTAACGGATAAAGCTCCAATGTTCTGGTTGAGGTTTTCAATCTTGGTGGTACCTGGAATTGGACATACATCACTTCCCTGGTGATGCACCCAGGCCAGTGCCAATTGTGAGGGTGTACATCCCTTCTTTGCTGCTATTTCGTTGACCCGATCGTATAATTTTTGGTTATGCTTCAGATTTTCAGGTTGGAATCTAGGTAGATTCTGTAAATTTGGAAAAGGGCAAGGTTAAAACACAAGTCCACCATAATGAAACAACTCCTGTAAAAATTAGAATTCTTGATGATACGATCTTCACATCATATCACTGGCAGATCGCGTGACGATTACAATCCTAAAATGCTGCTGTCTTTCATATAGACCAATTGAAAAGAGACACTAGTATACGTTTGATTAACTACAGAATTAATTTCTTTAATGTAAGCATACTTCATTATATTACAGTATACTTACCACACGTGATGGATAAGACTACATTTAGACTACTTTTCTCCTTTTTTTCCACAGAACCATATTGCATTTACACAACCGATCAATATTTTGAGACAAAAAACACAAGCAGAGGATATTGTTGTTGAGATTTGTATTAAAAAGTCTGAAAAAGACTAATGAAGGGAGGAGAAAAGATCTACAATGTAAAGTTTTTCCTCTAGCTATGCATCCCAAAAACAAAATATGAAAATGGTATTGTTTTTTACTGCCTGAGAACATGATTTTTGGTTGATTGATAAACTAATAGCTGCTGTTAATTTGTAAGGTTGCACTCAAGGAGCCTTGCTGTAACTTTTTAGGCTTTGTTTAACTTGACTGTGATTCGAAAGCTCTTTCCCTTTCCAAAATTGTTTTATTGCTAGCTCAGGAAAAGCATAGAAAATGATAACATCAGGAGCATTCATTTAGGCATGTATGACAGTACATACAATGGCATCAACATGCAGCATGAGCCATCACTTCCTTTTTTTCTTTGATTTATTCGAATATACCCCCAGTCAGACACAGTTACTTGGGTCTATTGTCAGAGAAAGCTTCACTTATTTGAATATCTAAAGAGCACGTAGAGAACATTTATCTAGGATCAACTAGAGTCCAAATTTAACAGATAAGGGATAACTTCAGAGAGCAATAATAGACAAAACTTTTCCATTTCCTTTTATTTTCCTTTTCCTTTTCAGGTCTCATGCATTGACACTTTTGTCTCCTACTACATCTCCAGTAGTAAGTAGCATTTCTCGTATTAACGGAATTTCTTGTATGATTGTCACGCAAGTAGCATTTCTTGTATTAAGGGAATTTCTTGTACGATCGTCACTGACTTGAGGATACCACAGGAGTCGAGCAGTAAATTGTCGTAATTTATTATCAAAAATAAATTTCAGCTATATGAATGTGAAGTCTAATATTTTGTATCTCCACAGGTATAGGTTACGTTCTTTTAAAGGCAATCATAATTCATAAAGAAGGGTGGTGAAAAAACTTGTATATACCAATGGGCCCAGCGGCTGCAAATATAAGAAGAGGCAAGACCTCAAATTATTATAGCTTCTGTACTTATGGATCATAGATTGAGCAGAGATAGTCAAGCAGAGATAAAAGAGCTAGTATGTGTGAGCTCATATAAGATGAATGTGTTAGTTCATACCTTTCGAAAATCACTATCAGCCAAATTTTCAGCTAGCTTTGCCCCAGATGAGAAGAATCCACGTCCTAGAGGACTGTATGCTACAATCCCGATGCCAAGTTCTCTAAATATTAATGAGAAGGTTGACGTTAGAAACCTTATACTGCTGAGACATAACCATTATAAACGCGGAGAAAATGCCAAACCTGCAGGTGGGAATGATATCTTCCTCTACATCTCTGCTCCATAGTGACCATTCCAACTGTACAGCTGTTATCGGATGAACAGCATGTGCTCTTCGAATTGTGGAAGCTGAGGCTTCAGATAGACCTATGTACTTTATTTTACCCTCTTCAACCAGTTTCTTGAGTTCTCCCATCTTGCAAAAAGAAATATTCAAGGAATAAGAAAGGATCACAAAAGCTTTTCCAAGAAAGATATCTGCCAAGATTATATGTACAGGAGTAAAGGAGAGATGGGATTGTTGCACAACACTGACTATCACTATATGAAACAATTGAGTTCGCAAGTCAAATGAAAGATCTTTGACGATTATTGATTCTGCAATGTATTCTTATTTGCTTTCCTATACCAATAGCCAATTTAGGTCTTATTAGATATGCCAAAATATAAACATTACTACTATGCCAAGATGTAGTTGATCATTGCAAGCAGTGCACATCCAGATAGACACGTAACCCATATTAGAAATGTAGCGAGCTTGTGCTGGAGTGGGAGCTTGACTTTTTGTGGTTAAATGATAGAAATACATGAATGCAAAAGTCACGAAAACATCTAAATTGCAAAAAGGAAATCCTACCAATCAATGAAAAAGAAAATAGGTACTTTATATTACTGCAGGTAATAATTATGGGAGGAACAATCAAACATAGTTTGTGCAATTGTACGTATGAGAAAAAGGATCCTTATGACTACAAACTCCAATGAAGTGTTAGTCGAGTGGGCAGGTGCAGGTGCAGGTGCAGGTGCAGGTGCAGCGGGAAAGGGATAAAGGTAGAAATGCAAGTTTCATATAGTTCTGAAGGTGAAGAAAAAAGGAATAGAACATCAGACAGGAACCTCTATGTCATCATCATGTAACTAAAGCCAGAAGCTGAAAGGAGGGAAGAACGTATAGGAAAAAAGCCTTCGCTGTTATTATAACAGAAGTCACCACATTAATCAACTACCCAATAACGACCAAAAAAAGGATTCCTTCCACAAGTCGAGCTAATTATGCCTCATATGTTGTTTTTACAGAGGAAACAGGGTGTTCAACAGAAAAATCCTAGAGAAACAAAACTGAGCAAAGATTTTTCTTACCTCTCTAAAGACTAACCAGATAAAAGGGACTCTCTAGTCATGAGATCTCAGATATCATTAATAATAATAATCTAAGAGCCAAACAAAACCAAACCAAACCAACCGAAGCTGAGCCATATCCCACAAGCTGTGGTCGGTTGAACTAAAGAAGAGCCAAACTAAAAAATTATAAAAGCATTACATGCTTCTAATTCAAAATAAGCCAATTTAATTTGGGTATGCATTTTACTCAGCATAGTGCAAAACATGAGACTAGGCATAAATTCTTAATCGTATATTTTTCTCTTTTACTTAAAGTTAACAAACTAGCTCCAGACTAATGCTATGCGTTTTTTAATAAGTTGAACTTTATTTTTGATAAGCTATCTTTTAAATGATAATGGACTTCTATCAGGAAGTCCGATGGACATTTTAAGATTACTTTGACATGACATGGGAAATGAATCTAGTGCATATGGATGCTGACTGAGTGAGGAAGAGGGAGCTTACCGTGACTTCGATAGGCACTTTGGTATCAATACGGTGCTGATAGTACAGATCAATGCAATCAATATCAAGCCGCTTTAAGCTGCCCTCACAAGCCGCTCGTACATAGGCTGGGTCACCAAATACCCCCCTTTTCCCTTCAGCAAAACTAATCCCAAATTTGGTTGCTAACTCCACCTTGTCTCTCATCCCTCCCTTCAATGCCTACAATAAACACAAATTTTTGCAACTTTAATCATCAACAACGGCTAACACTTTTAAGTAACAAAGCAAAAGCCTCTTCCAAAACACAAAAGAAAATGTCCTTGATCCTTACAGAAATTCTCATTTTCGGTTGACAAGCAGAGTAGATTTAAGGCATTTACTGTGAACATGTTACTTTGAAATTCCAACTCGTGATTGGCGAAACTAACATTGTCATATATAATAGATTTTAGGGACTAACATGAGAATATTTCTGTTACTAAAATTTACAAATGTGTACGATCACCAATCTTGAAGGCACTCATACGACTTGCATTCAACTAAGACTACATCTTAACACACCCTTTACAATCTATGTTAATGAGTGCTAATCTAGATGCACTCAAGCCAGTCATGTATCTCCTTGAACTTTTCAGGTCGATACATTTTTCTCCACGGCATATTTCATGAATTTATAGCTTGCAAGATGGAAGCCGGCATAAATATCATAGCCAAATTTTTACCAGATTGGGAGATACATATACTAATAAACATATATTAACTCGCATAGAAAACGATACAACAGCAATATATAATAGGGCTAAGACACAACCATAGACAAATTTCCATCAGATTAAAAGATACAACTACTAAGAAATACACAATCACTTGTATACTGTACAAGATAATACCAATATATAATTGTACGAAGATCCGCGCTGTCACTGGGGAGAATTAACCAATATAAACCATAAATAAATTCCCATATAAACAATTAACAAATACACAACTTGAATATAGTTCAAGACAATACCAGTATATTTTTTGTCGGGGAAAATTGAACCCAATACCTTTACAACTTTGGCCTCTTTAAGCAATTTTTACTCTATTGTTACTTTTACAACTAAAATAAATCAATACCAAATAGCCAAAAAGGCAGCAAAGCTCCCGCTCACTTCAAATTTTTATTAAAAATATGTGTAATTCATAAAAAAAAATAATTTAGTTCCCAATTAAAAAATTTATGTATAGATGAATATTAACTTGTTTGTTTCTAATACTCACTTAACGAAAATCTTGAATTCACCCCTACTAACTTTTTAAAATAAAAAAGTTATTTTCACGACGCGACGCGAATCCGTCTAACTCCAAAAATAACAGGTCCGGCTATATATCGGAAAAAAAAAGGTCCGAATAACAAAGTCAACGGAACAAATTTGCAGTACCAAACCTACCTTGCCTAAGAGGATCTCGTTAGTGTGGGGCCCATAAATGTCAGAGGTGTCAAGAAAGGTGATGCCACTGTTAATGGCATGGTGGATGAGGTTGATCATGTCGGGCTCGGGCTTCGGCGGGCCATAGAAGGCAGACATGCCCATGCAGCCCAGTCCTTGTGCTGACACCTCCAGGCCTTGTGAGCCCAGCTTAATTCTTGGAACTTTAACTTGTTCTGATGATGCTGCCATTGAAGCTAGCTTTTAAGTTTGTGTTTTTCACTTTGTTTTGGATTATATTTTCTAGTGGAGATGAAAGAAATGAAGAAGGAAAGGGAGCAGAGTCGCAGCAGTTGCGATGCACCCTGCAAGGGACTTATATGGCAAGTGTCATAGGTAGTAGTAGGTGGGTGGACCAAAGGATGGGTGGTAGGCGGACAAGTCGAAAACTAAAACGTTTTGTTGCGTATGGGCTTACGTCCCCTAACCAAATGTCCACATTTCGACTTGGGTTGGTCTTTAAAACGTCCGTAGTTTCTACTTTCATATTTTATTTTAGCGCGTGTCACATTTTAGTCTGAGATTTTTATTATTTTAAAGAAATTTCTTTCAATTTGAGAGAAATATTACGACAAAAAAACAAAAACAAAAAAAAAACTTGAGAGAAATAAGATAGAAAGTTGATTGTTGTCTTATTGTCACGTGTTATTAATTTATCGCTTTGTATTATTGATTTTTCAAATATTATTGTTTTGAAAATAAGAAAAATTGTACAAATAGCATTTATTATTTCTCCAATATTTTAAATTTATCCCTATTATTTTTCAAAAAAATTAAATTCATCCCAATTATTAAAAATTAGCCATAATTAGTCCCTATTATTTTTTAAAAAAAATTAATTTAGTCATAATTTTTTAAAATATTGAGAACTAATTTGAATTTTATATAGAAACAATAAGGACTAAATTGGTTAATTTTAAATAATAGAGATTAAATTGGTTAATTTTAAATAATAGAGACTAAATTGACTAATTTTGAACAATAATGATAAATTTAAAATTTTAAGAAAACAATAAGGACCATTTGTGCCATTTTCCCTTGAAAATATATCCTTTAACTACTTGACATCTGACAAAAACCAAAAAAAAAAAAAAAAAACAAAGAAAGAAAGAAGTTGACATGATATTTGGAAGTGGATAATTCTTGTGTTGTAACTGAAAATGAAAAAGGAAAACATAGAAATGTTATTTTATGTAGTTTATTCATTCTGTAAAATGGTCAGAGTTTTAATCTTGGCTAATTAATTTGAGAAATCTCAAATAAGAAATACCGTAATTTAATTTGTAATAGATGAAATATTTATTTTAAAATGTGAACGTACAACTGCCTTCATAAGAGCTTTGAATTTACTTTTGAATGAGAAGAAAGTAAATGGAGGAATTGAAAATCTTTCATGAGAAGATTTTGTAATTTTTTCTAATTTGGGATCTTTTGAATGGAAATAATATAGGCTAGTGACTAAAAGACTTTAATGGTCATTTTTACATAATTCTATATATATTCTTAACATATCAACGAATATGTGAAGGGTATAAGTAACTTTATATTTAAAGTTATTTTTTCATTTCTTTTCCTTCTCTAATCTAAACAAAGAATTATATAATCCTTTTTCTCTATGTTAATTTCCTTTCCTTTCCCTCACGAATCCACATAGTCCAAGAGTTATGATCAGACATGATAATTTTAATAACAAAGAAAGTCCTCATGTAGATAAAACATATCGATATAAATATGAATTTGTCTTTTTTCTTTTATGTATTGTGTTCTTGTAACTTAGAAATGCCACAAAAATTGAGAAAGAATACTTTACTTTACATTATGATAAATGTGCTTGTTGATGGCTTCACAACATTTCATTTGGTAAATTTCATCTTACAATAATTAGCAAATTGGAATTCATACACACAAATAATACTTTTGATGTTAAGTCTTTGAAATTTTGTGTATGGCTATCTAGTGTAGTATATCTTCAAGTACGAGTTTAAGTTGATTATGACTAATTAAAGATAGTAAACATATATTAACAAGTAATTAAAATACTTCTTATTTTTGAATAAGAGTTTGCATTTTAACAACCTTTCATATATATATTCTGAAACAGATAAAAGATTCCATAATAACTATATATATATATATATATATATATATATTGGAAATGATATCAAAATTCGAAATTTACCTAAATTGGATCCTTCTATCTGGTCCAAATTTTTAATATTTGATCATTGAATTATCTAATTGGTTAATTATCAATTTATTCCACTTTTGGTTTTTTTTTTTCCTGGGTCAAGATAAACATTTATTAAACTAAAAAATCAAGAATACACCACAAAGTGGGCCTTAAGGAATTGTTGACAACCCTTGTAAGGCTTATATGGGGCCAACTCTCTGCGCCATTTAATCTTGAATTGTAACTATTGATTGGTTTCAAAGGCTTGGGCCCTTTTGTGAACCCAATTATTCCCAGTGGTATTGGATGGCCTGCAACCTGCTAATGAGATAACTATGCATTTGGTCGAGTGGTATGTTTCTTATTACGAATTAAGAAAGGTTGCAAGATCAATTTTCGTTGATAACATCCTTAGATATCTATTGTACGGCTTAGGCTTCCATTCAAATAAAAAAAAAAAAACTGTTAGTAAGATAAAGATTAAAAAAAAACTGTTAATGAAATAAAGATCAAATGCTAAAACACTCGAGTTTTGCAGATTGAACACATCTAGCCATTTACTTTTCTACAACTCTCCTCTCTTTCTCAGGACTCATAAGTCGGAAAATGGAATTTGATCGGTTATTAACTTTGAACACAATAGGTGTTAAAAATAATAAATATTTATTTAACAGTTTAAATTTTTAGATAAAGTGATTACTTAATATGGTATTAGAGTCTAGAAAGCCAATGGCGCATATTCTGCCACCGATATAACAAAAGCTTGATGGCAAACAAAGTCGTTCAATAAATAGTTAAAATCAAGAGTACTAATGATTCATGAAGATAGTGAGACTCAATTTTCCACTTTTAATTTATTTTACAACTCCCTAGTTGAAAAATGATATATGGTTACAATAAGTATCTTATTACAAAGATTTTTAAACCGTTATATAAATTAAATTTTTTTATAGCTGTTAATTTTTTTTTAAATCACAGTTTTGTTAATAATTACTCATAAAATTATATTTTTGCAATATTTTTATAATTATCATTTAATTATAATTATAAATTATTTACAAAAAAATTTTCAATAGAGAATTTACAAGAGGACCATATGAAACGGGTCGATTGTTAATGTCATATGTAACTATTTTTAGTTTTTTTACAATAATTTTAAGTATTGCAACAAATAAAAAATAAAATAGTGACACTTTGATAGCTAGTGCCATTAACTTTTTGGTGACAAATGTTTACAGCGAAAAATATTTTTATGAAAAACATTATATTTTCTGGTATTTGATTGTCACATTGAAAAATATTTTTTGATGTTTTGATGTCATAATGAAAAATTGGTTAAAATTATATTTTATTAGTTTTTAAAAATTATTAGTAATTAATCTATTAATTAATTTGATTGATTACAATAATTAATTTATTAATAAAAAATTAAAATAAATAAATCAGTAAAAATTTAATTAATAAATAAAAAATAAATAAATTAAATTTTTCATAAATTAATAATAATTATTCAATTAATTATCATTAATTTATAAAATTATTAATCTAAAACTAAATTAGTTAAATAATCAATTAATATTTAAGAAATAAATAAAAAAATCTTAAAATAAATAAATAAATAAATAATATTAATTTATTAGCTCTTGAATGTTGCTTGATGCTGCTATAACGTAACAACCAAAAAGCTTTGTGTCGAATATAATTTCATTAATAATTAATTTGAATTTAATAACTAATTAAAATTAATTAATTTTTATTTAATAATAATTAATTCAAATTGTGACCAGAGTGGGATGAGATGAAGTGGAGTCGGGGGTGGGTAAAAAGGAGGTGAAGTGTGTAAAAAATATTTACTTTCACAAAGGAAATGAAAATATGTTTTTACTCTTTTTAATTAAATATTTGAATTAACCAAAGAAAATTTTGATTAACTAATTTTTAAATATTATCAAATACAAAAAATTTTAAAAAATATTTTACGGCAAACAAACAGACCCCTAGATTATCGAGAATTCGTCCCATAATGGATCCACCAACTGGGGATTCAAAAATGATTCCAAACACCACACTCGTAAAATCATGAGGCTGTAGTAATTGAATAGTAATGAGAAGGGGCCTGCATGCTGGTAAGGACTATTCGAAAAGTCTATTTCTTGCTGAATCATCACGGCAAAGAAAATTTTTGTGATTCCCAGAACTATTCGAAAAGCCTATTTCTTCTTTGTTAATGTGTTAAGGTTATTTTCAACGGAGTCTTTAAAATATAATTTTTTTTTAATTTGAGTATTTTTAAAGATTTCAGTTTCGAATTATTAATATTGCTTTTTGAACTATTAAATTTCTAAAAATACTTAAAATTAAAAAAAAAATTATATTTAAAAATTTTATTGAAGATGCCCTAAAAGTGACCACATCTTTTTATCTACTTTTAGGATTGAAAACACTTAACTAATTCTGGGGTCTGCACGGAGGTCAAGGAGCAACTAAAGTTAGGTCAAAATACGCCAAAGCTTCTGATTTTTTTTCTGTCGATATAAGTCTCATTTTTTCTTCATTTTCTCTTTGTACCCTCATGATGAACGCAAAATAGAACAATCAACCAAAAAAAAGACACGCAAGAGGCACGCACCACGCAACAACCCAGTGCCTCTTCCCTAAGCATACCAGTAAGGAAATGATTAGAAAAGACCAAGAAGGAAAGAATAGACACCGTGATTCTTGGGCAGCAAGGGTGCGGTAAAGGAGCACGCGGCTGCTCCAGTCAGGGCGGTTGTTGCTCTTAGAATCCCTCAGCTTAGGGCTATTAAGGGAGCAGGATGAACAACCATTAAGTAGACAACATCATAACCTTAAAATACTGCCCACTCTTCTCTAAACTAGCCCCAACAGCAAAAGTCTTCAGAGGCGCTCACTGACGAGTTAGTCAATTCTATTTCTATCTATTACAAGCATAACTTATTCAATCATTCGTTTGTCGTTGAGGTTTATAATTTACCTTATAACTCATTCTTTCGGTCGAGCTTTCTCCGGGCGTCGATCAATCACAAAAAGGATTCTCGTAAGGTGCTCATTAAATTTACTGTGATTTTAATTATGAATTTTGAGAGTTTACAAGTATAAACCATGTAAATAGGACCATTTGCCACATCACCTCCTTTTCTTTTGGTGATAAGATTGAATTGTACTTAGGAATGACAATGGGTAAGGTTTAAATATGAATTCGACGGGTATTTGACCCGATTATAAACCTGTTTACGAAATTAATGAAATATCTGTTAAGATTTGATTTTTATAAATAATTATCAAGGTTTTGTAATAGCAATTTAAAAAAATCCGAAACTCAAAACTCGAAACCCGATTAGTAATTTAGTAAAAGTAAATTAATAAAAATGTTGATATATTTCTATACATATACAAATACTATATTATTTAAGAAAAAATAGTTTTTTTTTTAATTTTTGTCCAAGATTAATATTTGTGGACTATTGCCCAACTCTTATTATAAATTGTTGAATATTTAATGGTAATTTACAATTGTTTTAAGTATTTGATGTTCTTTTTTTCTTTAGGTTATTTCATATTATTATGGAAGGATTATAACTTCTCAGTATAAAGATTTTATTGAACGTTTTTGTTAAGTTTAAGTTTGTTTATAGACAATAAATTTAATTTACTTTTTTTCTAATCCATTGCGATTTATCATTATTTTAGTGCTTCTTTCCATTTCTTTTAAAAATCTTTTTAGTTTTTCTTTAAATTATTTTTTCTATTCATTAATGGGTCGGATCGGGTACTCACAAATTTTTAAGTATTTGATGAGTTTGAGTTCCGTCACGAGTTTAATAAAATATAATTTAAATAAATTCAAATTTAATTTTATAAATTTTAACAAATATTCGACTCGTTGCTACTATTGTATCATTGTTAATTTTTCCACCCCCAATAGGTATGGTTGTTACAATTTTATACAATTCCAGTAAATATTATTTTTACATTAAAGAGTATTACGTTTTGTACTATACAAAATATTATCGGGCCACGTGTTCAATGATGACGGATCATAGGTAGCCAAAACAAAGTAGAAGACTCAGTGGTCCCTTCACCCTTGGGCAAAAGAAAAGAAAAGAGTCGAAGTGGTCCAACCCAAGGGGATTGCCTGGTGGTTAAGAAGTGTGGTAAAATTTGGAGAGGTTTCAAATTTTTAGTGATTAGACTTTTAATTAAATCGGTATATATTTTGAATTAGATTATTGTATTTTTGAGATTTAGTTCACACTTGATTATTATGCTAGGTGGAGATAAACTAGACACGAATCATTAAAAGATCGAATGTCTCAATACAATAATATTTAATTTTGATCAATGTTTCGTAAACTAATTGATATAAGAATATTTTCGTCAAAAAAACAAAAAAAGAGTCGAAGTGGTCCCCATTTAGAATCACACAGTGGCACGCTATTACAGTCAGCGAAACTGGCACCTGTCGGATCCAAATCCATACTGACACCGCCATTATTAACCAAACAACTAGAATTTGGACTCCCGTTTGAAATTAAACTTTATGAGGTCAACGACAAAAAAAAAAAAAGATTATGTGAGGTTGAGGAGTGCGTCATAGAATTCTTGTAGTTTTGATAAAATAATTTGTTATTGTAGAAAAGTGATTGTGCGTTTGAGAAAAAAGTCATTTATAAATCTAGCATAATGTCTACGGATCTGTGGTGTTCAATCGAAAAAAGTTACTTATAAATCTAGCATAATGTCTACGGATCTGTGGTGTTCAATCGATTGAGATTTTTTCTAAAGTATTGTTAAAGAAAATAAATAAATATAATAATTATTTTTTAATATTTTACATTTTTTGATGAGTTGTTAATTTAATATTATACTAAAGATCTTTATTATCAAACTTCTTGTCGCCACCATTAAAAACAAGTATTAAAATTGTACTCATACAAAGGGTCAAAAACGAGTTTCATTTGTATGTGCAAGGGTATGTCAAAAATAATAAATATATATAAAATTCTTTTTAAAAATTTAATACTTTAGATAAGATGGTAATTTAATATGTATATATAACATAGAAAGTGAATCAAACCAGAAATGGCAAAAAATTAAAAGATAAAAAGAAGGCGAACAAGTAGAAGAGTCGAAGTTGTTCTCTTATTCTTCTTGTGAGTTTTTTCACGATAATTTTTTTTTTCTCTATTTCTTAATCTACGTTACTTTTTTGTCTTGAAATTAGAAGTTATTTTTAAGTAGTCTTAACATACTTAATTATTTAATATCACAAATTATTTATTTTTTCTTCAGTAGAGTTAAAATCACACAATTAAATATTTATATATAAATAATTTTTTTACTGAAAATTAAATTAATTTTTCAGTCAAAAAATATATACATTTTATAATAAAATATAAGTTAAATAAAAATTGCATTCTCTACATATTTTATAGTGAATCCGTCACTGACGGAGAGAAAAGTATAATCTGAGTACAAAAGGAAAAATAATAAAAAAGAGAAAAAGAAGGCAAACGTGTAGCAGTCTCGAAGTGGTCCTCTTAGCCCTCACACACGTTTTGCTCGTTCTTCAAAAAGCGCCCACACACACACACACACACACACCCAAAACAGCCGACGCTATTCTATTTATAGCACAAGCCAAAAGAGCAAACGTCAAAGCAGAGTCCAAGAAAAGATTGATATGAAGGGTGTCGAAGAAGAAGAGAGACAACGAGCAGCATCAGCAGAGGCATCATCAGCAGATGGGGTGGTGACTCTTGTGGACTTGAAGAAGAGGTTGGCTGATTTTGCAAAGGAGAGAGACTGGGATCAGTTTCATAGCCCTAGAAACCTTCTTTTGGCCCTGGTTCGTATCTCTCCCTCACGTCATTTCTCTTATCGATTCTTTCTAGAATTTGCGTATAATAAAAATTTCGTGTACCAAAATATTTTTTTTTATAAAATTAACTATTACCCATATATTATTTTTTTACCTTATATCTATCTCTCTCCCTCATGTCATTTCTCTTCCGATTCTTTCTTGGACTTTGCACATAACAAAAATTTTATGTATCGAGCTATTCTATTTTATTTGTAAAATTAACTATTACTCATATTGTTTTTCCCTTCTCTATCTTTTTTTATGTATAGAAAACTTATGACTATGTAAATGTGTTGCTATTGCCGTTTTAAGATTATTCCTTTTTTTATTATTGCTATTTCTTGAAACAAGTACGTTTTGAAATACTTTTGGGCAAATTTTTTAGTGTCATTTATTTTCTTATAATAAGATAATTAATTAAACATTATAGTACAAAGTTTTTTTTTTTTTTGGGTCAAAAATAGTACATTAGAGATACGTATACATGTGCAGAAAAACTAAAATATTCTTACATCATAATAAAATATTTTTATATATGTCTGTAGCACAAATTTTTCACGTAAAATCTTGTGTCTTAATTATTCACTTTTCTCAATCCTATTTTAATTACATGATTCTGCAACCCGATCATTCTGAAGTTGCAGATCATTCTGCTGCGTATCATCAACAATTTACACCATGCATTTTCTCCCTTTTTTTTTTCTCCTTTATTATTTGCTCTATGTTCTCTCCATAGGGCCATAGCTGAAAATTTTGGTCTTAATTTTTGTTTGTGTTTGAAAAAATTACATTTTGAACTTGACAACTTGCAAAAGGCCAGCTAAGATGGTAAGAGTAGTTTTTGCATACGTGCATAAATAGTAGCCGCATGGACTTGCCGTCTCAACCTTTCTCTCTCTCTCTCTCTCACACGCATGGTCACGCAAACACTGCTCGAAGACACTCAACATGCATATTCTATGGCTCGGTTGTGTCGTTAACTTAATTGACCTAGTACGATGTATAGAAATATATTGTTGTTTTTTAGAGTTTATTAGTTAGTGATCGTGCTCGTTTTATGTCATTTTAAAAAACAAAACATACATATTCTATGCCTATGATATATGGTCTCTCCAAATCAAATTAAGTATTTTTTTATTAATTGAGGTTGATAGCATGGATCTATTGACATTATTTATTTTTATTAAGATTAATTTTATTAGTTACTTTATTAGTTTTATATAAATAATATCTCGTTTAGATGTCTCTATTTAATTTATCTCGTAATTTGCTCTATGTATGATATATTGTCTCTCAGATTGACATAAAAGATATGGTCTCTCAATTCTCAACCATACCCATCAAGTGATGTGAGTTGGTAATTGAGTCTTGTTGAAATTTGACTCCTATCGCACGTGAACTTTCTAGGAAATGAGTTGAGTTGACACTTTCAATCCCAATATAAGAATACCCACTAGTCATAGAGAAAAATGTGGAGCTGCATAATAATTATTCTTACTTTTCACGAGATAAGTGCACAAAAATTTCTTTGATTGCTTAAAGCAATGAAGAAAATGACTTACGGTTTAGAAAAACAATTGAAAAATATACTAGGAACCATGTTGAAACCTTATTTTGAATGGTTTTCCTAAAAAAAAATGCTTTTTATTGGGTTATCTAGATAAAATTACTTGTAATTTGAAGGTCTCGTGTTCGAGTTGTGTTTGAGTTGTTTTAAAAGTGGGTTTTACCCTCTTTTAAACTTGGAAATTTTGTACCAAAGTAAGCTTTTATTAGCACAAACCAAGTTGCTTGTGCACTAATCAAGAACAAGAAAACAAAGAAAGAAAGACAAATTCTTGTATGGTCTAAGATCATCGTCCCACTTATAATCTTAGTCAATAATTTATTGTTACATCACAAATATTACTAATTCACAATTACAGAAATGGTTCTTAACTTTAACAAATTATGAATTAGTCCCTTCCTCCATTATTTGTTTTCCGATGGCGGAGTTAGACCGGAAAACTTACCGGCGAGTTTAAAATTCCAATTTTTCATATCGTGTTAGTAAAATTTTTAGATTAAAAAGTTTCTTTCTTCATTCTAACCATGAATCTGATTTTTAAATTGTAAGATTGTACTTCTTTGTCAAACGCATTTGATAAATTATCACCTATCACCATGGTTAACCCATAACAACCATTGAAGCAAAAGCACCACAAAGAAAAAAGCTAAGAGAGACGAAATAAAGGTGCTCTAGGTAATGAATAGAAAAGAAATGAAAGCGCAAATAAAGAGCTAAAATTGTACTTATGCACTACTAGTTCCTCTGTTGATGCTTAAGAAGATATCATAATTGTATTGACCCAGTCAGCGTTTTGTGGGCGGCAAAATTTCTGTTTGACTTGTATGTTAGTGCAGCAGTGAGGAGTTATGAGCTTTCAAAATCTCTAAAATGGAGTTGTTCAGTTTGAGAAAGTATGGATGTTCTTTTTTCTTTTAAAAACAATGCATTATAATTCCGTTTTGGTGCCTTGTTCATGGTGGAAATTGGCTTTGTCTAATTTTTCGTGGTGGCTTGGGTGAGGGCAGCGGCAGGTGGTGTGCCGTGGTGATGTTTCCATGGTGGCATTTTTCTTTTTGTTGGTTTCATAGAGGTGTTATAAATTGAGTCTATTTTTCTAGTGTGTGAATATGGTTGTGCTATGTTTTTGTATCTATGTGGAGTGAAGAAATGGTGGCAGTGACATGATGTAAGAAGGGTGATAGATTTGTTGGGTTGAAGATGGAGGAAATGGTGAGAAAGATGATGGGTCTTTGGGTAAATTCTTGCATGGTCTAAGATTAAAGGATTAGTTCATAATTTGTTAAAGTTAAAAATTATTTCTGAATTGTGAATTAGTAATGTTTGTGATGTGGTAATAAATTATTAATTAAGACTACAAATAGAAGCATAATTTAAGACCATATAAGAATTTGCCGGAAAGAAAACAATAGAAATTGAAAAAACAAGCAAAGCTTCAAACTTTTTTTGTTTTTGCTTAATGAAAAAAGCTTCTGACATTGTATGTTCCCCAGAATATGTCATTATAGCACTGCAGTCAGACCACCTGTTCCAAAAAAAGGTCATCATTAAAGTCTCAAACTTTGCCACAGTAAAGTGGAAACAAAGTAACATGAAAACAAACAAGTGCATGACAAAAGCTAAGCCCATTTGGCCACAAAACGCTTGTTTTCCTATCCCAAAACTGGTGACTTTTACATGTTTAGTTCTTTTCAGATAAAAAAGCTTTCATGGGGGGTAGTAACATGTAGTGCATGTTTCTTTCTTCAGGTAGGTGAAGTGGGAGAGCTATCTGAGATTTTTCAGTGGAAAGGTGAGGTGCCAAGAGGCTTGCCAAACTGGGAAGAGCAAGAGAAACAACACTTGGGTGAAGAGCTATCGGATGTTTTGCTTTATCTTGTGAGGCTTTCTGACATTTGTGGCATTGATCTTGGTAAAGCTGCTCTTAGAAAACTGGAGCTTAATGCCATCAAATACCCTGTTAGTCTCTGCAAGGGCTCTTCCTAAAAGCACAATACTAGTAAAACAATCACCACCTCCACTATTGCTAACATCACCAATGATAATGGAAATGGTGTATCTGATGATGGTGTTTGATTTTTATATTTATATTTATTTTTGAATATTGTGCTTCTTTGGACCTGCTTCTTTTGTGCTTGTAGTTTGTTTTAGTAATATATGCAAATGCTGTAATCTAGATGCTGCCTTTTTGTGCCTGTCTGGCTCTTTAACTTTTCATGTCTCTTTGTCAGCTTATGCAACTTGTAGATATGTAATAGGGGATTTATATTTTAGCTGAGGTGATAAATTAATGGTGGTGTTGCATTTTTTGCATGAGCACAATCTAGGGTGGTGTGCCATGACTGCTATGATTTCTGTTTTTCTTTTTTGTCATGAATACCTAGGAAACTTTTTGTGGCCATATTAGTCTATATTTCGAGAGATATGATACATAAAGCCTACTTGGGATTAGTCCTAAGAAAATTGCCTTTTACTTGATACGAATTTAAGATATGAACGAATTTTTCTTTTATGTTCTAAGTATTGCACAATTAGACTAATCAATTAGAATTTATTACGAGACAGTCTTAAAAATATTTATGGTCCTATTACTACGGTTTTGATACATGAAAACACGTGCAGGGTGGGGCCCACAGGCGCCACCATTTGTGTTGGGGACGTTAAAATTTTCTTTTAAAAAGCTTTTTTCCTTTGCTGTGGTATAGTTGACTGCTTGTGTCAATTTGTCAAAGGGTACTCTTCGGTCAGAGTTTATGCACGTGAGCTGATGCATTTGCCTTTTTTCCATTAGAGGCCAGGCTTTCAAATGGGACCATCGTGCAAAAGTTTAGTAAAACTTGTGATTAGAAAAATTCTCAAGTCTGGCGAAAGGCCATTGGGCCGTCGAATGAAAAAGTAGACCGACATGTATGTGAGGAAGGTGAATGACCGAAGTCTGATGAAAGCCTTATCCATGTGATTAGGAAGCTGTGATGCATAGTTATCTGTCATTGTCCTGTAATTGAAATTTCCAAAAGGAGAGAGTGCATTCTTTTAAGTTCTATGGTTTTCGTTTAGGCACGTTTAGCAATTTTGGACAAGAGGATGTTGCCTACGGTTGACGTAAACTGCATTTATGAAATGGTTATTTTCCAGTTGGCTTTGTTTAAATCTGACAGCTAGACTAAGATTAGATCAGGGTAACACTTGCATCGGGCACGGCTCAACCATTACCATTGTCGGAGGCAAACTTTTTCTTTAGATCAGAAATTATAGAGTGGGTGTATTGCCACATCCCCAAATCTTTCTAACTTGGCTTTGATATCATTTTGTTATTTTTTCGAGTTCGCCTTGACGAATTTTGAGGAGTGACATCTATAGATTTGAAACCTAAACTCGATGAGCTTTGGGGAGTGCTTTTGGTCTGTTATTTCTAAACCACTTTTTGAAATTTTAAAACTCTGCTGCCTGTTTGTCAAGGTATGTTTGGATTCGCGAGGGAAAGGAAAAGAAGGTAAGGTAAAGGAAAAAAATTCATAAATGTAGGGAAAATAAATTAGGTCCACCATTTTGGATAGCAAAAGAGGATGAAAAGGGGGCGAAAAATATTTTGTGGCCCTTTATTTGGATTATAAAAGAAAGGAAATGAAGGGATAAGTTTTGTTTGGGAATTGATATAGCCACCCTTATTGACCTCTTATTTCATTCTTTCTTCTCTTCTTTACCTTTCATTATTTTCCTCCCCTCTTATACACACACTGCACACACACATTACGCACACATTGCACATTCTTTTCCTGTATCCATCTCTTTCCCTCACTTTCACGTATTTTGATATCACGGGTCCGATTTATTGAACCGTAATGATCTGACGGCTGAAAAACTTGTCATAATAGTACGAGGAGGGATTCCTTCATTATAAACGTCACTTGCATTGAAAGATGAGATTAAAAAATAATATGATTCAACCACAGACCCATTTAAATGTAGCAGATAACAGCTGGGCAGATGACAGGAAACTTTCACATCCTATTTTGAAGGGGGAAGATCCTATACGCCACTATCTGTTTCACGTCAAGTAATACGTGAAGTAACTCCTGATATAACAGTAAAAGCAAGACGTGTAGGTGAGTCGACTCATAATTTATTTTATTTGTCTAATTTTATGAAAGATAAAATTCACTCTTTTATCTTCTTGATTAAAGGGATTCATATCTATTTATAGGAGTTTTGTGCATTAGATACGATCATAGATTACATTCTTTCAATATGATTGAGTGAGAGTGCGATAAGTAGGTAAAGTAATAGTTTAGTGAGACTATGGCTCCGTTTGTTTGCCGTAAAATATTCTTCTAAAAAATATTTTTTTACTTTTACGGTGTTTGGTAACACTGGAAAATTGGTCAACCGAAAAATATTTTCCAGTCAAAAATGGTGGACTACTTTTTAGAGATTTTTCGGTGTTTGGTAACACCGGAAAATTGGTCAACCAGAAAATATTTTCCGATCAAAAATGGTAAGCTACTTTTTGGAGATTTTCCGGTGTTTAGTAACACCAGAAAATTAGTCAACTGGAAAATGTTTTCCGGTCAAAAATGACGGCTAGTTCAAAATTTGGAAAAATATTTTCATTTCTTTGGGAGATGAAAACATTTTCCGGAACTTAACCACCCCTATTTTATGTGTATATTTTTTTTTTTATAAATCTCATGTCGGAAAATATTTTTTATTATACATCCAAACACCAAAAAATATTTTTCAGTATTCTATTTTCCAGGAAAATATTTTCCTCTAACAAGTTATTTTACGACAAACAATCGGAGGTCGGGAAAATATTTTTCTCTGAAAACATTTTTCAAGAAAATATTTTTCACTGAAAATATTTTTCACAAGCAAGTTATTTTATGGTAAACAAATGAAGAAAAATATTTTATTTTCTAAAAAAATATTTTTCACTGAAAATATTTTCTATAAGTAAGTTATTTTACGGCAAATAAACGGAGCCATAATATATCCATATCGAATGCATGCTGATTGAATCAACAATATATAGCTATGGATTTGATTTATGGCTTTCTCATATAGTTTGTTATCTTATAATGTAATACATCAGTGATGTGAATTGAGTATATAATTCTCAAATAAAAACTAAGTGAGGGTCATTTTCACTCTACTGTAAAGCCGTTGCTATGACTCATATAGCACTTGCAGTAACTTTGATTGCTCCTTTTCCTTCGTCGAGTCTGAGGTAGGTTACTATCATCTATTTTAATATTTTTGTACTTTGATTGTAAGTGGTAATCGAAAAATTAAAAAATAATTGTAATAGGTGTCTTATTGAATTAGTTTTTTAATCATTGTATAAAATTTTTTTTCTAACAGTTGATTTTTTTTTATTACTTTTTATTAATAATTGTTCATGAGATTATTTTTTATAATAATTTTAAAATTATAGTTTAATTGCAACAGTTTATTATTTACAAAAAAAAAAGCAGTTATATAAGAGAATTTGTAATGGAACTATGTACAAAAGTTTGAAAAATGAACCATTGTAAAAAATTATTTATAACGATTTTTATCTTTTTTATAATAATTTTTTAAATGTTGCAATCGATAAATTAAATTGGTAAGTGTAGTCCACTCGATAGGCCTAATCAACAAAGAATTTAGAAAAGAGAGGTTGTTTAGATTCTCAATACTTTATCAAATGAATGCGTCTTTGTGGATAACGTTGTCAAGCAAACTATTCTTTAATTCATGTTCTTGTCATCTTCTACAGAATCAAGATTGATAATAATAAATGGAACTTTTTGCAGGAGAAAACTTTTCAAAAAATCTAGACTAATCGATCAGTCAGAACTTTTACTTATATGAAATGGTCTCTATATGTGTGTGGCTGTCTATATTTTGTAAGTAAAAATTTGACTGACCGGTCAGTCTAGACTTTTTGAAAAGTTTCCCTTATTTAGGAGATGGTGAGGTTCTACAAGGCACCATAAGGTGACTAAGTCATGTTTCCAATCAAAAGTTGTAACTTGTAATATATAACAAAGAAATAATATTCTAAAACCACATTTTGTGCGTACATGTGTAAAATTTTAAACCCTCTTGTATTTTATAGATTATCTGGAGAATTTTGTTGGATTTTAACATGTGATAGCTGGGTAAGGGGATAGATTTAGATCTATATATAGAGAAAATTTTAGTACAAATATAAATGGTCAATTGAACACAAGGATGGTGATGAGTCTGTAATTTTTTTTTAAATCCATCTTTTTGCGTGCACAATTGATTTAATTGATGACGAATTAAGGCACGATATTTTATTTGTTATACAAGGTGGTCGTAGCACAAATAGAGCAATTTTGATGACAAAAGAGGTGCAAAATGAAGTTGAGATCCATGAAGGGTCAAGTTCGATTGATCAGCCCACTTCCTGATCGGTCGAGACACATGAAGGCAAAAGAGAATGAAACAAAGAGACCCTGATCGATCAGACGTGATTCACGATCGATCGGACTGCATAAGAAGAAAATTAGGATTTTGTCCGATCGATCGGGGACTTTAAAGTCAGTAGAAACCCGACTTTGACCACTTTTTGACATATAAATAGCCCTCCGCATGTGGAAGGAGGGATTTTTGGCCAATTTTTGACAACCCACCTAGCATTCCAAAAAAGTTCTCAAAACCTTTTCAAAGGCAAGAACAACACAAGATCAAAGGAAGAGAAGATAAAAGATTCCTTCATTACCAACCTTTTCAAAATCTATCCACGAGCTCTCCTGAACTTCACCTCTTTAATAGTGCAAAATCCTCTTTAGGAGTATGCTAAATAGAATTTTGACATTTTGACTTTGTAAGTGAGCTTTGCCGTTCTTCTTACTCCTTAATTGATTAGATGTTTAATGTAGAGAATTGAAATAGGATTGCCCCTCACATGATTGGTTCTTATGTCTATGCCTAAAACATTTGCTATTGTTATGGAAAAATAAAAATAAAATGAGGAAAAAAACACATGAAAAAAAAGAAAAAAATGTGTTTGTGGTAGTTAATGTTGCAATAAATCTCTATGCACCAATGTCCTTTGATATGTACCTAGGGTGTGAGGGTTTTGAGCCTTGGTACTTCGGGCAAGTAAGGTATGCATGGGGCCTTTCAAAGCCTAACAACCTAAGACGGTCTTAGTTGGGATTGTTGACGCCAAATCCCGTTACACGGGGTACCAAGAAAGCTTTAGGGAAATGAGCACCTCGAACAAGAATAAGTTACGGTTAAGGTTAGATCAGGAGCTATGAATGTGATGGGGCATAATTCTTGACGCTATCCTAGTTAATTATCTTTGAAAATTAAGATAATCTCAATTCACCCATTCATACATCGTTAAGCTTTGAGTTGTGCTAAATTTAGAATTTCGGCATTAGTCAATTTTTATTTCTCTCGTTAATCAATTATAATCCAACTTTCAACCACTTCCATTTACTTTTTCTATTTTTGAATTCTTGGCGATAATCTCAATTCCCTGTGGATGACCCTTGAGTAGCCATTCACGTGGTTAAAGAAGAATTTTAACTGTACTGTCTTTATTTAATTTTTATCATTTATTATTGATTGTACAACGACGTGATCAACTATTAGTCAGGCATCTGCCTACACAACAAGTAAGAGTTTATTTTACCTAACTTTTAGACACTTAAAAGCGCTTTTTGTCAGTTTAGAAGCTGAAACTAACATGTTTGGTCTGTTTTTGAAAGAGCTTTTAGATAAAAGTTAAAGTTGAAAAAAACTAAAAAGATAAGAACCTCTAAATTAGAGCTTTTCAAAAAAAAGAAAAAAAAAATTGCAAAACTGTTTTTATATAATGCGAGAAGTTGTTTTAATTTTCTTTCTCAAATATAACTCTGTATATTTTTGAAATTCCAATATTTTTCTCCAAATTTCTAAAAACCCAATAGTGTCCAACATAGGTCAAACAGTTAATGACTTTTGTTCAATAACACTTCAAACAAAACCTCTATTACTAAAAGTTCTGCAGTCCAAAAGTTAAAATTTTATAGTTAAGCTAAATAGAGTCTAAAACAGTAATTATTTAGAGGATGGATTGTTCAGGGAAGTCACCAAAATCTCTAGTCGTCTGCAAGACTTTACACAATCTTATATTCTCCAAGAGAATTTGTTTTCAGGGAGCCATAGGACACAATAAGACTAAATTCCAAACTATCTACACAATTAAGGTACATCATGTTGAAAAGGCAAATACACACCCAAAAGGGATATGTAAATACATTTTTATAAAAGTTCAGTGAACTATCTAATTTCCCCATTTTGTTCAGCCTTTTTGAGGTCCCTCTTAACAATGGTCTTAATTTAGACAATTTTTTGCCGATTGTTTGTCCATCTGAACTAAGCATCGGTCTTCCATTTAACGAAAAAAAGAAAGAAAAAAAAATCTAACACCTGTCACCTAAGCATGCATAAATTAAATTTGCATAATCTGTTGATGTTACATTTGTAAAATAATATGCGTTGCTATCAATATTTAATTGATTAGAAGAGGTGGTATGATACTATCTTAACAACAATACCTGTTATCACATATTTGCTTTATTCTGTCAAAGATCTTATCGAGTAAATTCAGCAAGTGTATTTTAATCAAGTCTAAACATATTTGCTTTCAAATCCAGTAAATCTGCAGCAGCGGCTGTTTGTAGAAATTATGAAGGCAACCTTGTGAAAGGACATGTGTGGTCCTTTCCTATAGTTTCAGCTACATAGCCAGAGCTTCATTATCGAATCAGATGCAAAGGTTATTGTTACCGTCATCAACTCCACAAGAAATGCTTTGGATTGGAGAGTTAATCCAGTGGTGAATGATATTCGATCTTTGGTTGCTGTGTTTCAAAACATTCAGTTTGTTTGGACACATCACCAAGCGAATAGACCAACAGATTGGTTGGCTAGGAAAAAGATTCCAAGGAAAAATTGGAGAAAATTGATTCCCTAACCTACCATGTGAACTATGTAATCTGCTTGTTGCAGTTCTTGAGCCTTTCAGAATAGGCTAATGATGTATTTCCTTTTATTATAATTTTCTTTTTAGTAGTATAAAGCATCTCTTTTGACTAAAAAAAATTGCTATGTTATCGTTCCTGTCTATTCTATTTTTGCTAGAAAAAGTTTGTTGTCGTAAGAAATAAGTTAACGTCATAACTGTTGCTATAAAGTAAACATCCCATTTAAGAGTTTGATTAAATAGGGTTTACTTTATTAATTTATTGTCACTAAAACGCTTTCATGTGCAAGTGAGAGCTGACTTTGCATGTTATAAAGAGATTAAAGTTTAATATGTTAGAGATGGTTTACTTTACTGTGTCATTAACTCCATTCATCTCCTCACATATAAGTGAAATTTGAGCTTTGCAAGTGGTAAAAGAATACTAATTGCATGACTTAACGACCTAAAATCTTTTGGTTGGTGGACTCTAATATCATATAAAGTAATCTTATTTGAAAACTTACACTATTAAATTACTTTGTTGATTCATTGTCTCCAACTCTTGTAGCTAGATTAGTCAGAATCGTCGCAATAGTAAAGAAAATTTTTTGATCAACCGGTCGTCCAACCACCCATACTCATATATGTGGATCCCACTAACATGTAGGGCCCACATATCATTGATTTGGTGATTTTGGGCGATAGCCTGTCTGAAGGAGGAGTTCAATAGTAAGGGTGATAGAATCATTGATGCATATTATTAGGTTTGTGTCAAAGATTTTTCTTTACATTTACTTGGACCCATCAACTGAGTTGATTGATAGGTTTGTCTAACTGCTATATATCAACTCCTCAACAAGAAAGCGAAGTTTTTTTTTTTTTGAATTTTTATTAGTCCTAATGAAATGGACCATTAATCGCATGGTTAGCCTGGAACAATAATGTTGGAGGGTAAATGCAGGACGTGCACTTACAAATTATAATGTTGTAAGTTACTATAACTTGTACGCAAGCTTTTCTTGAAGATAATTCAAGAATATCATGGCCAAAGACTATATATATACCAAATTTTCAATCAAAACATCGAAAAAAAAATGTCAAAATGATAAGGTGTATGTATTGGAGTGTGTTGTTATATTACAAGAATTATAATTTTGGTGTAGATCCAACTTGATTCTGTTTAAGATGAACTTTTTATTATTAAAAAAATATGTCGAGACCATAGGTACAAGTTTAAAAGTATCAAAAAAGAAAAGAGAGAAAATGTCTAGATAAATATGTACATGTTCAAATGAGGTCATATGGTTCGTAAAGAAAGAAAATCTCTAGATAATATGTACATGTTAAAGTTCTCTCCATGGTGCCAAAGATCCATTAACCTAGAAAGGGATGCTAATTAGCAAAACTAAGATATCTCCGGCTGCGACTATTTTCTTTGCAGTTAGGTTAGCTGGTCCGCTCTTTCTTGTTATGCATCTGAAAGCCCAATGAGCTTCGGGTGTCATTGCCCCCTTCAATTAGAATAGATTACAAAATATGAGATGTTTGTAGATTAACACTATCAAATTCAAGCTTCATATGACCATTTTTAAGGTAATTGAGCCATTTTGTGACATAAAGAAAAAAAAAAAGAAAAGAACTTTACTACTTTAGGACAGTTAGAATTATTGTTGCCTTTAAAGTTTAAATTTCAAAAAATAATAATTTATCTCTGAAGACTAACAATAACTAAACACAGTATAAGATGGAATAAAAAAAATTTTGCCAACTAACAAACAATAGAATCAGTGAGTGGTGCATATCAATATATGTATCTTTTGGGATGTTCTACTGTCCAGGGTGCGAGAAAACGAGCAGGGTTATCACGCACCATTGATCAAAATCAAAGGTTGTGGTTCGCGATTGTGTTTTTTTTTTTTTTTTTGCTTCATGTTAACGCGTAATTACCAATATAACCCTCAGTGCAATAATGTCATGGGACCCACATAAGACATGTTTGGTCACTTACTGCAGCAATTTTAAACCCGCATTATGTGTATGAATGTTAATTTACTTTATTACCCATGTTTGATTAATATGACATGGGACCACAAAATAGTGCAATGACTTAATTACCCTTGCTACAAAAAATCTTACAAAACATTAAATTACTTTTAGACCCTTATTTTAATTGTATTAGGAAAAAGGCGAATTCAACTCAACAACGATAGTATAATTGCAAAGGTACGCTTCTGCATATCACTTGTAATATTTTACACAACGAAACTAGTTATGATGTGCAAAAATGCTCTCTCAAAACCCATTTTCATTGCCTATTTCGTAATTACGATATACAATGACTCGATTACGGGAAAAACAACTCTAATTACAAATTGTTTGTTCTTTCTGCAATCCATCAACAGAGGAAGCTATAGCAAACCTAGCCATATTTATAAGGGATCCGAACACAAAGGTAGAGGAGTGTCTTCAAAGTTTGTCCAATGTCTTGCATAAACTATGGGGATATCAACCTATTATCCGGAAAACTATATGTTATCAAGTGCATGATCCACCCAAGATGATAAGGATGGGTTGGCTTGGGATTCAAGACTATGAGCCAGTACACAAAGAATGCAATGGATGTTTATGTGACGTACACATCATGAAACTGTTTCCTAATATTATCTACTAATCGTCTAACTAAATGTAACAGTGTAGCTATATATTATATATTTTGTTTTATAATATATCAAATTTCGAATTTACACTATTTATTTATTTTTCGAAAAGAGGCCTAATATATTTGTTACATTTTCTAAATTATTACGTTATGAAGATAACACACACACGCACAATTCGAAACTTATTTTAGTAATTTTCCATATTTAAGGCTACTTTCGTCTTTTTTCACCATTCTACTTTTTTAGCGAGGGTTTTTCCATCTTTTTACATACCACTCTTTTTTTATTATTTACCCCTTTTGGTCATTTCAATGTTATATTAATGATGATTATTAAGGGTTTTTCGGTCATTTTTCATTGGAGAATAGGGTATAATGGACAATCTGTTTTCGAAATGGCTGAATTCATTACGAACTAACACGTGTCATTGTTCTAATATTTTGCTTGTCATATTTAGTTAGAACATATTCATTATCTCGTTCTTCAATTCAAGGATATAAATGTCATTTGTCTATATATTTTGCTTTATCATAATTGTTAAAGCTCAGCTTCAAGCAGGTCCCACAACCACTTGTCGCCCTACCCTTGCTCCTTATTTCCCGCACCACGGATTATAGAATTTCCCGTATCTTTTACTAGTCAAGCTTCAAGTAGAGTATCAAGAATGGCAGTCTGAGAAAGATCAATAGATCAAAGACAAGGATTGATAGATGTAAGGAGGAAAACTGACCAAGCTCCTTTTTCTAGGGATTGGAAAGAAAATCAGTTGGTGTAGGCACTTATGTAGAGCTAACATGGCAAGCCACAAAAAGGGATATAAAGAAAAATGGGAAAGGGACCCAACTTATGGTTTTCGAGTCTGGTGCAAAGCAAAGGACTGGATTTCACCTTTGATCATATTAATGGCACTAAAGATAGCGGAATGTTGAAACCCGTCTAAACATCGAAATAGTAACGAGCAAAATGCCACACTTATACAACAAAAATATTTTGTAATGCTTTATAATAGTTAAAGGGGAAAAAAATAAAATATTAAGGGCTTCTTTGGCCGTACATTTCGTAAATGCATGTTTTGAGAAAAATGTTGGTCTAAATTACATCTTTTTCTCCAAAAGTTAAAATATATGGAAAACGAGTTTCTTTTTCACTACTTGCAATCCAAATGCAAATATATATTTAAGGGGTGAAGCATTCACTAAAATCTAGATCAGGGTCTTTTTTTTCGTGTGTGTTGGTGGTTGGGGATTTTTATTATTAGTTATAATATATAAAAATACAAAATTTAAAATGTCCATTGTGAACGATCTAATATTTAAAGTAAGAACTAAATTTATAAAAATCAAAAGTTAGGTTATGTTTGGCCTAAATGTAAAATTTTAACTTTTGAGTTGTTGAGCTTTTATAGTAGAGATTTGATCAAAAGTGTTATTGAACAAAAATCGTTGATTGTTTGGCCTATATTGGGCAATATTGAGCTTTTAGAAAATTTGAGGACAATATTGTACTTAAAAAAATATGAAGGGGTATATATGAGAAAAAAAAATAGCTTCCCGCATTTTATAAAAACAGTTTCGCATAACCCTATTTTGAAAAACTCCAATTTGGAGCTTATTATTTTTCTACTTTTTTTAACTTCAACTTTTACCTAAAAACACTTTCAGAAATAGGCCAAATAAGTGAGATGAGCTTCTAAACTAAGAGAAAATACTTTTGAGTGTCACAGAGTTAGGCCGAACAAAGCCTTAATCACTCAAACAAGATACTTAGGTAATTTCATTTGATGAAATCTAGATAACTCGAGCCAATCAAGTTTTGGAATTTATTAGATTCAAGTGGATAAGTGGTTAAAAAATTTTAAATCTAAGGGTAAATGACAAAAATGATCTCTTATCTTTGAGTTTTGTGATATTTTCGTCTCTTATTTACCAATTGTGACAAATTGGTCCCTTATATTTAAATTTGTGACACCGTTAGTTCTTTTAACAAATTTCATCAATTTTTTTAAAAACAAATTGCATGTGTTCGGCACGTGACCAACTTAATCAAGATTTTGGAAGGGTAAGAGACTAATTGATCACGTGCCAGATACATGTAATCTCCGTTAAAAAATTAACAAAATTTATTAAAAGGACTAACGACCTCACATATTTAAATATAAGAGACTAATTTATCTCGTTTTAATAAATACGAGGTTTTAATAAATACGAGACGAAAATATTAAAAAGTCCAAAAATAAATGACCATTTTGGTCATTTACTCAAAAAACTTATATTCTTTAATAATTACATATACTATCTGTATACCATGTCGATTTCCAATTTCGACTTTTGAAACATTTTTTTTGCGCATTACAATCAAGGAAAAAAGACAGAACATGGTCCTCACAACTCAGCATATCATAATTCGCATACATAAATGGTGTTTTTTTTTATTTTTTATTTATCAACTTCATAAGTGGTATATTTTTTTTTGTTGGGCATAAGTGGTATTTGATTGTTTCTTAGAGGCGTCAATTCATATGCTGAATTGAGAAGAGAACGTGGTCCTAGTTCCAATTACGCGTGTTTTCATTGGCACGCGTCACATCATTCAACGCCTACAACCATTTACCCATCCATTTCACCCCCATCGCATCCGGGAAGCATTTAGAGAACGCGCTCGTAAAAATGAAACGAGAAAAAAAAACAATGTGGCATATGAGTTAAATGCTCGAATAATAACTCATTATAATTAAAATTTATAATTTTGAATTTATAATTTTTATCATGAATATTACTTAGTCCTTAATTAATATAAAACATGCATTGAGATATGTTATTACAATGCATGTTTATAATCTTAGAACATATCTAATGTGATATTTCCTAATATAAGTTCTTCATCATATAAAAAATATTAATAACTTCATTGGTACTGGGCAAAAAAAGAGCTCGATTCAAGAATTTTTCTCTTTCTTGATTTATTTTGCTAGCAAAAGGTCATAACATATTAATTTAGAGTCATTTTAATTTGTGAGGTTGTTATTAAGTTAATTTGTTGAAATGGGATGCCAATAGTTATACATAGTCTTACTTGTGAATCTTTCAATTATTGAAGTTGAAAATTACAATTTTCTGAATTTAATTTAATGATAATTAAGTCATAATTATGTACTACATTGTTCTACCTTGCACTATAGGTATATCATATTTTCTTTTTCCTTTCAATAATAGGAAACTCTCTTTGTGAAGCTTTGGAGGCTCACATTAGGAAATGAAATCCCGGAACACATAATCATGATTAAAGTTCAAATTAATAGGCATAAAATCTACGAGAACTAATCTTAAAAAAATTACATTCTTAATAACTATTACATTCTTAATAACACATAACAGTATCTCAATAATTATTATTCACGAGGGCTGAATTAGGACTCCTAAATCAAAGTATAGACTTGTATAATAAAAAAGATCAAAGAATACATTTATACAATAAAATGGTTTTAATCTAATATTTTTTTTTCAAATTAAAAGTGTACACAACCTCATGTCAACGTAACTTCACCATTGACGGTTGTAAACAACAACCGTTTGCAAGCTTTTTCCCCCCAGGAAAAACCAAAAAGAGCGATACTAGAGCTTTGGTCCACTAGTATGTAACTCGCTATATATATAAGAGATTATGTGTTCGAGTTTTGCTAGTTATATTGTATTGGCTTAAGCTTCCTTGAATCAAAACAAAACAAAAAAAAAAAACCAAAAAGAGCTAGCCCTCGAATTGCACGTTTCGCTTAAGCGCGTCTATATACCTTTAACGCTCACCATTTATTACATTCATTCACACCTGGGCCCCACACCGTAAACATCAGACATCAGGCTCTTCTTCTCTGCCACCACCATCTTTTCCCAAGACAAAATCTTCCTCCATTTCCTCAACCCCACCAAAAAACAGAAAAAAACACACACACAACACACACAAACACTCCAGCTTCTTTGTACCAACTATGTCATACTCCTCCGACGAAGGAGAAGAATATCTCTTCAAGATAGTGATAATAGGAGACTCAGCAGTAGGCAAATCCAACCTCCTTTCTCGATACTCTCGCGACGAGTTCAATTCACATTCGAAGGCCACCATTGGAGTTGAGTTTCAGACTCAAACACTTGACATTGATGGCAAAGAAGTTAAGGCTCAGATTTGGGACACTGCTGGACAAGAACGCTTCCGTGCTGTCACCTCTGCTTATTATCGTGGTGCGTTTGGTGCACTTGTGGTTTATGATATCACTCGGCGTGCTACTTTTGATAGTATCCCTAAATGGCTTGATGAGCTTAACGGTAAGTCTAGTTCGTATATATCTATCACGGGTACAGTGAATCACATTCTTATATCTCATAAATTATTATGGTAACGCATGATTTTGCTATGCAACTTTTTCTTATATGTCATAGATTATTACGGTAACACATGATTCTAATAACAATGCAACTTTTTTCTTAAATGTCAAAGATTATTACGGTAGCACATGATTATTTTGATGCAATTTTTTCGGAAAAACTGGAAGAATCTAAAGTGTTTTCCTGATTTTTCATCAACCTTTTTTAAAGAAGTTTTCATTTAATTATTTATTGTTATTTTTATTTTTTTGGCGTTAGAGGGCTGCTAAAATTATATCCATTTTCATGTGTTTGTTTGTTTTTTTTTTTTTTTTCCCATCTTGTAATTTCGTTGAAAAATTCTATTTGTGTAATCTTCATTTAGCTAATAGATTAACTTTAGCAATGTGGTTAAGTTTTATTTTAGACTACTATTGTTTAATTGGTTATGATTTTTTTCCCATGGTTAAGAATATTATGATAGACAAAAGAAAGTTATGTTTTCGTTTCATTTCGCAAAAATACAATGTAAAACAATGTAGTAAAGGTCGTCTTAACACCAACAGACCTTTGGTCTAGTGATATATTTCTCTTTGTAAATGCAAAAAATTACGAAATCAATTCTTGTGATTGTACAATTTAAGTCTCCCTTGAATTAAAAAAATGTCCTCTTAACAGAGATTTTTCCCTTATAAATGTTTCTTTTAGGTGTTTACCAATGTGGGGTTAAATTTTATTTTACACTACTACTGTTTAATTGGTTATGATATTTTTTCCATGGTTAAGAATATTATGGTAGAGAAAAGAAAGTTATGTTTTCATTTCATCTCACGAAAATACAATATAAAACAATGTAGTAAAGGCCGTCTTAACAGAGATTTTTTCACTTAGAAATGTTTTTTTTTAGGTGTTTCACCCCGTGCATTTATTAAAAAAGAAATTAATTACTAGATATGAAGGTAATATTTAGAATTTTATTATTAAGGTTGACTCTATTTATTTGTCATTAAATGATTTTTGTAACGCGCAGAAAATTCTATCAAAAAATCACTTACATTTTTCAGTTGATTAAATGCATTGCCATCCATTATATTTGCATCCAAATGTTGTTAAGTACATATTCCTGATTTTGGTAATGCCGAATTCTAAAACAGAGTAATTATCAATATTCTCAACTTCATGGTGTTACGAAATATAAATGCGCACAAATTGACACATACACACACACATATATATATATATATATACACATAGTCTTACATGATCTTGAACTTTTCCTTTATATGTTTATCTCTGGGGAAAAGATTGATGTTATATGTGGGAGTTTTGCAATGGGTACAACCTTTATCCATCTTGTCGTTAAGAGATAAAAATTGATTGTGTTGGAGGAAATTTGGCTCCAAAATGAAGTAGGATTATTGTTGGTGAACATCAAGATTCTGGAATTTACTGCCACTATGGTGTTGATCTCAAATTGTTAGCTTTAGAAGGAAGAGGAAATCTAAATCTTTTCTGAGTTTAGGCGTTTTAGGATAATGTATGAAACGATAATTAAAGATGGGAAATGTTCTCTGCCAGAACTCATGGTGAAAGTTTTCATTTGTTCGATCCAGGATAGAAATGCTAATCGGAGGACAAAGAGAAGGTTTCTTGATAACTGTTGGAATAAGCCATCCTTAATCGATTGTTTCGTGGACAAGAAAACGCTCTCTGCAAACGTTATGCAATACGACAGAGTAAATTAGTGTTTCTGTCCTCTGTTCTAAGTATAAAACCTAAAGATCTTTCTCTTATTTGGGATTTAAAGATTCACATCTAAGGGAATCAATATGTAGAGACTTCAAATAAGAAACAGATTGATTTCTCACTCTCACCCTGGATTTCATTTGTGTAGACAGATGATCTGCCATATTCATGAAAGACTTTTAGTTATGAATTCAGTTTGATCCTCATCAAATAAAACGCGGCCCTTCATATCGTAAGAAAATGATTCCATCAATTGTCCTTTGACCCTTGTACAAGAAGAGACGATCCAATGCGCGCAAGCATGTCCATCTTTATATTTGAGCATGAATTACTACGTTCTGTATACGAGACTGAAACTAAGCTAATTGTTCGTGAATCCCTTTATTTTTTTCCACGGGGTGGTGTGGGGGAGCATTGTAGGAATAATTTGGCATAAAAATTGCATTCTTGTCTTGATTCTATTACTTGTGCATTGTTAAAATTTTGCATAATTGTGCAGCACATTCAGACACTGCTGTGGCAAAGATGTTGGTCGGGAACAAATGTGACTTGGAGAACATCCGAGAGGTAAGCGTAGAAGAAGGCAAAACCTTAGCAGAGTCGCAAGGATTGTTCTTCATCGAGACATCTGCTTTAGATTCTACCAATGTTAAAAAAGCATTCGAGATTGTTATTCGGGAGATCTACGATAATGTCAGTCGGAAAGTCTTAACATCTGATTCCTACAAAGCCGAATTGTCTGTCAATCGGGTAAACCTTGTCAATGATGCATCGTCAGAAGGATCAAAACAAACTTGGAGCAATTTTTCTTGCTGTTCAAGATGAGTCCTCTTATGCTGCTATTCTATAGGTGGTTCTTTGAGGATATTCACATACTGTTTCACTTGAACTGCAAATTACTTTTTTTCATGAGCAGTTCAATACCTCACAAGTAAATTTGTCAGATGTTAGAAGAGATTGTATCAATTCTCTGATTTGGGATGTAATAAGCTCCTATACTATTACAAAACAATACTGAATCAATGAGTAGTCCTCTTTATTTGATGGTCTTTGCTCCTTGGCTATTTCTGCTTAGTGTTGTTTTAAGCATCCTTAACAAGTCAACATTAAGGGGGTATTAGCTACTTTTGGAACCACACGAAACAAATTTGCTCTTTAGGAATACCACATACAATTTAATGAAACTCAATAGATCAAGTTTTCTAGTAATCTTTTTGAAAATGGAGAAGCCCTCACTATAAATAGCACACCGGATGCATCATTCAAAGGAAAGGCGAAGAAGGCGAAGAGTTAACACCTCCTAAGGGTTGGGTGAGAGAAAGCGTTCTTTGTTGATACCTAGTATGCACCATCACCTACTGAAATGGATTAATAAACGTTGCTTTCTATTGCTTGTAGCGGCGTTGCTTCCTTTTGTTCACCACGAATAATTTAATCTTGAGAAATGAGGCCTTGTAGGGCATCTCTAGTAGTGCCAAATAAGGAAGAAGTATTCTTTGTAGACTCTTTGTATAGTATGAGGGATCCAAGCACTTCAGATTTGAAATTTATTTTTACTTCTAAATTTTATTTCAAAATTGACTATTGATTCCTTTGTTAGAGGTGTTTAAGGTACGATTGCGTTTGAGCAAGTAATTCTTTTGCAATTTTTTTCATCCCAAATTATGAATAACCGAATATTGGTTCAAATTCAATTACATCTTCACCGTCTAGAGGTCTTTAAGGTACGATTTCGGTATAATAAATAACACTGTTATAATTTTTTCCATCCCTCATTGTAAATAACACAATATCGGTTTACATTCAATAACATCTTCATAATTTAGACCAACGATGAGTTGAAAAACATCATGCATTGATCATTGGTGAGGACCCATATATATTTACACTACCATGAGTTCTCTATTCTTGTATTTACTATCGTCATAAGTTTTAAATTAATTATCTGCTCGCGAAAGAGATCAAAAAAATTCTTAGGAATCCTACAAGATTCATTCCAATAGGTTGACATATTCTTAATGCTCTGCATTTTGTTTCTAGTCTGGTAAAATATAGTAGTGTTCCGAAAGTACAATAATAAATTATTGATGATTGAAATGGTCATGAGTGGGTTTTAGATCTTTAGTTTTATGGGATGAAGTTAGTCATGATCATGACAATGCAAATCATAATTAACTTCTTTAATCATGTTGAGCGTGCAGAGTGTATGGGGGCAGGGTGTGTATTTTTGTATGGAGGATATGGAAACATTGAAAGCAAGGATTTTTTACTCTTGAAATGTATGTATGCCATTTCAAAGCTAGAGATCGAGAGAACCCATTAAGATTGAGATTCAGAATATATATATATTTTTTAATTAGAGTTATAACGTATAATTTGATAATTATACAAAATAATATTTATTTTATAATGGGGGTTAATTTATATTTTTGTGTCAGAAACTACCTATAAATTTTGAATATTTAGTGAAATTACCTCCACTAGCCGCCTAATCACCAAAGATAATAATGTTTTTGGGAATAAAAGTACAAGTCAAGAGAAATTCTTCAAGAGTCGAGAGAAATTCTTCAAGACAATTAGGGCTTCGTTTGTTTGCAGTAATTTTTTGATATTTGATAACACGAAAAATTTAGTCAATTAAAAAATATTTTTTGCTCAAAAAAAAATTTTAGTTCAAAAAAGTATAAAATATTTTCTCATCTTTTGAGAGAAGAAAACATTTTTCGGAACTTACCCAATTCACTCCCACCCCCCACCCCCCACCCCCCACCCCCACCCTTACTTTCCCGGTTAATATATATATTATATGTGTATTTTTTTTTAATAAAATATTATGTCGACAAATATTTTTCACTTTACATCCATACACTATAAAATATTTTTTAATATTTTATTTTTCAAAAAAATATTTTTTTCATTAAGTTATTTTGCAGCAAACAAACAGAGCCTAAACTACTATAATTTAAATGAAGTAGGCCAATATGCATGTAAACTCACCTCTTTCACAGGCCCACGTCCTATTGTTTAGATGCCAAATTTTTCCAACAAGTCAATAGATATGTCCACTCACATTTGCGTGACAGATGGCACAAATGCCTGAAATTAAGAGCCAGGCTTAAAATTACTGAATTGATCATTTTTTCTAAGCTGAAAGAAAGTATGGATGGTAGTTTAAATTCTTCACTGTCTAGAATGTGTTACCATCACATAACTCTTCCATATCGGTATTAGATTAGCTTCCTCACAACATTTCTAATGATGATGCCAAAACATATTGTATTCAATTGTACGACTTTACTACAGATCTTATACTTTTGAAATGAATTCAATATAATCTTTTTTTAAGGTGAATTTCTCATTATATAAAAAAATGTAGTAAGCGAATTCAATTCTCGTTGAAGTTCAAGAAGACTTTCGTGTCCGATAGTGGAATCTACCACCGCACTCAAGTGGGAGTGAGCCCACCCCATTGATTGTTGCATCACCCAATATTAGAGCCCAGAAACTTTTGCCTTAAACGACATAAAGCTCTCTTGCTCCAGCTCTTGGTCCATTATAAGATGGGTGATCCACTTAAAAGAGAGAGCCTAACAACTTTTATACCTACACGTAAGCCCAATCAAGTTATACATTGCGTACATATAGAGTGCTATCCAAATTCATTTAAGACCTTGACCAAAAAAAAAATAAAGTTCAAGTAAGGCCCATATGGCAGACACGTATAGAGAATCACATTAAAAATATTTTACATTTTGCAAGAGTTAAGTGATCTTCAAAAAACCGAAAAATATTGTGTTTGCTATGAACTTCAAACATAGGTTTGACACGTCAAATACTTTTGCAAGATTGGAGTCCAAAAGGGCCTTTAGAATTCAAAAATTGTTGGACTAAAACGTACCCACTAAATTTAAACCCTAAAACTTAGTGAGAGTTCCTATAGCACACACAAAGTGGGCTTTATCCATTTCTTTTGTTTAATTTATTTGTTCAAGAGAGTCGTAAGTCGTACAATATACATCAAATGAAGTTACCAATGAAAATTAATCTTGAAACTTCTTGCATTTACAGCGAAATACATACCATTAGCCTAAGGCCTAATAGCTTTATCCATAAAGTCTAAATTTCAATTTTAAGGAGAGTCTCTGATGAAATTTGAATTATGGTAATTTTCTAATATTGCTCATGTAGTCATTTGAACGTGCCTACTTTACAATTTCCAGGCCTATGCCTCTGTTCTGAATGAGCCGAAGTCTCTCACCCAATTGGTAAAAGTTATCCTTCCGGAGCGTCATCATCTCATGTTGGAACCTATCCCAAGAAAAGAAAAAAACAAAGAAGGACATAATAAGAGGGAAGAATAGGGGCCAATTCATAATTTTGCTTGAGTAAGGGCTAAATTTGTAAGCTATTAGATCGAGTGAGAGCTAAGGGCTGAAGATAATAAGATTTTACTAATCTAGTATGAAGGTTATGGTAAAATCATTAAGGGTGGGAGGGGAGGAGCGAAACACTGGGTCAATGTAGTCACTTGGTGTCTAGCTCTACCTCTGATAGTACACAGCCAGTAACCAAATGTTTAGGACATTTATTTATACATAAAACAATACTTAATTTATACAAATTACGGCAAAAACCATTTTAGTCCCTAAAGTCTGTCTTGAAGACTAAATTAGTCCATCAGGTTTGCGAAAAGGCCAAAGAGGTCACTCCGTTAACTTCATGGCGTTAAATTTAAAAAAGAATGGCAAAATTGTCATTTTGCTCTCATTAAAAAAAAAGTCAAAACCCTTTTTTCTTCTCTCTATCACGTCTCTCCCGTCTTTTAGCCTCCCCCTCATACACAAAGCACAACCAAGCACCCGCTTTCCCCTTCCCCACGCACATCGCGACAAACACATCGACACATATAGCAACACACACCCGCGACACACATAGAGGTATGTTTGGATCTTTTTAAATATTATTTATTTATTTTATTTGTTTATTTGATGCTTATTATTTGTTTGTTTTATCTCATACAAAAATAAAAAATAAAAAAAAAGTAAAATGCGTTGTTGTTGTACCGTTCTTATTTTATTTGTGTTGTGTATGCCGTGGGTGGTGGTATATGTGTCAGGGCTGTGTAGTAGTGGTGTGTACCATGGGTTGTGGGTGGTGGCATATGTGCTGGGGTTGTGTGGTAGTGGTGTGTACTATGGGCCATGGGTGGTGTGTGTGTCGTGGGTGAATGTGCGCATTGAGTGGTGGTAATGGTGGTAGTGGTATGTGCCATGGGTCAGGGGTGGTGTGTGTGTGTCGTGGGTGAGTGTATGCAGTGGATGGTGTGTGTGCCTTGGGTGAGTGTGTGCATTGGGTGGTGGTAGTGGTGTGTGTCATGGGCCATGGGTAGTGTGTATGTCGTGGGTGAGTGTGTGCAGTTGGTGGTGTGTGCAGTTGGTGGTGTGTGCCATGGGCCGTGGGTGAGTGTATGCATTGGATAATGGTAGTGGTGTGTGCCATAGGCCTTGGGTGGTGTATGTGCCGTGGGTGAGTGTGTGCATTGGGTAGTGGTAGTAGTCAGTGGCGGAACTAGGTACCGGGTATTAGGGTGTGCACTACAATATCAAAGTCAGTAACCGGGATTACAAGACAATTATTTATACATAAATTTTTATGTAAACTATAAAAAAATTGATGGTTTTATGTCTAAAATCATATTTTTATACTATAACTAAACCAATACTTAATTTAAACACTTTATAACACAAATATAAGGGTGTTCCACTGCAAAAAATGTTGTGTTTATGGCATTGAACCATAATTTCAGGGTGTTCCACAGTAAAAATGTTGTTTTCATGAAAAGAGAAAAAAAAAAAAAAAGGCTACACACCCAAAATTTTAGGGTGTTCCATTGCACACCCCATGCCAAAGGTGGCTCCGCCCCTGGTAGTAGTGTGTGCCATGGGTAGTTAGTGAGTGTGTGCATTGGGTGGTGGTAGTGGTGTGCATCATGGGTGAGTTTGTGCCATTTGGTAGTAGTGGGTGTATGTGCCGTGGGTTGTAGTGCGTTGTGTGCCCGTTATTGATTCATTATTGTTTATTGAAGGTAACTTATAATATAGCTATGGACGGTCCTCCATCATTTTTTAGAGTTATTTTGCACCTTCGAATTCTAGGCTTGTAAGTTTTTCTAAATTTTCTCACATAAATTACAATTAATTAAATTAAACTTCGAATTTGCTATTGTTTACTAAACTGGGATTGCATGTAATATAGAGTCTATCAGTAAATTTTTTTGAAAGATACCGCGATTTCATAGTGCCTACATGCACATTGAAGTGTAATGGCTTGTCGCAGAGGGTAAAAATGGAAGAAATAGATGGTATACACTACTTTACAGATGGTTGGATAGAGTTTGCGAATGCTATTTCTATACAAATTGAAGAGTTTATATAGTCTTTTATTGGAAAGGGCCAGGAACATTTAAAGTTAAAATCTTCGGCCACAGTGCTTGTGAAAGAGATACTAATGGTAAGTGATTTAACTATTCTATTATTTTTATATTTTTAATCGACCAATTAATTTGTTTAATTAATAGTAATGATAATCATACTAATATTTTTTAATGATAAATATATAGTTAGGGTGCCTATTGAGATTGATAGTAATGAGAGTGATGATAGTGATGAGAGCCAAGAGGTAGAAGAAATAGAAGTTGATAGCGAGAAAACTGAAGAGGTCGATGTCGAAGAATGTGGTAAGCATGTTGATGGTGAAGAACGTGGCGTGCGTGTTTTGGAGTTGGTAGTGAAAAATGGTAGATCTCTTGTGGTAATTTCTTCTTGTTTATTGCTCTTAAAAAATTTCTAAACAGATTCAAAATCATGATTATATGCTAATTGTCATGTTTGAAATCTATTATAGCCTCTCGCAAAGAATTTTGCAGAAGGAACTGGAATATCTGAGACTGGGACAATGACCGTGATTGATTGTCATAACAATCAATACAGTCTTAGCGTGCGTAGGTGATAGGCAGAGACCGACTTTGCCTCTTCTGGTTGGTCTGCGCTACGCAATACGCATAATGTGAAAAGAAGCGATAAGTGTGTGTTTGAAGAAATAGGTGAAGGACAGTTCAGATTCTAAGTAATTAGCATCAAGGGTACCAATCAGAGAAGAAGGTGAATCATGACTGTTCATTTTTTATTGATATATTACTGACTTTTAATTTGTTTATGTTTGAACAGATTATTTTTAGTTTTCCTTTTCTTTTTTCCTTTGTGAATGATGTGAATTATGCTTTTTTTGGACTGATTTGGGCTTTTATTATAATTTTCATTTATAATATATGTTACTTAAGGGTATAATAGTCTTTTAACTCGGTCAACCTTTTGACCGTTAGCATTTGGCTAACGGAAGTTAACCTCAGGGATCTCTTCGGTCTTTTCGCAAACCTGAGAGACCAATCTGGTCTTTAGGGCAAATCTTAGGGTTTGAAATGGTTTTTGCCCATACAAATTATAACAACTATAAAAAATGAAAGCACCAAAACAATATAGAGTCTTCAAAACATGATTTTCTCCATACAAAGCTAGAAGGCTTTTAGTACAAAATAGGGAAAATTTCATATTTAGTCCCTATTATTTGTAAAGTGTCTCAGTTTAATCCTTATTATTTAAAATATCTCAATTTAGTCTCTATTATTTCTTTAAAAGTTTTAATTTCATCCCTATTGTTTAAAATTTTTAATTTCGTCCTTATTGTTTATAAAAAAGTTTTAATTTCGTTCTTATTATTTTTAAAAAGTTTCAAATTCATCCCAATTGTTTCTAAAAAAAATTTAATTTAGTCTTTAGAAAATAGAAACGAATTTGAAACTTTAAGAAAATAATAGAGACGAATTTGAAACTTTAGAAAAATAATAGGGGCGAAATTGAAACTTTAGAAAAATAATAGGGAAGAAGTTGAAACTTTTTAAAAAATAATAGGGATTAAATTGAGACATATTAAACAATATGGATGAAATTGAAACTTTTGGTAAAATAATAGGGACTAAATTGAAATATTTAAAAAAAAAAAATTAAATTGAGACACTTTGCAAATAATAGGGACTTAATGTGGAATTACCCCTACAAAATACATCACACTTTGGGTCAATCTAATAAAGGGTTATATTAAAAAGAAAAAAAATTAGAATGGTAGAGTTTTTAAAAAGGTCAAGAATTAGCATACATTTGAAAAAGCATCATCAGTCCTCATGTTTACGCTCAAAAAAACAAAGACAGTGAACACTTAAATCAAAAATATCACCATTGCACAACATTTTTTCATATAAAAATCATTTCTAGATCTCAAAAATTATATTAAAAAAAAGTCTTTAAAAAAAAAAAAAGAAAGAACAAAGATAGAACTTTTAACAATATAAGGCGTGTGACCTTTCAAATTATACAGCTGCTCATCAAGGAGAAACCTTAAAAACACATAATAGAAAAATGAGATAAAAAAAAAAAAGAAAGAACAAAGATAGAAGTTTTAACAATATAAGGCGTGTGACCTTTCAAATTATACAGCTGCTCATCAAGGAGAAACCTTAAAAACACATAATAGAAAAATGAGATAAAAGATAAACATGTCATTGACGACTCTTTTCAGATAACTAAATCTTGAAACTTTCCACACAACCAGCAATGTTGTTTACCTAAAGAAAACCAGAACAACAATAAAGCAGAGTACGTGTAGACTTGTAATCAACAAATCACAAAAGTTTCAAGATACCGAAAAAAGAAGTGAGAGAGAGAAACAAAGAAATCCATACAGAAGTGGCGTGAGCTGATCAAGGTGAATTTTTTTTTTTTTTTTTGGCTTTGCTTATTGTCTAAGCTTGAAAAGGGTGTAATGGAGATGACTATTAGGTAGGCATAAGGATGGCAACGAGTCGGTTATTTGTAATTTTTGGCAAAATTAAAACCGAAATTGAAACTGACGGATTTAAAAAATTCATATCCAAAACCGCAACTGACGGATTTTTAAAAACCTGCGGATAACCGAAACCGAAACCGATTACTTAAAAAAAATTAATTTAAATAGAAAAAAGCTCCAAATTTATATTAAAAAATATTAATTTAAATGTAAAAAAAATCTAAAAATACAATAAGTCACAATTTATACAATAAACTCGAGAAGATTCAGCTGATTTAGGTTGAGAGTCGCCGGCACTTATTAAATATAGATTTACTAATTAATAAATCATGGAGCCATATCTAAGTTGATATCATAACAAAAGAGCAACATAGCTCAGAATTGATATTTAGTAAACTGATGAAATATAGACAAGGGTAAATACCTAATTTAGTCCACTATATTTAATGTTTGTCTTGATTTAGTCCATATCTTTTAAAATATATCCTTTTAGTCCACTATCTTTATTATTTGTCTTGATTTAGTCCATATCTTTTAATGTTTGTCTCGATTTAGTCCATATCTTTTAAAATGTACCTTTTTAGTCCATTATCTTTATTATTTGTCCTGATTTAGTCCATATCTTTTAAAATGTACCATTTTAATCCACTATCTTTATCATTATGGTCCACATTAATCCTATACTATTTTTCCATCCAAAAATCTGACAGAATAAGCAAATGAATCGTATTTGTAGAGGCAAAATTTTATGCAGACTAAAATCTTTTTTTTTTTTTTGATTTCATAATAAATGCGTCGATCAATGCTCTCAAAACAATTTTGCCCTACAAATACGACTCACGTGCTTATTCTGTCAGATTTTTTGATGAAAAATGGTGGAGGACTAACGTAGATTACAATAACAAAGAAAGTGGATTAAAAAGGTACATTTTGAAAGATATGGACTAAATTGGGATAAATGATAAAAATAGTGGACTAAAAGGGTACATTTTGAAGCATAGGGATTAGATCAGGATAAAAAATAAAGATAGTGGACTAAAAGGGTACATTTTAAAAGATATGGATTAAATCAAGCCAAAGATTAAAAGATATGGACTAAGTTGAGTATTTACCCTATAGACAATAAATGAATGCTTTACACAATCAGCAGAAAGTCAAGGCGGCAATATGCATTAGGTGGAATATAGTTGAAGCAACAAATGATAAAATAAAACAACAATGCATCAAGAATAGTTCAAGAGTGAGTGACAGGTGATGATACTATGGTAGAAGATGCATCTACTTCAAAGAGACGAGACCGTATATGCCATCGAATAAAATATTGCGGACGTGCAAACAAAGTTTTTGGTGAAAATGAAGAAGAACTTTGAGAAATGTTACAAGTTTAAGGTTTTGGGCTATGGAGGCGACGTGAGAAATGTTAAGAGTGAAGACTGATTTAGGGTTATAAGTTTATTATGACTTTTTTAATTATTTATTATTTTTTGGTCTTATTGTATTAGGAGCTTTTTATTATTTATTTATTTGTGTTATATTAGACTACTAGATTAGGATGAGTACTACTTTTATTATTTTTAAAAATTTAAACATTTGTTTTATAGATATACATGTGTATAATATATATATATATATATATATATATATATATATATATATAAAATAAAAAATAATAAATAATAAATAAATTATTTTATTATATATATTATATACATGTGTATAATATAATATATATAATAAAATAATAAATTACTAATCGGGTTTCGGTTTTCGATTTTTTTTAATATCAAAAAACAAAACCTATTGATTTATCCCTCGATTTTGTTTTATAAAATCCAAAACCTAACGGTTTCTCCATCAGTTTTCGTTATCGATTTTTTATCGGACGATTATCCTTCGATTTCGGGTATAACGGATGTCCGTTGCCATCCTTAGGTAGGCGAGCACAAAAGGGAAAGTGAACATGAGTTGGTAGGTTGTTGTTTTGTTTTTATTTTTTTTAATAGTTAAATAGTGAATTTATTAAAATACCCCTCAATTTTTAGGGAAATTTTCAGCATAGGTACGGGCATACGCTGATGTCAACGTGCCTCTGCCTATGGTGGGAAAGAAAGTCATTGGTGTGAAAGAAGTACATTTGCCTAGTAAATTTTGATCACAACATTTATTGGAAAAGGAAAGAAGATAAAATACCCAAGAATTATAACAATATAGAATTTAGAATGAAGAAGAAGCTTGAGCAGCTTATCATGGATACAATTTCTCTTCTATTTAGTCTGAAGTCACTGTTGAGAAACATACATGATAATTAAAATCTTTAGTTACGCAGCGGAATAAAATTTCATGTATCCGTTCATGGTTATTGATGTAGATTTAAAACATATAATAAATTTAATCTAATTAAATTTAACGCGTAGTTTTAAGAATTACCTCTAAACACAAAACAACGATAGATTCTAAGATGAGCTTCCCACACGTGAGGCCTCCAAGATTAATTCACATGAGATTCACGCAATTAATCGGATCTAGCCCCCACTAGAGCTATTAGACAAAACCTGTAATATTGTATACATGACAGAGAGTATGTGCTAGATTTTTCTGTGCCAAAACACTCCTTTATATAGGAATCTCTTATGACCTACAGTCACACATGAGCCAATCTAAATTGACCAGGCTTGGACTCTACAATCACCAGATCAACTATCTAATTACCACGAGTCCATTAAATTAATATTAGGATGATCTTAAAATCAATTTAATATTTTATCTAATTCAATTAATTTGTTAATCTCTTTTGTGTGTGACCTCTCGATAGAGGTGGCATTTGGACTGGGTCGACATAGGCCTAGCTTAACCCAACACATGAAAATTTAGGCCTAGCCCAGCTCGGTTGAAGGTGGGCTCGATTCGGCCCAACCCACCATATATAGGTGGGCTGAGCTGGGTTATATAATTTTTGACCTAGCCCATTTGAACCCAGCCCAACCTATGAGCCCAGCCCAACTCAAAATCCAGTCCAGCTCAGTACCTAGCCCAACTCGAGCTCAGCACAGGCCCAGCTCGAGCCCAAATAAGGCCCATTTTAGCCCAACTCTTGCCCAACGCAATTAAGCACAATTGGAGCCCACTTATTAAAAAAATTGAATATTATGCATTATGGTAGTAACTACTAACTAGTAACTATTTTTTTTAGACAAACTAACAAGTCGTAGTAACTATTTTTTTTTTAAAAGAATATAATAATAACAAATAGCAAATTTATTTTTTAAGTTGATATGAAATAACTTATCATCAAATCTTTTTTATAATATTGTAAAATGCAACTTGCAACTTTAATTCAAAAAATATATGTATATAAAATCAAAATATATTTTATTTTATTTTTATTTTATTTATTTTATTTTCTTATTCTATTTTATCATTTATTTTTTTATTTTATTTTATTTTTTATTTTTTGGTTATTTTATTATTATTTTTTCTATATTATTTATATTTTTTTTATTTTTATCTTATTTTATTTTTATTTTATTTTAATTTTTATTTTATTTAATATTTTATTTTACATTATTTTATTTTATTTTATCTTATTTTTATTTTATTTTTTTGTTTTTTATTTTTTATTTTTATATTTATTTTATTTTATTTTTTTCATTATTTTCTTATTTTTTATTTTATTTTTTGAATTATATTATTGTATTAATTTTAATTTTGTATTTTCTAAGATGGGTATTTAGGTCTTTTACTTTTTTTAAAGTTATTCCCCATGACTTAGGAATGTGAGATTCTCACCACCACACATTAGAATAGAAATTGACCAAATCATGCGAGTATTACATTCCTAGGAATGTGAGATTCCCAGTAATATTTTTTTATTACGTGAACTAAATATGAGAATGTCATATTCCAGACTTCACAGTCCTAGGAATTTTATAACATTACTCGAACCAAACGCCCCCTCAAGAGTTGAGGCAAGGTGCTCGATGTCATTCATTTGGAAATTGACAATGAAAGGATTAAAGGATTCTGGAAAAAACTGAAGTATCAGATTTGTCTAGAAGTTCGAATCCATCAAGAAGTTCAAGGATTCAAGATCCTTGATCAAACCAATCATCTTAAGAACGTGCACATTTACATCTATTCCTTAACTCATCCTCAATCGGAACAATTCCCTAGATATCTCATATCTAGCAACCCCATTTTTCACACCATACAACTCTTGTAAGTGTTTGATGATTTCTGTGACATCTTCCATGTCCTCATGTTGTCGTTGAAGTTCATTTGACATTGAAGCCAAAACATAGCTCCTGACCTTCAACGCATCATCATGCCATTTCCTAAAGGCTTTCATTTCCTCCTCAGTTGCCTCCTAAAGCATCTCTTGAGGAAGTGGTCCATCAATCACATATTCAATCTTTTCAGAACTTAGTATAATTTTCAAGTTGCGGAACCAGTCAGCAAAATTTGATCCGGTCAAATAGTTATTATCTAAGATAGTTGCAAGGGGATTCAATTTTGACATATAGCTGCAGAAAATAATTATTTGAAATTAGATAATGGACCATTAACTATTCGATTTGGGGCTTTAAATCAAATAATGCCCCCACTAATTTTTTTGAATCCTACATTTCCTTAGTAGAAAATGAAAACTCAAATAAATGAGTTTCTTGTGGAAGGCGGGCCCATTAATTGTGTTTCACCTCACATGATAGATTCTTGGTGAATCAAACAATAATATGTGAATAACACTTTATTCAATGCATCACATACAAATTCCAATTTACTTGCCTACAATTCATTTGACTTCACATTATAGATTTTTGGTTACCAAGAATTGTTTAAGTTAAACATATTATCTTAAAAAATTTGGATTAATTCAATACCGACATCTCACATAATAGATACTTGGTAGCCAATAAGAATCCAAATTTTCCTACATCTCATGTTTCTATAGACTTAGTTTATATATTAATACAAATAAATAACCTCTATGTGTCGATAGTCAGCTACTTACTTGCCTATTACACAAATTCATCTATGATAATGGAAGGCAATGACATAATCTACCTTAGACTGCATCATTATTAACTTAATATTTGGAGTGTGAAAGTTTGCTAGTCTTTAATTAAGGTTTCACTTTTGACATGCTTCTGATTTCAATTTATCTCATAAACAAAAATTAGAAACATCCACGCATTTAATATATATCGCATAATAAATAAATGCATGAAATAAATGGGTTGATTATGGACTAGAAGCACTATCAACCCGAGCCATTGGGTTGAATTCCTAAAATAATATAGGCATCATTTACTAGGCTACTCATTGTTGGGCTTCACAAAATTCCTTTTACGAACCAGGTCTATCAACTCCTTGATGCATCCTATTTGATCTTCATCTTACATTTATGTATAAAGATTCATAATCTAGTGGGGTAAATAAATAAGAATAGGGCTTTTATATTATCAAAATAGGCAAGAGGCATGCAAGCCTCATTTAAATAGTTAGATAAAACCCAAAAATGAGTAAATAAATAAATAAATCACTCCATTCATTCAACCATTCATCCATTCATAATTTCTAGTCCATGATCATCCATGCACAGCTTATACATTCAATAAGTAATCCATGAATGCGACACAATTAATTCTATGATATAATCTCATTATATCTCTTTGTCTAATTTAATAAAGTATTTATTAAATAAGCACAATATCTCATATTTAAATTTAATAAATAAAACACATTTTATTTATTTTATTTAATTAATAAACCATTTATTAATCAAAATCTTTTAATATCATTTAGGGCCTAAATAAAAGGTTTGGGTCAAGTAAAGTCCTTGGGCCAAATTTAAATAAAACCAATTCAACTTATTCATTTAAAAACTAGCCAAAACAACTCTTTTAAAAATCAGCCCAAAAAGGCTCATTATGCTCAATAGCCCAACTTAAGAAAATAAAAATTAATATCCGAGTCCAAACCCATTGACCCAAAACTCTTGGGTCATGGGTTCATACTTGGACCCGGATCCAAACTCGGATCCAGGTCTGGATCAGAAACCCGAGACCTTATATTTTTTTTTTCTTTCTTCCCTCAGCCCTCTCCCTCCTTTTTTTTGTTATACTGGGCAGCGGTGCCGCCACTCATAATGGCATTGCCACCACTTTTTTGCAGGCAGCGCTGCTACCACGCTACTGTTGCCCTTCAGCAGGGCCTGCCTTGGTACTGCTACTGGTAGCGACCGCGCCACTGCTATGGGAAGAGCTAACCAATAATAATTTTTTTTGTCTGTTTTATAAAAACTGATTTTTCATAAAATATTCTGAAAAAATTAAAACAGAATATATCCATATAATTTTTAGAAAACTACTTTTCTAAAAAATATAATCAAACATGAAAAACTCCTTTTACATAATATTGGGAAGAACAATTTTATAGGGCTATAACCTAAATATAAATTAAACAACTTTAACTCATGATATAAAAGACATGAATAATTGTGCCATCAACATTAAATCGTGTAATAAGCATGAACCTGACTCTGATATCACTGTTGGGAAACATACATGATAATTAAAAATTTTAATTACGCCGAGGAATAATATTTGGTGTATCCATTCATGGTTATTGACGCAGATTTAAAAAATATAATAAATTTAATCTAATTAAATTTAATGTGTAGTTTTTTGGATTACCTTTAAACACAAAACAACGATTGATTTTGATATGAGCTTCCTACTCGTGAAACCTCCAAGAGTAATCCACACGAGATTCACGCAACTAATCGGATCTAGCCCCCACTAGAGCTTTTAGAGAAAACCCATAGTATTTTATATCTGACATAGAGTATGTGCTAGCTTTTTCTGTGCAGAACATCCCTTTTATATATGAATCTCTTATGACCTACAGTTATACATGGGCCAGCCTAAATTGACCAGACTTGGACTCTACAATAACCAGATCAAATATCTAATTACTACAAGTCCATTAAATTAATATTAAGACGATCGTAAAATTAATTTAATCTTTTCTCTAATCCAATTGATTCGTTAATCTCTTTTGAGTGTGACCTCTTGGGTTCATAATTAATCGACAGCGAATATTAATCTAATTAATATTTAATTAGAACATCTTTCTAATTAATTCGCAAATCGCGAGTGACACCTAGCAGTATATTGCGATTTCCCAATTAATGATGACGTGCAAGAATACGAACCCTTTAAGTAATTTCCACGCAATCAAATTCTTCTGTCTAAATCATCCCGATTGAGCCAGAGTCATAGATAGGGTTGTCAAAATCTATTACTCAATCATATGCCGAAATCTATTTAATTAGTGACTAATGAATAACCCGTGGAACTACTTGCTCTATTCTACCTTGGCCAAGGATTTCTAATCACTCGATTAATAGATCGAATATGATCTTTATTTGACAGATTCTGTATCTACACACAACTATCTCTATGATGGAATAAATCCTAGCCACTGAATACATTGTCCAATCCATGATTAGTACTACCTTAATTGCACCAACAAATTATGACATTCCTCGTCATGAGATAATCGTGGTGTCTCAGGTCTAAGGATTAATTGCATAATTACATTATACAACAAATTATTGACTAACCCATGTAATTCGTTGTATTAGTGGTCATGTCCAGTCACTTGTTCTCCAACAAGTAATCATACATCTACTATAACGATATGAGACTAATCGCTCAAATCAATATCCCATATTATTTGGTTAATAGACTGTAATTCAACCTTTTTGAATAAACTAACGCCCAATTAATTTATCATTTGATTGGAGACAACTTTTAGAACATATTTGCAGATATAGATTCTGTCACTTATATTTTTACTCCTAAGAATAGAATTTATAAATATTGTTCTAAGGACTTTTATTTAATTAATTAAATGATATTAATAATTAAATAAACTGTCTACATTAAATAAATAATGAATAAATAATATATTATCTAAATTTTCAAAATACAATTTATTAGCTTTTAGGACATACATCCTAACAGTCACATCGGTTGTATATATGCTTATTACAGATTAGCATGTGATATCCTATTTCAAATACATATCATTATTGACTTGTTTACGATTTGTTATCTCGATTTATTTGTAACTATTGACGTATAGACTTGCTTCATTCCTAACTTTGACAGATTAACACGTATAAATAATCATTACAAAAAAACTGGATTCTGCAACGGCCCGTCACCAAACCATCACAGACATGGCGACGACATAGTGAAGGGAAAGGTTGACGCCAGTTATGTGACAGATCAGTGACGGCACAGTGAGGGGTAAAAACATACGTTACCAAGTCGTCACTAACTGTGACGGCTTTGTTAGCCGTTTCCAAATCGGTGACGGCCAAGCTACGACCATCACTAATACGGTGACGGCTTAGTGACAAGTTTCTCCGATTCCTATATGTGGATACGGCACGGTGATGATATGGTGACAGTCCGTCACCGTACCGTCACCATAAAGGGTGTTGGCTCAATTTCCTATTATTTATTTTAACAAACAAGGCCTTCAAACACTGAGTAACAACAATATGTTAAATTTTTTTCCGAAGCAGTACTAGTTCACTTAAAAATTGTTAACAAGAAGTACTGACATTATTTGAGAGTCGTAATAAAATACTATGTTGTGGTGATATTAACTACAATATGAGAGAAATTTGATAATATAATTTGCAATAGACAATATTTTATTTCATAACATTCGATAACTAGAGATTACATTAACAAACGGTTATCTTTTGTCATCACCATTCATTTGTGATCATACACATATCCATATAATATATTACATATGGATTATAAGCAAAACTACCAATTTTTTACATAATTTTTCACTCGAACAACTTCGGCAGAAGGATGCGATACATTTGATCCATATTCCTTTGATGGTGTTGAGCCATCGAATGTAACCATCTTCTTTTGGTGGTTCGTTTAGATCAAATTAACCTTCTACTCTGCTACTGCTTGCCTTCGATGGACCATATTTCTTTGTGTGTTCCTCATTTTTAACGGTCACCTACTGACCTTGAACTTCTTTACTCATCATTTACATTTTTAACGGTCACCCACTGACCTTGAACTTCTTTACTCATCGTTTATAAGATGTTGATGCACCGAGATTAAGCTTATGTAAATATGGAAGACAACAAGTGAGATTGTTGATTCTTTATATAGAACTGAAAGTGGTGATAATTTGGTGACGGCACGGTGAGGGGTCTTCGCTAAATTATTGGTGCCAAATTCACGTGAATGTCCATTAGCGACGGCAGGATGAGGGCTCGGTGAGAGAGAATTCACCCAATTATTGGACCCATTCATGTGATTGTCTAAATTAGAGACAGGAAACTATGCCCGTCTCCACTGGCGACGGCAGGGTGAGGGAACGATGTGGGCTCATTTTATTGGAGACGGGCAGCAGCCCATCTCCATGTTGGAGACGGGTAGCAGCCCATCTCCAAAAAGAGGCCCAATTTTAATTGGGCGACGACCCTGGTTCACACCGGGCCGTCGTCCAATTAAAATGAAATGACAGAGGGCTGTCATTTCATTTTTTCTTCAAAAAACCTCACCCCATCCCCCACCCAATCCCACCCCCCCTCCCCATATTCCCACCCTTCTATAGACCCTTCACCACCATGTTATTTGAGGTAATAATGTATTTTTTTTTGCTATTAAGTTATGTGATATATATATGTATATATATATGTATGTATATGTAAATATATGTATATGTATGTATAGATCTAGCAAATGTTTCACCCTCTATGAAGCTAAATGTATGTATATGTATGTAAATGTATGTATATATATATATATAGATATATATGTATGTATATATAAATGTACGTATATGTATGTATAGATCTATATATATGTATGTATATGTAAATGTATATATATATATATATATATATATATATATATATATATATATATATATATATATAGTTTTTTTAAATTTTTTTTTGTATGACAGTTTTTTTTTTAAATTTTCTTTTGTATTTTCGGATTTTTGTTTTTTTTTTATTGTTGGACTTTTTTTTTGTTTTTATTTATCTTTTTTTTTTGTTATAATTTCTTTTTTTGAATTGGTGTTTTTTTTTTCATATTTAGGTGATATTTTTATTAAAAATATATTTTTTCCCGGATTTTTTTTTTTTGTTGATTTCAAATTCGGATAATCCTAAATTATAAAATTATAAATATAATGTCACGTTCGAGCTCGGATCAACTATTAAAATGTTTTATTCAATTATTCTAACATCATATTTGTCGAGTTGTGACATATTTATGTTGCGTAACCTTGTACATTGTACTTTGGGCCATTTTGCGTAGTTCATTATACTATAAATGGAGTTATGTGAATATCTTTGAGTAACTTTTCTAATGTATTGTTGTTGTGGAAATCTTTTGAGTGCAGACTATCAGATTATTTACGGTACATAATAGATTATGACCGTTTGTTGCGTCCGGACTTTACAGATTTAGGTGATAATTTTTTTAATTTCGGATTTTTTTTACCTTAACTATTTGTGGTTGTTGATTTCAAATTCGGATAATCGTAAATTATAAAATCGGAAATATAATATCATGTCCGAGCCCGGATCAAATATTAAAATGTTTTATTGAATTATTCTAACTTCATATTTGTCGAGTTGTCACGTATTTATGTTGCGTAACCTTGTACATTGTACTTTGGGCCATTTTGCGTAACAATGGACATTGTACCTTGTACATGAACATTTTGCGTAATTTTAAAAATGTATTGTTGTTCTTGAAATCTTTTGAGTGCAGATATCGGATTATTCACGGTACAGGGGAGACTCTGTCCGTTTCTCGCGTCCGGACTTTACCTCTATATTAGAGTTTGTGTGTGGCATGACATCCAATATTTTCAACAATGTATATTATTCGTATATTTTTTGTGTATATATTTTTGAGAAGTGTGGTAATATGGGAAATTTATCAGGAATTCTCAGAATTTTCAAATTGGACTTTGTCTATCCGGATTAAAAGGTTCGTGTCCGTCTATCAATTTGAATAGTATTTGTCAAATATAATTGATCGTTAATTTCATGTATGTTTTAAGTTGCACAATTTTTTGAAGATATCATTTTCTGCGTTGAATAATATGTTACTTCTTGGATTGTTTTGTTGTGTATCTTTGTCATGTTGTGAAACTCAACCTTGATAATTCTCACTCATAGAATTATATAGCTATTTTACCTAATAATCTATTACGTGATTTTTAAAATGCAATAACATTTATCAAATTACTCAGTGCATCATTTTATGGAGTCAAATCGTGAATGGATGTATCAGAAATGGATTGATGGTAATCTTAATGAGGCCTTTATCTACGGTGTTTCGGATTTTGTATCATTCGCAAGCAAACAACATTATTATATGGATGGCAAATAACATTATTACAAGCTGTCGGACCACCACGCAAAGGTTGGATATATGGGGTAGGTTCTCAGGTTTCTATTGAGTATGTCACAAACACTGCAACTCAGCCTCGGCGTGTTATCACAGAGGAACAACTGAATGACGTCGTTACGAGAACCACAGTGACTTTGAATGAAACAGTACAAAGTCAGGGCCAATGGATCAAGGTCAGGACGAGTTACTTAATCAACTTCAGCAACAAATAAAGAAGCAGAACGAAGTATTGGAAGTCCTCACGCAAAAGTCTGTGGTCAGCCTGAAGAACAACATTCTTCATCTTTACATAGTGATGAAAGTCGAGAATAATTTGTTATAATGTTAAACCTATAGTTTGATGTTTAATACACTACCATGTACATGACATTTCTTTTTGTAACAGTTTTAAATAACAGTCTATATTTTAATTAAATATAACATATCATATTTGCGGCATTATATGAAATGAATTTCACATATCAAACAGGTTCAACCAAGTCCAATTTGGGATGATATTCAAAAGATTTTTTAGGACTTATGACTCGTTAAATTCAATGGAATGGTACAGTTAGTGAGGACTTGGTGAAGGGAAGGGTTAGCGACGGATTGGCGAGGAGAAAGGTTTGCGAAGGCTTGGCGACGACATTTTTTGTGACAGTTTTGTGAGGAGTTAAGTTGGCGAGTGATTGATGACAATAATCATTGGTGACGGCCGGGTGAGGGAAACTTGGCGATGGGATATTTAGTGACAGTTTTGGGACGACTCCAGTTGACGAGGGTTCGATGACGGCAAACTGTAGTGACGACTTGGAGACGGGAAATGATGGCGACGGCATGGTGACGGAAGATTTGGAGACAGGATGGAGATATATTGGCAGCCGTCGCCAAAATGATGACGGCACAGTGAGGGAAACGATTTTGACGACAATCTCGTGTCTAACGAACGTTTCCCCTCACCGTGCTGTCGCAAATTTAAAATTTGCGACGGCACAGTAAGAAGAACCGTCTCTCACAAATAACAGGTTTTTTTATAGTAAATCTGTACTTGGCCCGTGACATACTAACCGGAATGCTTTTGCTAACATACTAGAATGAATGTTTCTACAGTTGACTGAAAAACTGGGAAACCAGAAAAGCTAGCACACAGAAATCTTCACAAATCAAATAACATGTCAAACCAAAATGGTAACTTGGAGGGACTCCACTTTTCGGTAACAAACTTCACGTATCTCCTCGATTTCCCCAAGATGTTATTGAAAGGTGACTTCAAGTTGTCTTTTAAGCAATTAATAACTATTATCGAGCGTAAAATCTGGGATGTTTGCCGGGTATATTCCTATGCATGGACGGGTTTGAAGTAGCTTTTACATTTCTTTTGAATAATTTTTGTTAATGTGTTGTGTTTTGCAGTCCATGTGTCCTCTACTCTTATACTTTGCTTGAGACAAGCAATAGAAGATTCTATTGGCTTATATTAGAGAAGTTGTCAATCACAAGACATTGGGGTTGATGGCAGTGGTAGAATTTTTTTTACTATATTTCAGACCATATAATTGTGTCTTATACATTTTTATTATATATCGCATTATCTCACTTTTCTTTATATGATAAAAATTATTTATTGTATATCAAAATTTTTATTTATATGATAATTTTTTTATTATATATTAAAAAATTGAAAAGAATGAATGAATGAATGATTTATAGTAATACTCTATCCACAGGTTAATAAGAATTTATGAAAAATTAGTGCCACAACAGTTATCATTTGGGTGAGGATTTATTAACTTTAGGCCGATTGTAAGTGTGAAAGCTTAATTAATAAGGGAGAGCAGAGGGATATTGGAAGGCAATAATCGTACCAACTAACAAGAACGCTAACCCCAAAAAATCAAAGTAAGTTTTATCCCAGTAAAATATATGGATCTAACAACGATGATTAACTTGTACAAACCTAACACTTTACATCTTCATCTTCTTCCAGTCGCTTCATTGCTTTCTACAAACCTAAAAAAAAAAATAGATTCAAGAGAAAACAAAAGTAAGACTACTGCTCCCAGCCTTTTGAGATCTAGAAGAGCACGATTTCATTATACAATTTCCTTCAACATAGTGGAATTGCAATCCAATATCCAAAATTCCAAATTGAACATCTTCCCCAAAGTAAAAAACGATGACAAAAGAAAAGAAAAGAATAAATTAGGAGTCTGTTTGGTCTAATTTTAAAATTTCAGCTGTTGAACTTTAATAGTAAAACTTTGGTTAAAAGTATTGTTGAATGGTATTTTTGAGAAAAAGAAAAAAAACAACTTTCACAAAATGTAAAAATAATTTCGCAAAAAATCTTTTTTGAAAAGTTCTAATTTGAAACTTTTTGTTTTTTTAAAACTTTTTTTAGCTTTGATTTTTACCAAAAAACACTTTCGAAAATAGAATAAATAGGTTAGTTTTAACTTTTAAACTCACATAAAATGTTTTAACTATTTAAAACCTAAGCCAAACAGAACCTAAGATGCACGTTATATGACCCTTGAATAAGTCGACATTAAGCAATTGTACGATTTTCAATAGAAAAAAACTCAATTTAATTCTTGAGATTTAGTATAAAGATTAAATAAGTCCCTGTATTTTGAAAAAATATAATTTTATAAGAATCTATTTAATCTTTATATTAAAACTCAAGAACTAAATTGGCTTTTCCCCTTCAATATTACTCTTGGCATGGACATGGAAGCAAAACGAGTCTTTTTAATATATTATCCTTTTAATGATAAAATAAAGATTTAGCAACAAAAATCTGACAATGTTGTTCCTCAAACAAAACAATACATGATATTAAAATATTTGGTTAACGTTAATCATTAACCTGAATCATTAACCTGCTGCTGTGAATGATTCCTTCCAGGCTTTGATTGGAAGAGACTTTTCTCATTTGCTTTCGGAATAATAATTGACATATAAACAAAAGCAAAATGTAAAAAACAACTGTGATTGTCAGTAAACCCATTTCTTAATCTCATTAAACAATGTTTTTTACCTAGGTTCCTGCGCCCTCTGACAAATAAGAGATGTACACTTGTCCTTAGGTGTATATTTATTTGGTCAAAGTGAGGAGAGTTGTATGCATATGTTTCCGTGTCTTTATGATGGTCATGTTACGTGGAAAGTGTTAGTAGTATTTATTGACCGGAAATTTTTTTTACGAGACATGTGATAAATTTATCACAATTATATATTAAGTTATTATTTTATTAAATTAATTTACGTTAGTCTGTATTGTGAAAACATGTCATATCATAATATTAGAAGTTTTTTTTTTTACTAATTTAGTCTTACAGAGTTTTAAATAAATTATTATAATATTCCCATTTATGACAATTAGTTGACATTTATCAATTAATTGAAACACTTTTTATTTATGTGACTGTGATAAATTTACCACATATCTCAGAAAAGAATAACCTGATTGAGCCTTCTTTGCTTTTCTTTTCGTTTTCCATGTGGTTTTTTTCTTCTTCATCTTCCAGTTGAATACATATTAATTGGCCAACTTTGCCGACAGAGTGGCATCTTTGAAGTTTGAACTTGGAATGAATTAAATCAAGGAAGATAAAGGTCCGCTATTTTTCTTTTTCATTCAAAAAATATTTTTAGAAACTCTTTCAGATTCAATTAGAGTTAGAAGATCAGTATGATTTGGATTAATCAGATAAAAAATTCTAACGAGTTGATACTAAGAAGAATAACCTCTTAGTTAATGCAAATTTAAAATATGAATCATCTTCATGGGCGGATGCAAAATTGGACCAGTAAGAGTTACAGCTCTGATTAACTCCAAAAGTTTTTAAACATATATAAAGATATTTTAAAAATATTTTTAATGTAAAATATTAATTAGTCCCTACTAAAGAAAATAATAAATTATATATAAATGTATAGCTCAACTAAAAAAAAAAATCTAGATCTGCTTCTGACGAACCTATGTACAAGTGAGGGTATGCATCAACTTGAAAAGATAATATTTTTTAATTTTTTTTTTGTTTTTTTTTTAAAACAACTATTATATTGGACACTGTCATTATACGAGTGTCTACTTTGACATTTTTTACTATACGAATGCATAATTTAAATTTAAGTGTTTGAATTTGTCACTGCTATTCCTGACCGTCTCCCGTCCACATCGTACATGCTTTATATCATTGAAGAATATACACACGTCCCGACAAAAAAGAAGCACATACACACGCAGCCCACACATGAATTTTGCACGAGAGTAAGAGTAAAATGGTGGTCGATCGGAAAATGCAATGGGCCTATTTGCCTATATGGCCGGTGAAGAAAGGGATGGGAGTAACAGTAAAAAGAGGTTGGTAGATCTTGACTGAATTGTGTTCTTGGACTGCATTCATGATATTCATGCATGCATTATACATTTTCTGCCAATGCATTGTATTTTCTTTGACTACTTTGCATACTTCAGTTGACCCATACTATATGCTAAGGTCTTATCATGAAAATCCCTGAACTTCTTCTTTCCATTGAAGACCAATTTATGACACGTGCATACCTAACTATTGCATGAGGAACATTACAAAAGATAATAATAATAATAATAATGAAAGGTTAATATCTAGTTTCATCTTTTATCTTTAACGGGTTTAATATAGTAGTTTTTTATGTTTAAAATTGTAATCTTTTATTTTTTGAATATGTGATACTGTTAATTTTTTTTACTTTTATATTTAAAATTTGATGGCATAAATAACAAATTACATATAATCACGTGATAACCACGTGCTTCTTTTGTTAAATTTTAAACGTAAAAATAAAAAAATGACTAATGGTATCATGTATTCAAAAGATAAAGAATTACAACATTACATTTTTAAAGATAAGAGAACTGTCTCAAGCACGCTAAATATTAGAATCTAAACTGAGTATCAACCCTAATAAAAAATAATTAGAAGGATATTGTAAATGCCTGCTCTGAGACATTTATTTGTCTGTTCCCAAAAATCATCTGCGGATACATGCCCCATAAACATTAGAATTGTTCAGACTTGGCCAGTTCTCATTTTATCTCATTCTGCAAAAAGAGAATGCTCTATATCTTCACTTCTGAGTGTTATTTTTAATCATAAAAATGGACGAATTACCAAATTACACTATTGTCATGAGGAATTGCAGGAAGAAAACGATCAAAGACGCTTTGCTGAAAATTATTTTTCCTGCTTGTGTTTTTCACATTTGGAAGGAAAGGAATAATAGAGTATTTGGGAAAGGTGTTGCAATGGAGGATCAAATTGTGGCGAGGATTCGTGAAGATGTGGGGTTGAAAATACTAATCGGGAACAATATAGAGATAACCTCAACAATAGAGTCCTTTGTGACTTTTAGAACTTAAATGTACTGTTAAGTTAGTTTCGAGTTTTTAGATAGGTTACCTGTCTTTTTCTTGATTCGCTGTATATGTACTTATGTTTTTATAATGGAATGAAATACTTTTTACTGACTTAGCTAAAAAAAAAAAAAAAATCACACCCTGTGTATTTCTTTGTTTCTTTGTTTCAAGAATTTTGTTGGTAAGGAGTGACCAAAGTTTGTTATAAGTCTGTAATGCCTCAAATTAGTGAGAGAGATATTAAGTGTAAATGAATGAATGTTAAGCATTTAGTAGATTGAAGCTCAAATAGCTACTTTTAAATTTATGACACTAATATTATTTGAGGACGTGTAGTTCTTGACCTAAAACGTGACAAATCTCTAGGGAAGATCAATCTATCCTGGACAGTATGCAAATAACGAGATTGATGATCAGCATCAATCAACATGTGTTGAATTTTAAAAGGAGAAGAGGAAGAAGCAAAAGAAGGAAAAGAGAGGTAAAAAGAAAGAGAAGTCAGACCAAGCCATGAGTGGCACCTTTAAATCGATCACCTCTTCTGTTGCTGATGCAATTCCTATGGAAATCAAATCCATAATCAAAGATATCAGACCCTTATGCCTCGCTATCCCTCACGTCTCATATTCCTTAGTTCGTAGAGCTGGCAATTAAGGAGCTGATTGAATTACTAAATCTTTTTAGAATGGCATGTTAGAATTATTATGGCCCACGTGCAAATAAAAAAGGGCTTGTGAATATTAATTAGATAATTATTTATCTAATTATTTAATAGGTTTAATAAACAAAGTAAGTTCTAAAATCTTATTCATGCTTTATATATATAAGACAGGGTCTTCTCTTTGCACTGATATAGAACGTATGTTTTTCTCCATCGATAAACTACATAACAGTAAAGTGAGAAAGAGAGAGAAATCAATATTCTTCTTGTTCTTCCAAATTATAGAATAATAGTCCGCATTAGATAAACTACAATGGATCAATGTATACATCTCTTTTAATAAATTGTGAAAATCATAAAATTCTTAAATTCTTGGGCAGTATAATTTTTATGTATAAAAGTTTTACATAAATAATTAAAGTTTATCCTTACATAGCACTTTACTTATTGACTGACATTCTAATGTAACCTTTTTTCCACATCTTTATTGTATGAGGACCTCACTACTACGCAGTGGCGGACCTAGCTATTAGTGAGGATGTGCACTCAAATTGAAAAAAGCCATTTTTTCTTCTTTTTTTTTTTTGGTTTTTTTAATAAAAAAATTATTATATTAGACATTTTCGTTATATAAGTATACACACGGACCTTTTTTACTAAACTAGTGTACACCCCGAACTTGAGTGTTTAAGTCCTCCACTGCTACTACGGGAGTAGGATGATCCACTTTATTTTCTGATATTTGTTAATGAATTCCTTTTATGACAAAAAAAACAAAAAAGACCATGCCATGGGCAGTTCTATCACTGATCAAGCTACAAGATTGATAACAAATTCAACAATTTTGTGCGACACTTGTTGATAAGTTCAAAGACAAAATTACAATGTTATCAAAAGTCTCTGATAGGGACATCGTGCATGCGTGTTTCTCCTCTACATTTAACTCGCCCATGGTAAGTTTTGACTGATTTGATGTCGTTGTAACATGAAATATGTAACTTTAAGATAAATTTAATAAGTTCGGCTGTCATAAAAAATAATTGCAAAATTATCTTGTAGAGGCAACGAATATTGAGTTGGCCAATGTCATGATTCTTGACAAATCTCAAATTTGTCTAACAAAACATTCTAGGAAAATTATCTGTTTAGATTAGCTGGAATTAGTCCCTAAAATACTGAAACTTGTCTTAATTAATTAATTTATTTTTTGGACAAAGTGCGTGAAGATTCTTTTGAACCATTTAGTTCCTAGAGTTTCACAAAGCATGTTGTGTTGTGAGCATAATTTGTTAATCTTTTCAAAAGCGGAGTCCATTTTCCTCACAAAATTGACGGAAATCATTATGGACTACAAGTTTAGGCACTATTGACAACTCTTGTTGCTTGTCAGATAGTACTGGTAATTCACCGACTTTTATTTTTTTTTATCAAATAATATTACGAGAGAGATTTAACAATAGTAAAAAATTTATTAAAATTATTATTTTATTATTTTTTAAAAATTATTAATAACTAATCACTATTAATTAATTTATTAATAAATTTTAAAATAAGTTTAAAATAATTAATTAATAAAAAATTAATTAATACATAATAAATAAAAAATTAAATAAAAAATTAATGATTAATTAATACATAATTAATTAATTAATTAATTAACAATTATATAAATTAATTGTAATTATTCAATTAATTATGATTAATTTATAAATTTAAAACTAATGTAGTTGAATATTTAATTAATAGCTAATAAATACATAAATAATCTTTAATTAAATAATTAATTATTATTAATTAGTATCAATTTATTAAATATAGTTTTATTAATTAAATTTTATTAGTTATTAGCTTAATTAATTAAGTAGTCAATAATTTAAAATTAATTAATTTTTATTATTAAATAAATTAATTTTTATTTAGTTATTATTAATTAGTATCAATTTATAAATATAATTTAATTAATTAGTTAGTCATTAATCTAAACTTAATACATTTTTTATTTTTTAATTAATTTTTATTAAATTAATTAATTTTTATTTAATAATAATTAATTGAAAATGTGACAGATGGGGTGGGGTTGGTGTTGGGGTGGGGTTGGGTAGGTCATGGTAGAGTTGGGGTGGGTGACGATGGGGTAAAGTGAGTGAAAAATATTTTCATGACCTTTTCCCAAAGGACATGAAAATGTTTTTAACTCTTTTATCTCAACATTTTCATTTAAACAGAAAATATTTTTCGATTAACCAAATTTTCAATGTTACTATGAGATCCTATGTCAGTGAGAGATAGTTTATTTGTGTGATTTATAAGTGGGTGTTGTTGGTATAAGGAATAACTTGGGTTAACCATTTTGAGTTAGTAGAAAAGAGGTTTAAGTAGTTATTTTCTTATACCTACAATAGCAGTCTCGCCTGCAGGCCTAAGGGGTTTGGGCTCGGAGCGTGACAAAATGGTATTCAGACCAGGTCACTAGCCGGTGCAGGAATTAAGTGCTATGCGAGACAAAGTGTTATACTTAGAAAACAGTGGGAACCACTTCTTAAAACCGTATGAGCTACTTCTAGAATCATTCACCGCTTGGCTGGTCCTGGGTGTGTGTGTATGCCCCTGACGAGGACGTCAGGTCCTTAACGAGGGTGTGTGTGTGTGTGATATTCTGCATCGGTGGAAGATAGTGTATTTGTGTGATTTATAAGTGGGTGTTGTGAGTATAAGGAATAACTTGGATTAACCATTTTGGTCTATTAGAAATGAGGCTCAAGTAGTTATTTTTTTTATGTGTACAACACCAGTCTCATCTGCGAGTTGGGGGTTTGGGCTCAGAGCATAACAGTTACCAAACACTGAAAAATCAGGAAAATATTTTACAGCAAACAAATGGAGCCTAGATTACTTAACCTTCTTACTTGATTTAATTAACTAAGATATCCCTCGTAGTCATTAACAATATAATATTCGAATGTACAAAACTACCCATATTTTATGTTGATTTTTTTACTTTTTTCCCTGAATTTTGCAACTATGCAACTAATTCATACAAGAAATAAAATTTCAAGCAAAATATTACATTGTATAAATAGTATAACATTTCCCCCCTAATAACTATATTCTTTTTTAAGTTATTATCTAATTAATTCTTTAATGTATACACTATGTGATATTTTTTCCTCTCATATTTATTTTGTATTATTTTGTACATTTGTATTTTTTACAAGCGAAATAAGAGATATTTTTTTTAATTAAAACACAGAGAGATTAAATGATATGAAATAAACATTGAGGCAAAATGTTATATTGTCATGGAGAATTTTTTTTAACCTTATAATTAATATCAATAACACTTTACCCTTTCAAATTATAAAGCATAATCTTTGTTCCCTAATATTTATGTTGTATCATTTAACACCTTTGAATTATTAGTAAAAATAAGGGGTATTTTTGTATATGAGTATATTTTGTTACTAAATACAAAAAAATATTTTTTATATCTAAATCAGGAAGGAGGTTAAGTGATATCAAATGTATATTAGGGGACAGAATATTATAGTATACCTACATTGGGGGTAAAGTGATATTAATTCAATATTTTGTGGTTTAAAAGTGTATAAAATATTTCATTTCAAAAGTTTGAGCCATTATGTTAAAGATTTTTAAGTCAAGTCCTTGATTCTATATTGGACCAAGTTGAAGCCCTAAAATTTTCCCTTTTTCCGTCTATTTTTGTCGATTAATAATATAGAAAAGGAAATCTTAATGCCAAACTTGGTCTAATATTATGGAATTTAGGGTACGAACTTCAAAGCTTTTAATAAAATGTCTCAAACTTTTTTTAAAAAATGTGTATTTTAGACCCATTAACCAAAACAATTAAGGTAATGATTAGTATGTTGAAATAGGTTAAGATTAGAATGATATTTTTAGCTATATTCCCATTCTCTTGCTTGGTTTAAGGTAATGAATATGGAAATTTCATTCCCTAGATAATCTGATTTATATCAATTTGAAAATACCCATTCCAGACAAAACACATGAGATTAACTCATTCTTATGTTCTTGGAGATGGACTCTTTTTGTCAAATGGTTAAAATGCCCTTTTAAAACATAATATATTACAAATTAAACTAGCTATGTTATTGATTTAAGAATAAAAATAAACTTAATAATAATAATAATCATTCTAAATAATTTATTAATAAATGATAATAACTTTAATAAAGAATGAATATATGATATTCATGTTACAAAACACATTTATCAAATAACCAAAATGGTGTTTCAAAACATAATATATTACAAACCTATAGCCCTTTATATACATGTTATTCTCTTAGGAATAAAAAAATTAGTTTCTCCACATTCTTCAATTTTTTCGTGTCGCTTCTCCACTACCCTGTCAACCTTTTCTGTGACAATGTTAGTGCCATATACATGGCCTCCAATCTTGTAATTCATCAGCGGAGTAAGCACATCGAAATAGATATCCATTTTGTTCGCGATAAAGTCACTGACATAACATTTAAGTTGCAATACATCCCAAATGTTGAGCAACCTGTTGATCTATTCACCAAAGCTCTTTATCGGCCGCAGTTTGAAGCCCTTCAAGACAAGCTCCCAATGGAGTCCCCCGTGAGCTTGAGAGTGGGTGTAGAGGCCCTATATGTAAATTCAAATGTGTTGTTATTCACATACTCGATCAACTCACGTGTGATATTATAATTTTTACATATCTTATAGGAAATTGACTTATTGTAAAACTCTTCAATAGAGCATTGTGGTATCTTTAAATATCGGATTGCAATATACGAAATACATTGTGAGTTTTACCATCTTGCATTTCGGACTTCCACTTCCCACTCGGTGATTAGACGACTTGATCACCATACAGGACTTTAATTGCTCAGTTAATGGAAACCACAACTTAACTACTGTTGTTGTTTCTTATTGATACTGTTGTTATTGCTTCCCATCAATACTGTTTTTATTATTTCCTGTTGAAACTGTTGTACTGAGATTTCAATTTTGCTAATTACTTTGCATCAAACACATGGTTTATGGTTTATTAGTTTTGGTTCTAAAGTATTAAATGAGTCTATTTCTGTTTTTGTTTGAGCTTTATTATTTTTATCCGCATTACTAGGCATTACTAGTCGCCTTGTTTGTGATTTATTTATTTATTTTTTTGATTCAGGTGAGGCTTAATAATGTATAACGAGCGAGACTCGAATTCGTAAAGTTTCGCATACCACGGATAACCTTACCACTAGATAAAGCCCTAGTGGCGCATTATTTGTGATTGTAAGCTACTTCGATACGGTGAATTAAATGCTTCTGAACCTTTAAAGATAAATTACATTTGAATAAAAATTACTTGCATCTGGCTAACGGTCATTCGGCCGTTAAGTAAAAAAATGGCCCCACACATGCTCGTGAGATGGGCGAATAGCCGACCGCCAAACACAAGTCTAACCTCCTCTGAATTAGTAGCAAATATAATATATTATTTTAGAATAGCTATATAGAAAACCGTGATCCCAAATGGCAAGACTTAGTATCAATCAAAATTAAGTAAACAAGTGGACAAAGCGGAAAAAGAAAAAAGAAATCAAAAACCTAAATTGCAAGTAGTCGCTTTTTCATTTTGGATTAAAGAGAGACTTAATTTATATAATACAAATTAAAAATGTCACTAAAAAAATTAATTTCATAAACTCTCACACTTAAATCATATAATATAAATTAAAAATGTTACTAAAAAAAATTAATCTCATAAACTCTCATACTTACCGCAAACATAATACTATTAGACAAAAGGCGTATTTGTCAAAGTAGTCGCTTTCTAGTAGTGAATTAGGTGTCCTTCAACATTATATCTTCATTTGAGTTGGCAAAATGTTACAGCTTGAAGCTGCATAGAACACAATGATTAAATTTCTGCATCTTACCTATGTTTCCGCAAATAATGGCAGAAACAGCGTCCTCGTGTTGAAAAAGGCGCAAATTCTTACTAGAAGTTAAAAATACCAATCATATTTCGTGAAGCTATGCGTAAGATTGATGATGTATACAATTACGTTCTCTTTGTTTTTATTTGCTGATACTATGTAAATTGCGTTACGTGTCACTATATTTACACGTAGGATAGCAATAAGAAAAGTTTAAATTTGAATTCAATAAGTATTCGATCCAATAATTATAAAATTGGTTGAGTATCCATCAAACTTTGGTTATTATAATGGTTATTGACGGGATATTCCGATATAGTTTGGTAATAACAATGAAAAAAATTTGAAATCCAAAAATTAATTATTAATTTAAAAAAAAAATTAATAATAATATTTATATATTTTTATACATACACATATAACATAATGTTATTTCATATTGTTCTATGAAAGTATTATAATTTCTCAGTAGAAAGATTTTGTTGAATATTTCTATTATGTTTAGATTGATTTGAGTTTGTTTATGGAAAAAAAATTTTAATTTATTATATTTAATTTTATTAAGATTGGTCATTTATTTAAGGACAAGTATCACAATATAATATTTGCTTTGGACTTTATCACCTCTTTGTTATTAACTTGTTTTCTTTTTCTTTTTTGGGTCTTCTTAACCTTTAAATTTTATTTTTCTAATTTAAATTTTAAATGCTTTTAGAAACAATTTTTAGGCTATTTTTTTTAAAAAAAATAATTATTCATTAACGGGTCAGATCAAGTACTCGTGAGTTTTTAAATACTTATCGGGTTCAAATTTAATAAGTAAAATTTATAAAAAAATAATTTAAACAAATTTGAGTTCGAATTTATAAATTTTAACGTGTTTCCAACTTATTACCATTCCTATTTACATGAAGTTTCGAATGACTGAAGTAATTATTATTTTTTTTTCGTTTAATATCCCCCACGATTCAAATGGTATGAGATCATGATCGAATGATCTTTTCCCCTTCATTTTTTTTCCCTTTCGTGGGACCTTCCTTGTCCCCTAAGATTCCATTTCTTCATCACTTCTTCACAAAATATTGCGACCCTAGATTTCTTTTATTGTTTTTTAAACAACTTTCAGAAAAAATAAAGTCCACAATGTAACAAACAATACAATAAAGAACGAAAGGAACTTATTTACGTGCACCCTCCACTTTCTCCACACACCTAAAACCATAAAATACTGAAAATCCCTCTTTCTCTCTCTCTCACACACACAGTGTCGCCTTAATTATATTAATGAAGACAACAAATAAATATAATAAATCTCTTTTTAATAATTTAAAATTTATAATTTATAATTTAATATGGTATCAGAGTTCAATCTATCAAAAGGTAAGTGTTCAAGTTTTCTGTCACTTATTACAAAAAAGAAAAGAAAAAAAACTGTCAACGTTAAGGTTAAAAAATAAATCTCGTCTGCACGTGAAAAGATAGGTTAAAAATAATAAATAAATACAATAATTAACCTAAAATAAATAAATATAATAAATTTCGTTAAATTTTTTTAATTAGATCGTAATTTACTCTATACAAACTAAAATAAGTAGTAGTAAATGATTAATTTAAACATATAACAACTCTTTCCCCACTCTTTTTAACTGTGCATAATCATTGATTGTAATCACCATAGGACAACAGTGCCAGTGTGAACAGAGTTGTATGCCAGTTTGACCTTAAAAAAAAAAAAAAAGAGTTGTATGCCAGTAGAAGCAAAGCTAACTTATTAGCTATCAACCCCACACCAAAGGACACATTACCTATTCATCTTTCCTCTCATTGCAAGAAAAGAAGAAATTTCAAAAGAATATAAAAAGAGTAGAACAAAAACTAATGTAGCTTTACAAAAAATTGTAATCTTTTCTATACTTTTGATGGCTTAAATAACTAAAATACATTTATTTTCGTAAAGGGATAAATTTAAAATATTTTGTCAATGAGAACTAAATAATCTTAAAAACCAAAATTAGCAGAAATGTGTGGATTAGTACAATAGTTTTATAGACTAAAAATGTAAGCGTATTTTAAAATATTTTGTAAGATGAGTAGGTTATCCAGCTATCATAATTCAAAGAGTAAATATGATACCGTAGTCAGGGGTGGATTCAGAATTTATCTTCACTAGCGTCTAAAATCACACAATTTAACACTCATATATAAATTTATTTCAGTAGGGGGCTGAACTGATTTTTCAACATAAAAATATCTTTAAAATACAAACATTTTAAAACATAATTTGAATTAAGTCGGGGCTCCACCCCCTACACATATGAGAGTGGCTCTGTCATTGCCCGTAGTTGATCCAAACCCCCTACCCTCGACTTTCTTATTTTGTTTATGGGAGGCGAATCCGATTACAAGAAAACAAAGAAGGTAATATATACCTATGAAAATATCTAATAATCATTCTCGTAGACGTTCCGCAGCCGTATGTTCATGACAAATGAAACATCAGCTAGTTTAACGGGCTTAAGGCCAGGCATGACACACCTCTCGCCGTTTATTGTTATTTGTATATTAATAGTACAAATACAGCGTACTACACAGTCTAATATAACATGCAATACACATTATAGATATAGTATTTCAAAAAAGGTCAAACAAACATTTCCTTTTATTTATCTTTATTCTCTCTTCCTCTTCACTTTCCTCCATTTCTCTTTGCTTTCCCTTCTCTTTCACCTTTTTCTTTCTCACTTGAGTGAATTAAAAGAGCATATATATCATCACAATTCACATCTTTCTTCCTTACAACTCAAACATTTTGTTTTCATTTTTTGTTACCTTATTTTATTCCATTTATAGCACCCTCTTGGATATTATTCCAAGAATATTTCTTGGTTTTCTTTAAAGATTCTTGATTGTTTTGCTAGCTTCAATTGCCTTTTTTGAATTTCTGTCGAGTATAGTTGTTTAACATGGAGAGGGAAAATATGTTCATGAATGAAGGCAACAACAACACTATGCCTTATGGAATAATGGCAAGGCAAAATGAGCTAAATGGTATTACTACTTCAGAACATCTTCAGAATTGCTTCTTTAACCCAAGCTGGGACAATTCAGTGGATCAGAATGATCCATTTGAGTCTGCAATAAGCTCCATGGTGTCGTCTACCGCGACGACGACTAATGCTGCTGCTGCAGCTCCTTCTCCTCCTGGCAGTGCAAGGGAGAGCTTTGTGCTCAGAGAACTGATTGGTAGATTAGGCAGTATCTGCAATTCAAGTGAAGTGTCACCCCATTCTTATATGGGTGGCAATAATAGTACCAACACTTCTTGCTATACTACACCTCTGAATTCACCTCCTAAGCTTAATCTGTCAATGGTGGATCATCAGTTCAGAGGCAATTCACTATTTCCCGGAAACCATTTGCCTATTCATCCAAGTCTGCCTCCAGTTTCCGCGGATCCGGCATTTCCAGAGAGGACTGCAAGATATTTAGGTGGCCTAAATGGTCACCTTGTGTCAAATGGTTCTGAATTCCCACAGAAATTTGCACCTAAACTGGACTCTGGAAAGCTTTCGAGAGTTTCGAGTAATCAGTCCCTCAAGGTGTCTGAAACTCGGATGAATGTTCAAGAAAATAAGAAATTCAGCAGGCTGTCGAGGTCTTCCACCCCTGAAAATACAGAATTTGGCGATTCGCGAGAGAATTCTTCGGTTTCTGAGCAGATCCCAGGTGGGGAAATTGGTAGGAATGGTCAAAATGATGTTAATTCCAGAAAGAGGAAATCAATTTCCAAGGGAAAAGGAAAAAGTGTTCTCTCATCAACATCAGCCAAAGATGATAATGTAATGTGTCTTTTTATAAACAACTGATTATAATTCCTTGATTTTTTTCAACTATTTCTTGGTAATTGATGAATTTGAACTAATGCAGGCTGCAGCTAAGAACACTGAATCGAGTGCAAAAAGAAGCAAGTCAGATGAAGATAATGCAAATGACAAAGCTGTTAAGTCAAAAGCAGAGCAAAATGGCTCTGCTAAAACTGCAGGGGATGAAAATAAGAAAGAAAATAAGGATAATCAAAAGGCTTCAGAGCCTCCAAAAGACTATATTCATGTTAGAGCTAGAAGGGGTCAGGCCACTGATGCTCATAGTCTTGCTGAAAGGGTATGAATATTGAAAACTTTTACTTCGAGTTCTTTCTTTATCATTATCGTGTCGAATTCAATTAACATTATCCCTTTCTGTTAACTTTTTTTTGGCAGGTAAGAAGGGAGAAAATTAGTCAAAGAATGAAGTTCTTGCAAGATCTAGTCCCGGGTTGCAACAAGGTCTTAATAAGAAAGCATATTTTTAAAGCTCAATTAGGCCACTCATCACATATATAATCACTCAAAAAAATTTCAGTTTTCTGAATTGTTGACATATTGCTGTTTTAGGTTACTGGGAAAGCTGTCATGCTTGATGAGATTATAAACTATGTGCAGTCACTGCAGCGCCAAGTCGAGGTAAATTATGATCGAAAAATTCACTAGCTTTCGGTTATAGCAAATTCTAGTAATCTGATAACATTTGTGTTTCTGATCCTGTTAAACAGTTCCTTTCAATGAAATTATCTACCATTAATCCAAGAATGGATGTCAACATAGAAGCTCTTCTGTCAAAAGATGTAAGATCAGCTTACATTTGTCAGTTCTGTTTTTAATCTAAAATGTTCCAACTATAGTTTGGCATTGAGCATTCATTTTTTATTCTTCCAATTTTCAGATGTTTGAGTCTCGTGGATCATTGCCTCATGGCGCGTATGGATTGGATACCTCAGCATCAGCATCGCCTTTCTCATTCCAATTGCAGCAGGTACCAAACTTGCATAGTTCCATTCATGATGGAACAAAAGTGCCCCTCTCAATGAACCATATGAATGCTGATATGGATGGAAATTCAAGCCTGCAAATTCAGCCTGCAGACAGTTTCAATGAAGCTGCAGCTCAGGTAATCAAGAATTTCCACCAACTTTATAATGAAATGATGTCTCTTTCCATATTCGTTAATCGCGAGTTAATTCATCCTTTTAGGCTTCAGCCTTCTGGGAAGATGATCTCCAAAGCGTTGTTTTCGGCCAAAATCAGGCACAGAATCTTCAAGGTTAGTAAAAATATGAACAAGAAAGATAAAAAGCAACAATTAGAATGAACATCAATGCATAAGGATTGAAATGCAGTATCTTATTTAGTCTTGTTTTTATGCAGGTGTTATATCCACAGCTCAAATGAAAATTGAGCTATGATCAACATTTTTCAACATTATTATATTTATTTGAGGCCCCAAGTGAGAGAGGCTTCTGTATATACCAAGATATGGTAGTTTCAAACAAAATTTGGATCTCAACAAAGTGACTTTTTTTTTTTTCCTCTTCAATTCTTGTTTTGTATCAAATTATTGATTTTGCAGTTGATTCTTTGAAGGCTTCTTATAATCCCTTGTATAATTGGATAACTGATTGCCCCAATTGGTGTCCAAAAACTCTAATCAAAGTCAACATGTACCATTTTCATCACTAATTCATTGGGACAAGTTACGATATTACCCATATTTCTCTTCCTTTCTGGTGTTTTACATCAATAATAATCCACTCTATGATTGTTGCTTCAATTGTATGCTATGGCCTTTTTTTTGGTGTATGGTCGGGGATTCTTTCCTAAAATTTGTCGGGCTCACATAGTATCAAATTTCAAATCCCGTTTAAAAAAAACATGATTCAATTTAATCAAACACAATACGTACTTGATAGAAAAGAAAGATAAATAATAGAAGGAAGTGTGGAATTGACTTTCATTAGATGTCACATTGAGGGAAAATTTGATTTGTGGGTCCTAATGATAAATCATATTAACCTTAAATCGCGTGACTTGTGGAGGGTTAGATTCTTGTTTGCAACTAGCTGTAGGTGGGGACAAATGGTCTCTTAAGTCTAGTTGGTTGATTAAGAGTAATGTGTAACCACTTAGCTGGAATCAACGCAAAGTCACTTTGAGAACCTTTTTAATTTACAGTGTACTAACATGACAGAAAAGTTGACTTTGTGATTTGGTGAAATTGTCCGGTAATAATGAGTTTTTTGATTAGGAGGAACACTCATTAAGGAGAAAATGATGGTAAATCAATTAAAAGAGCAGCTTTGATTTTAGGTCCGTGAGTGTAGTCTTTGAGAGCGGATTAATGATCATCTAGTGCAGTAAAATGTGGACATGTGGACTACGGGATTCATTCTCGATGGCTGTAATAGGATTATTGGAACAGACACGGGTCTCGAGAATGGACCGAATATTAATATTACATGATTACAGTTAAAGATTGTGATTTTGACCCATCTCAAATATTACTTAGTCATTGATTGACTTAATATATATGTTAAAACATGCTATTTAACCTCTAAATTTATAACCTTAGAATGGTTCTATGGTCCTCCTTATAATCAATTCCTGGTCATTAAAAAGAAAAGAGGGAAAGTATGACCTTTTTTTTTTTTTGCTTCCAATCTTTGCCTTTCTTTGCTTTTATAATAAGAATCAAGAAGTAAAGCATTGCAAATCCAGGTTGGCACTAGTGAAGTTCTGACATGGCTAAGAAATCATAGAACGTTTGAAATCTCACATCTGCTTTGGAAAAACAATGAAACAACAAAGTCTAGTGGATAAGTTGAACAAAAAGTAGTGGTGTTTAGATGTAGACAGATACTCTTTACAGGTATACAATCTTTTGGGAAAGTCTAATGGTAGTGAGGTGAAATCGTTTTTGAAAAATTATAGGTTCAATTTTTCACTACTCTGCAGTTTCTTCTTTGACATACCTAATGCATCTGTGGGAGTACATCGCTACATTTGAAAATTTATCAATTAATGGTCGGACTTTGTCAAATAATTCAATAATTAGATTCCGCCAACTGAGTTTCTATGTCATCCAAAAAAATATACACAACTTTCCATCAAAGGCTGTCAGGCAATTCATGGCTCCAAACGCAACAAATGAAATCTGCAACCTTTGCTTATGCTAGAGTATAGTATTCTTGGGGTTTTTTCCCTTTATTTTCCTTCCGATTAAAATGTGGATGATGGCAGGAGTATCAAGAGCAGATGCAGAAATTTTTTTGCAGTGAAGGCTGTGCCATATAATTTTTAATTAAATAAATATATATTTTTCATTGGGAGATGACTAATATTTTTAGTCTGACTAATTTATTAAGCCTTAGGGCAAGTACAACAAGCTCCCTATTTTTTTTCTTTAATAGAGAGCAAAATTAGTGATTCTCTATTTTTATACACTCTCTATTTCAATTTTACTCCAATAACACTCTCTATTCAAACTCTTTATTTCTGAATTCATCTACAAATAAAAATAAAACATCATAAATAAATTTAGACTTTCTATTGATGAATTCATCTACGAACAACAATAAAATATCATTAATTAATTTAAAATAAAATATCATAAATCTTAAATAATATGACCAAAAAAGAAAAAGTTTTACAATATTCACATATCACTCTAACATTTTTTTGAGTAATTTTTTATATTTTTTTTAAAGGAATAAAATAATGATTCGATAGTACTATTCTATTGATTTTAATTAAAAAAAAAAAGACAAAGCAAAACAAGATGACAGCTAGATCTAGTGGGTAATTTCTACCCATAAAGCTTTTGTGGCAAGTCCAAATGGCTCGCCTCTTATAGCGAGCATGAGCAAGGAAACTGGCGAGCTATTCATTTTAGAGAACCTAATAGTTAGCTTGTTGGAGTAATATTTTTTTGTTTGGCTCTCTACTTTGGCTAAAAAGCCAAAGTAGCTAAATTGTTGGACTTGCTCTTAGCCTACATAAACGTTGATCATTGCTCCTTAGACACAAAATTTGCCCAAAACACACCTAAACACTACTAGTCTAACCCTATCTCTTCAACCCCGAACCCATCCCAAAACCAATAGATTATCAGTGCTTACCTTGAAAAAATATTGCAAAGAAACAGTACTTCGTAATATTAATTGTAGATTCTCAAGATCTAGAGTGAAATAGTTTGTTGGATGCTTTTACTTCCAAAATTGAGCTCGTAATTGATTTTATTCCCTTTCGTCAATTATTTTATAGGTTGTTGAAAGTGACCCTCTATATCTACACTTGATCTGTATGTTACATGGAATAGTAATGGCAGAACAATTAAACGAAGCAATTCAAGTTGAGAAAATGAGCTTGTCCAAAAATAACATACAAAAAGAATTGGTATATGACCACCATTGTTGGCAAAAATGAATTCGTAAAGGACCACAACAGGACCATCTAATTGATTCTTCGATATCCCTTAAATTGATATATCTATATACATATCTTTGTTCTCTATATATGTGTATATTCTAGTATTAAAACCAGTGGTAGATATAAATCCTATTGAATGTCGAAAGGGATTTTTTCTCCAGATATACATGTATTTTCCATGGTTGTGTGTATGCAATTCGATATAACATGAGAAAAATTAAGAAATCTAAACAAAAACGATAAATAAATCTAATTATCCTTTTGATTTTTTTTTTTTTTATTACGATGAAGACCTCATCGCAAGCCGGACCACATTAAATCTACGGTTACAAATAGGGGCGGAACTAAGAATTTAACAGGAGAAAAATTAAGAAATCTAAACGATAAATGATAAATAAATCCAACTCTCCTCTTGCTTTCTTCTCTTTCTTTTTCTTTTTTTTTTTATAATTACGATGGAGACCTCATCACAGGCTGGACCGCATTAAATTTATGGTCACAAAGTTTATAGTGTAACAATATACCTAAACACATGTTTCAAGTTAGTCAAAAACTAGATAATGTTTGTGATGTAAGGGTACATGTTTGAACTCAAGACCTTTGTTCCCAATGACTCGTTACCCTACTATTTTACTCGATCTTTCGAGTGTCTTCTTTGTTTTTAATGAGTCGTTACCCTATCACTTACCCGACCTTTAGGGTGTCCTCTTGTATTCTTCTTTAACGTCAACCTAATAAATAAACAAAATTCCTATGTAAGAACTATGGATTTTGTCAAAACAGAACAAAAGTAAATTGTGGTACTCCATGATTTACTCCGGACAAGAAGAACAATCAAGGCCCAGAGTGAGATGATTAGAAAATGGTCCATTTAAACAGGCTGTCACTCTTCCTGATCAATATTGTACAATATGACACCAACCCTTCACTTTATGTCCCTTTCTTTCAATTTAAGAAGGCCTTTGCTTTAACTTGAGTTTGGTATGATATTTTGATTGGGGTGGGAGGAAAAAACAGGTTGTGAAAAATAAATCATGATTTGTTTCACCAATAGGTTTATTCATCAAGAATGTCAGTCCCAAGTACCACACAATCAATTGTACTGTATAGCTATCTCAAGATTTTATTACAGTGAGATCGGATAACGACTTATTGTAATTAAAGATATTAAGTTTAAACTTATATCTTTCATGATAAATATTACTTGGTTCTCGATTAATCTTGAGCAAACACATCGCTGGACCACGAAATCTATAAACTTTTTGAGTAAATTTAACATAATTCTGTCTGAAGTAAATTTCTCATCAAAAAATAAATGATTTTATCACATTAGTAGAAATCTAAGAAATTTAAAACAATTTCCACACTTATAGAGAACCATTGTGGCCTTCTCCCAACAGCTCTTATTGGTCCACAATATAAACCAAAATTATGCCTTTTGGGTACTATTTTGTTGCCTCTCTAAATATATGGTTGGTGATAATGTGAATGTCACTTTCATTACCCCTTCATTGATTGGATTACTATGTAATTGATATAAATCTAGTACTCCTATACATGGATGGGTCTATTTTTTGAGTTACAAGGATCTTAACATCCACTAACTCTACAAAATACTTTAATATATCTTAATATTTTTATTTTGAAAATAAATTAGTCCCCATTTAACCTTCATATTTCCACTAATAAAAATATTCTAAATCCATCACAGTGGCAAAGTCACATTGTTTAGAGGGTTGTGCACAAGATTTGAAAAAATATCTTTTTTTTTATATATATGTAAAAGGAAAAAACATATTATATTAGACCCCTTATAAATGAATGTCCTCGTTAATCATAAGCACGCTTCCCTGATTATCGGTTCTTGGCTCCGCCAATTCATTTGCAGAGGCCAATGTGTTACTAGGAGAGAATAGAATACTTGGTTGTTTTCTATCTTCTATTTGTAGTGGTCCACAATTAGTAGGAAGATATGCATATCAAAGAAGACAATGCTACAAGCTACTTGTTCTATGGTCTCCATGACATGATAGACTCAACACATCAATAGGCAAACCAAAGTTAAAAGTACTTGTGGATTTGTCTGCTTTCAGCTTCCATATTACAACATAGAATAGTGACATACTTGTGTGAGCAAGTAGAAGATTGCTCCCTATCCACTTGACACACAAACCAAACAAATAAATGATCTATAAGCTATTAAGAGATGAGCTTTTGTTTTTAAGATCTTTTAGCAGGACCATTGTCTCAAGAAACAGGGACCACCCTATCCATCCATTAGATCCAAACATTTCATTCGGTGCAAATTTGCAATTTCTCTGTTTTATTTCCCTTTAGTGCTACAGCTAGACAATAATTGCAGCATGGATCTTTCTGTCCATTTCTATGCATGTATTAGATCCCTTCGTAATGTTATATCATAATATTGAGGGGAGTTATGATGAAGATCCATATGATATAAGGGGAATTATAATACTATGAAAGAAGCTCAATACTGGTGAATTGTCCATGTAGTGATGGTGAAATAATTTGGACAGTTCCTTATTATTGAATCTCTCTCATAACGTTATATATTCAAGTAGTTATTACGAAATGATCCAAATATTTATGGAACATACCATAAACAACCAACTTTTACGAAGTTTTATTAAAAGAACATGAGACAATATCGGGAAAATGATTAATTTTTTTGATTTTAACCCTACGACATAAAAAATATAGGAAAACATTTCAAATTTAAAACGGATTAGTTGATATAGTCTACGAATTTATTCTAATAACTATCAATGAATCCCTATAATATAAGGTGGGAAGGAAATTATAATTCTTTCTGCTTCTCGAGGTAAAATGATAGACCAAGTAAGAATCGACAGATTAAGTTTGTGTTAGCCTCAACTATGACAGCTTGGTTTGTACTTTTGAATCTTTACATTCAGGAACCACATAGGGCTTGAAGAGAAGATAGCCACAGAGACATTGAGTTGATATTCAGGAAAAGAATCTAAGTTGAATATGTGTATATATATCCCCTGCTGCAAATCACAGAATTAGATACAAGGAAAGAGTCATATACATTGGTCCTCACAATTGGTGAGGATCACTTGTATGATTAACTCAATGGAAGAAAAAGGCCTCCCAGAACTATATAACAAACTGTAACTAGAGTTACAACACAAGGTTTTTTGACTAAAAAACATGCCTAAATGTTGCACCGATCATATCCAGAGAACCATGAAGAAGGCTCGCCTAGTTTTGATAATTCTTCTTCTTCCGCGTTATAGAATGATTCAAATTCCTCCTTCCTTTGCTGATCACCCGTAGTTTGGGTGTCATCTGCATCACATGGTGATGGCATTTTGAAGTCATCATCATAAACAGGTTTTGATGCTTCTTTAGGAAGACGAGAATCTGTAAGTAGTTGATTTAAAGCACTGATCTCCATTTCATGTTTCTTTTTCAGTTTATCTATCTTCTTGTAAGCCTTGTCGATCTCTTGCTCGGCCTCTATTGCTCGTTGCTGCAAATTTATCAATCACAGCTTAGTCGATGGATGCTAATGGAAAATGACTTTGTGAATCAAAAAAAGTGATCTCAATGAGAATGTCATCGAAAAGCAAAAGAAAAAAAGAAAAACATCACTGCAACATACGAAATATAAGCCTATTTTAAGATTAATTCAAGTTACCAACAAACCGCGATTATTAAGTTGCTAAAACAAGCTATAGATCAATGGACTATAAAACAATGTGGCTAGAACAGAAGTGCGTCTAACTGGATTTGGATCCCCTCGTGACATATAATGTTATGAAAGAAATCCAATGGTATCAAACTGTCCAGATCATTTCATCATAACTATGTCATCAGTTAAGAACCATTGGATCTCCATTATGTGACGAGGAGACCTTAGTCTGGTCTAACTTGCCTACAGGTCAGTTGTAGAAAATGTAACGGGAAACGGGAAAATGATATCTCAAACAGCATTTAGTTGTGATGAATTGGCTGATCAAATTGGTCAATCAATCCAAGCATCATTAGGGTAACTAATACCAAATGATTTTGTTATGCAGCTAAATATCTGAGATTTTTTAAGATAATTGGATACAAGGTAATAAAAAATAATATAACTTGCAGTGAAATATAAAGACAGGCAATTAATAGAAGTCAGCTAAACTGATCAAACTCAATAAGAAAACTGTTTACTTAGGAAATATATAAATGCATTTTAGTGAAAACAAAACCGAAATTTTGGTCATTTAACTCAGGAATTAAAGTTTGTGATAGATAAAAACGATCCTTGTCCCATTTCTATTGTCAAACTTCCCATTAGGGAGGTCCCAAGTTCATGTAAAAAAAAAATTAAAACTTCTTTCACATAGGGAAAGGGCGAAAAGGTGTGAAAACACAAGAATCGCGCTTACACTAGAAAGTAACTTTTTCTTAATCCCCGTGCTCTTTTCCAATCTTACAACATCAAAATTACATTAAAGAGGGCTAACACCCTCAGCGGAGAAAAAAGAAATTTAAGAATGAGATGAGACCAAAAGTAACTCACTTAAACCAAATAACATGTAGGTTCTGATGCAAATTTCAACCATGTTCAATTTATGCATATATGAGGCTTATGTACGAACTAAAGAGTGCCTACACTCACTTAGCAATGGTATATGCTAATTGAAGAAAGAGGCTAACTGTGGAGAGCCCTTACTCTTCATTGCCAAGGAGAAGTTTGAATCACTATGAATACCTATAACAATAATAAAGAAGGCAGATGATATGTTACATGCCTCATGGACTATGCAGGATGGAGAGGTTCTTTCCCTTTTTGATATGTATCAGAAAAAGAAAGAATGTCACTTTATGAGTTGACTCATGGAATCTCATATTTTTATCCAATATCCCTCCTGGAGCAGAAGCAACAAACAATAGGAGATCAGTCCTACACTATTGAATAAAACCTTTACATTACTAATTGACTTTGTCATACATATCAATGCTATGGCTTGTTTTTTGCCACTGATTTCTGATTTGCATGCATATCAAGGAAATAATATAGCCGGGAAGAAACTAGGACCTCAAGTTAGTTACTACCAAAATCGAGAAATGTCAATATTTCCACATCGATTCTTTGTTACTACTATCTGCCACAACTAAAGACAGCACGACAGTTCTAGCTAAATTGCGTGTATCTTAAGACAAATGGGACTAAGCGTGTGCTCTAAGCAAGATTTAAGCAAGACATTTGTGCCAGAATAATTGGGAGGACATAAAGAGAGAAACATAACAGCATATTGAATAACAAATTAAAAAAAAAAAAAAAAAGAAAAGACGTGAGCAACCAATTCTGAGCATACCTCAGCGGCAGCGATAACCTCTTCTGCTTCTTTAAGCCGTACAAGTAATTCGCCAGCTGCCTGTACAGCTTCAGCAGTATCCCTCAGTTGGGCCTGAAGCCCTTTATTTTCATCCCTAAAGTAACGTCTCTCCTTCTCTCTTTCCACTTTCAGTGCTGAAATCTCAGCAGCAAGGACATTGATGAACTTAGCTTCAGCACCCCTCACTCCTGCCTTAGCAGCAGCTTTCTTAACATCTTCTATTCCATCCTGAATCTTTCTATGCCTTACAAGCAACTGCATATGTTTCTCTTCAAGTTCAGCATACTGCTCAAGCATCCTTGCATGGCCTTCCATTGCCAACTGCATTGCTTCCTTCAGCTCTTCTGAGCATTTTTTCTCCATGTCCAGTTCATACTTTTGCTTTTGAGCAAGTGTCCGGCTAGCATCAAGTTCTAACCTCAATTCTTCTACGAGAGAAATCCACTTGCTTTCTGTTTCAGTCCATTTAATTCTTTCCTGTTCAAGCCTCTGCTCAACCATTTCCTCCATTGATTCTGGAACCATGGGCAAAGGTGGAGCTACACTTGGCTCAGATGTATTTGTCAACTGCAAGAGAGGAGCATTTTGCTTTTTTGATGACTTGATTGAAGAATCTACATAAGACCGCAGCTGACTCCTCAAGTCTTGAATCTCCTCCAGTAAGACATCTCTCTCACCCATATCAAAGAAGTTTCGATACCGTTCTAACTCATCCTGAACTCTTTTTAACTCGATTTTCACCCTTGACACTTCTGGATGGTTGTCATATTTTTCCTTCAGAAGCTGTGTACGCAAAAAAAAGACATGCATGATCAGCGAATGATATTGATGACTTGCTGATCAGACTAAAAAGGTCAGATACACACCTTATGTTTGTGAATTACAGATAACATTTCATCATCCATAAACTCCTCAGATGGAAGAATTCCATCCATCAAACTCTCAAGGCGAACAATCTTATCTTCCCTTGTTTGACTAATTATCGCATTGCATTCTCTCTCATGTTTGTACTGCTGGACCTATAGTTCATGCTAAAACAATGTCAAACAGACAGGCATAACTAGCAAAACTATTAACAAGCAAACATACCAAACGGTTGAGTTGCATGACAAAACAATGTCAAACAGACAGGCATAACTGGCAAAACTATTAACAAGCAAGCTTACCAAGCGGTTGAGTTGCATGATCTCAGCATTTTGCTGGCCACATATCTCTTCTAATGCCATCTCTCTCCGAATGGCGCCAGCCAAAACTTTTTCTACAGCCTGAAACATATATTAACTGACATGCAGAAAAATACAAAATGCAAATATAACTTAAAGAAGTTCCTAATAAGGCCTATTGCACATACTTTGGGGACTTGATTCTTGTATTTGTCAGCAGACTCTGGCTCATTGACAGGAACTAACTGCATATCAGGGTTTTCACTAGCGTTTGCAGGCTCATCTTGACAATTTATAGTCTTGCATTTACTACACAGAAATGTGCTCGAGTCATTTACCAATACATGACTGTCTCCCAAAAGAGTTTGCACACCAACATCAACTTTAGAAACTGGTATAATGGCTTTAATATCGGCAGGCTTGCAAGAAAACCTGAACGAGGACCTTCTTAAAGCTGCACTCTTGCGATGACTATCAATAATTTCAAGACCACGATGCAGACTAGCAGCCAAACATTCAGTTGGTATTGCAGAAATTTTACTTCTTTGAGACGACGAGGAATTCAAGCAGATGCTATTTGATGGCTTTGCAAAGGACAAACATGCAGCCTCCAACTCCAACTTAGTGTCTGCAAGGCTTTTTCGTGTTTCATTTAATGATGATGAAGTCCTTATACTTTTCCTGCTGCTATTACTAACACGAGGTGAAATACTTGGAGTAGGTGACTTCAGAATTGGGGATACATCAGATGGGATTACGCTGACATCAGTAGGAGTTCTGCTATTCTCCAAGCATGCCGGAGATCTTGTAGCTGTGTCTTTCATCAAAATATCTGTAGAAATTTGCTTAGAAGGACTCTCCCTATCTTTTTTAAATAGCTCTACATTTGACACAGTGTCAACAGAAGACGGAAGAAAAACCGCTTTGGTGGGCTGTCCACGTGAATCGTTACCAATTGTTTCAAGTGATGAAGATGTCAGATCACTAACAATATTTTCCTCGTTGCAACTATGGTGATTTGGTACATCAGCCTTTGTGCAATTCCCAAGTTCACCAAAATCAGCAACGTTCATTTCATCCTTATCAGCTTGTTCACCAACTTCATCCATATTAACATCAATATCCTCAGAAACTTGCTCTCCTGCACATGCACTTTCACATATCCTAGGCTGGGGTTCTACACTGATTCCTTCAGCAGAGGTCCCAAGCTCCAAACCTTGCTGTACATTCTCTTCAGTCTCCTCCTCAACAATTTCCATTTCTTCATCACTGTCGTCATCTACATGAGGTAATGTCAATGGACGGTTTAGGCTAAACTTTAGGAGATTCAAGCTTCTACGAGCACTCCATCTTGAAGAGAAGTTCGCATTTGCATCCGTCTGATTGCCATTGGCTTTCATTCGAAGCAATTCTTCCTTAAATTGCAAAAAGAAAAGGAAAATACTATTATCATGCTGCACATGCATGGTAATGTTGATATATTTCATTATAGGGTTTGGTTAATGTGTTTTGTTATATCAACAAAAGAGGAGAGAGAGAGAGGTGTGGGGGCGGGGAGGGGAAGAGAGTAAGCAAGAGAGGGAAGGAGGGGCAGAAAATGAATGGGAACATATACCTTTAGCTGCTGTATTACTTCTCTCAGAACATTGACATCGTCCTGCATCTCTTCATTAACAACCGCCTTGTTCTTTATCGCCTTGGCACGCTGAGCAAATCTTAGAGTACTAAAGGTCTCGCTCTTACAGCTGCATAATCAACTCAAACATGTCAGGTTTAAGAAAAAGGAGCGTGTGAATTTCTTGGAATGTAGATAGACCAAAAGAGGGAATGAAGGGATAGGAATAGGAATTATAGTACCAATGGAAGAAGGGGCACCTGTGTGAACATCTCTAACCAATAAAAAAACGATTAAAAAAAAAGAAAAAGAAAACTTGAGAACTCTTATCACCACATGGGACTCCTAGATCACTATGGCCGACTTTCGTCTTTGTTCGATCAGTCAGTCTCACAATCAGGTAGACTTATACCATTACGCTCACAAGTAGAAGAGAACAATGAAAAGATGTTTAGACCAAATAAATATTAAAAAGGCAGAGAAGAACAGGTTTCAAAAACTAGTACCTCTGTGCTGGAGAGATGGCACAGATCATTGCCAGTTTTGCATTGCCACCAAGAGATTCCTGCAACAAGAACGTCAACTTTGAATCTCTATATGGGATATGCCTTTGTTTTCCTGTTTGGGAAACTTCCGCAAGAATGTTGATCAAATTCCTGTAAAACCCAAGACAACTGGAAATTAGCATCTCAAAGAAATACCACATGGAATTTATATAAAAGACATTCGAAAACCCGTTTATTATCCCAAAATGAACATGAAGTATGTACACTTTTCATGACCACGCATTGTCAAAACTATGCCAGACAAATATGACAGACAAGTCTTCTAGAAGAAGAAGGTGATCCTCTAGCAAGGAAGTATCCTATCCTTGTCAAAAAGATCCTTAAATGTGTTTTCAGTACGACAATGCTTCAGTTGAATAATTATCTTGTCAATCTAGGTCTCTCCAAGGCACCTCCATGGGCTCTCCAAGGCACCTCCATGGGCTAAGTGGTTAAGTGGCAACATTTCCCCATTCTAGGGTGTCACTTCGACTCCCTTAGGGGGCAACAGGTAGAGGGTTTAGGATTACAGTTATTGTTCACAAATGAAAAGGTTGACCTCCAAACTCCATGTCCAGGCAATATTGTATCTGCTAACAGCAATAAGGGTATCCCTCATCTTTAATTAATGTATTGGGATAGCGGACTCAATATTGACCTCCAAAATCCATGTCTAGGCACCAGAATCTGCAAACACTTCTAAATTGAGCACTTGATAACTCTTCATTTGATATTACCTCTATGCATTGGCTGACACAATTCTCACCGTTAAGATTTCCAAGATAGCTTTGATTTTTAGTACCACTTATCTAAAAGGATACCAAGAAAAGAGATGATAGTCAACTGTATCATCTATTTTGGGCCACACGAGTAAAGATTGATTATCTGTCCAGCTTAAATTGTTTTTTACCTAATAATAAATCTTTTGGTCAGTAAGTATAAATGTACTGTTTTGACTGCTATCCAGAGGACAAGATTAATACGATTTTTGCATATCCAAAGAAGGGGCCATTTTACAGATCTCCTGGCATCCTAACTCTACTTTAGTAGGTCTAATTTCAACGGATAAAGCTGCAACTAAAAGTACATGGTGACAAAGTTTAGCGGAGCAGAAAACAGAACAAATAGTCATCATACATCTTTTGTAGCATTTTATAATTACCTTTCCTGTATCCTGTATACCCGGTCTTGCACATGTAACTTGAGACTTCAAAGTGAAATTTAAGGTTGAAAGTTGGAACATTAGTCAGAAAACAAAATTCTTCTAGTATTACAATGAAAAGCAATAGAACAAGAGCTTCGTGTACCGGGCAGCTCTTTAGGATGTATAAAATGGTTCGAATTGTCTCTCTTCACCTTGTTTTGGAAGGTTTATGATTCGTACAAATAAGAGGAGAGACGATTTTCCTATAAAGCTTTAATGCATTTATAACTTGTATTGCCTTTTCTTTCCATAGGTTTACCTTAAATCTTTTAAGTGCATCAGTCTGCTCCTGCTCCAAGTAAATACTTGCTTTTACATCCGTGTTTTCTGAAAATTGGTCCAAGAGATTCTCTACATAGGCTTACGGGTCTCTGGCACTAAGATTGGATGTTTTTATCTATAAAGTCAATTTTCATCATGCATGACTATTATATTTCAAATCATCTTATAATAGATAATGACCTTCCTAGTTCAGCATTCACAAAAACAGATCAAGTTTTTTGCATAAAGCAATCTTCAATAGATATCAGCTGCGACAATAGTATGAGCATTCATGATGACCACTCTTGCATCACCATTGAAAATTATAAACAAATATTAAATGATATTCAGAAATCTGGAAAAAGTTTTTCTATAGATTGGGGATTATGTATACGGATGACATGTTTATGACTCACAAAATACCGAAGTCACGGTGGAGACTTCTACAAATACAGAAGTCAGAATAAAGACGTCACAATATAGAGTTCTATAAATCCAGCAAACAAATTGGTATGTAAAAGGCAAAAGTAAGTGGTTAGGCAGTTGTGCTCTGGCAGATTGACAATCAACCAGACAGATACAATGTAATCTTTCTTGAGATAATCAAAACCATACCCTAGCTGTGAAAGTGAACGATTGATATTTCCCGCTTCCTTCAAGCGTTCTCCAGCTGCACCTGTCAGTTTCTGCCTCTCTGATCCAGCAAGATCAACAAGATTTATTCTACTCTTTTTGAAGCAGCTTAGACCACCTTCAATGCTCTGCAAAATTGAAAGTTGGAGATTAAGAGATAATCTTCTGAACTAACTAGAAATTACAGAGACATACAAGTGCCCACAATATTATGCATCAGCGTAGACCAACATTGGGAACCTCCACACTAACAGAAAACAAGACATACCAAGAGCATAGTAAGAAATAGAGATTAGAGGAAGAAGTATTCTCTTCTATGAAGTAGTGATAGGAAGAGAGAATATTCTGTTTGCAATGCAGGGGTTTTACCTTACATCGTGATTCAACGACACAGGTAAACACACTGTGGGAACGAGAACTCTCAGCATTAATACTCGTTGCACCAGTCCTCCTATTTGACAATCCCTGCAAAATTTGTTTTGCCATTACTTTACAATATGAATACATTCATGGAACACATGCATATATAGTAAAGTTTCAGTATCTCCACTTTTTTTTTTTTTTTTCCTAGTGGTGCTCAGACTCTGTACCTAGATCAAATCAAATGGCCAAGTCACCAATTCAATTTTAGAAAGGCTATTAAAATGATTGCTAAAGAATGTAGGTTCCTTTTCGGAAAATATATTATTTTATTTGTGTTATACATTCAATCATTTCATTTTTGAGACCAAAAATACAAAAAAATCTTACATGCACAGGTCATGTTCCTTTAATATATTCATTATCACCATATTAGTGAGCCAGAATGTAAAACAATGCACATTTATAAGCACATAATTTTAGGTCCAGAAAGTATGTTAGCTTGAGCTAGTCTTGAAACTAGAAGAGTTAGGTGGAGACACAGAGATATTCTAGTCCCTTTAAAATATTAGCACTGAAGAAAGGAAAAATGAAAGCGGAAGCCAGAGTTAATGAGCAAGACATAAGATGAACTTGAAATTTTATGCAGTTCTTTTATTTTCATTATAAATATGATATCCTAGTACGGGAAATAAACAGAACATAGATAGGTTCATCTACTCTTGCAGTTAGTAACTTCTCTGTTTTTTTTTTTTTTCTTCTTCTTTAAACACAAGTAATTGTATACAGAACATAGACAGGTTCATTAAAGTGTCACATACTTTTCACTATCTTTCATTAGCCACTTGTATATGAAGTGCTGACTTTCTATTTAATCTTTTCATTTGATTTCTTGTTGTCAACGTGATGAAAGCATGGAGATAGAAACAACCTTTATCAGAAGCTGTGTCACATCCTTCATCGTAGAAACATACTCCTCTGTCAAATTCTCAACATAAACACCAGTTTTTACATCTTCACGAATCTAGACAAAGAAATCCAAGTTAAATATGAAAATAAGCGAAATGGTCAGGTCGAGGCAATAGATGTAAAATGATTTCAACCGCGAAGTAAACCCAATTCCTTTCTACCTGGAGATTCTTTTGAGTCGGGTCTAACAGATCAGTAATTTGCTCATTATATATCTGCAAAGACATAAATTGAGCCAAAAGAGGAATTAAGTTGAGCCATGACAATAAAGTAAACAAAATTTCACAGTAAGCAAAGGGCAAGGTCCAGTTAATTAACCTCCAGAAAAGAACATCTACACTGATATATGAGCTGTTTGTCGGCATGCTTAGTTTGCTCCTACACAACAAAAAGAAAAGGAAGAAAACTTCAGAAATTAGTGTACTTCAACATAGTCACATTATGATAGTGAAGCAACCCAAGCGTAGCTAGATACTACCAGTTTATTACCTCTTATGAGGATGCTTAGTTGTTATTTTATTTCTCTCTTATTTTACTATGCCAACTAAGCATCCACATAGGAGGCAATAACTGGGCGATGAAAATAGTGTGATATCTAGCATTTCTCAAAATTTATTGATGAAAGCACGGGTAAACACCTCATTAATGCGTGAGAAAAGCCTCTGGAAAACGCGAGGTGTTAAGCCTTGTTGGTCGTTCAAAAGGTTTCCTGCCAATAAAGCATTTGCTGGTCCCCAAATGGTATATGTCTTCCCACTCCCAGTCTAATCAATGCAATTCCAAAATTAACAAATGTTAGTACATTATCATCACTAAAAACAGCCAGCGTCATTGACTGTGCACTAGTTCTCATGCAGGTCTGTGCATTTGAGTATATATAAACAACAAAAGAGCACCTGTCCATATGCAAATACAGAACTGTTAAACCCTGCAAGGCAATTTTCAACAAGCGGCGCTCCAACAAGCTGAAATACATCAACCTGAAAAATACACAAGCACAGGAATGATTATCACCATAAACAAAAACCAAAGAAATAATAATCGTACTGATCGATACTGGTTTATTAAAATGTCCATAAGATAATAACTTGCCTGTGTAGCCTCATGGTCTGCAATTGAATCATAAGTAAAGGAGTGTCCTGCTATTGTCAAGGTATCATTCGAGATTTTCTGTACAATCACTTCTCCCTCTTCCACATTCTTCTTTGGTGGACACATCCTCACGATAACCTGTTTTGACAGAAAGTGCAACATTTTTATAAGGCAAAAAAATTTCCCAAATGAATGACAATTTATTCTTGTACATGAACTTTACCAATTGGTTTTCAACTGAAAATGGGAGCGCGCCCACACACATTTATATGATCTTATGCAATTAAATTGGAGTAATTACAACTGAAAGCACACGCACACAAATATATGTTTTTTTGCAAGATTTTGGTTTCTGTTGAATTGAAGTTCTCTGGAAATGTTAAAAGAAAATCAACTTCATTTTCATCAAATCAATTAAAAGAATTGAATCAGAAAAAAAGTAATTAAATCAAAATAAGAGTAAAAGTTAATTCATCAGTTAATTTTCTTCCATTTTCCCCATATTTAATCCTTAATCAAGATTAATTAACACAAAACACACAAAATCAAAAGAAACCAAAACAAAAATTGATCATAAATTAGTGTTTCTACTTATATATAAAAAAAATGAATTCTTCACTCATCCTACTTACTTTAACTCCAGAATCTGAGCAGCCAGCAGCAGCAGCAGCAGCAGCTCTTGAGCCCGAGGAATCCGACGTTGCACCCGCGGACTCAACATTGAGCTTCCGCTTCAACGAATTGGGCGGCGGAGGCCGAGGCGGAAGCGGACTCTTGAAAGAAGAAGAAGAAGGCGGCGCTGCAGGAGACATGGAGTTCGGATCCGCATTCTCTTTCCACGACGAAGAACGCTTCGGCTTCTTCGAAGCGCTCGGCGTCGTAGATTTATTATTATTATTATTATTCGGTTGATTTCTAGGGTTTGGAGATGATGGTGTAATTGTTGTTGCCTCGTTGTGGTGGTGGTGGTTCTCTCTCAAGAATGTGTTTCTTGGTAGCATAAAATGCTTCATTTTTTTTCTTTTTCTTTTTATTTTTCAGAAATGAAAAATCAGTGTGTGTCTGTGTGTGTGTATATATATATATATATATGTAGTAGAGATAGAGAGATTAGGGTTTGGTTAGAGAGCGAGTGAATGAAGAAGAAGAAGGATAGAGAAGAGAATTTGAGAACTAGCCGTTAGGGGATGTGAGTTTTTGAATTGAATAGTTTAAAGGGGTCAGAAAGAGAGAGGGATTACGTACGTATGGTGTATGTGATCTCTTAGTATTTATAGTACAGCATAATGCCACGTCATGAGATTGTTGGCGCGTGTTGAACACTCGCGATGTGAATGGTGAAGACCAGATGGACTCGCGGCTTCGTTTTGGCGTTTTTTCAGGATTTGGCACGTGGGGAACAAAATGTCAAAACGACGTACATGTTTAGATGCAGAAGGTACAATCGGGCGTTGTGGTACGTTTATGTAATTGGATCCAGAGAGTGTTTCTTTTTGTTTTTGAAAAGGTGAAGGTGAGCGTTTCCTTTTGTTGCATTGAGACAGAAATGAGCAAAGATGGAAAGGCTTTAATTGGCTCTTTTATACTTTTTAAAATTGCAATAACCTCCCTTAGATGTTTTGAGTAGGAAAAATAATTAATTTTAGCTTACAGCTTACTTAATCATTTTTTATCACGTCATTTACAATTACTCAATCAGTATCGTATAAACTCGTTTGACTTGCCGAAATTTAAGAATAATGTAGTTGCTCTAGGTAAGGACTTGATAATTCACAATGCATTAGCTTAACTGGCTATTTCAGACCACAAGAACTTTACGAAATTCGTTAAATATTACTCTCTCAAGTAGATAAAGCACGGGTAGATTCTGAATTTTTGTTCATTGTAGGTTAATTAATATTTATATATTAATAAATTTTTTAATAGGAGCTAAATTGATTTCTTTAGACAAAAAATACTTTTAAAATACACATATTTAAAATTAAAAAAATAAAGGTGAATGAGGGCTACAAAGAATGCTCCCCGCAAGTGATTTTGAATTATTTCACTTAACACTAATTAAATTTAAGATAAAACTCTAATTCTTAATATGGTATTAAAGACTAGACCTTGATCATGATCTTATACTAGTCTGTTTGATCCACTTGTGACCACTGGCGGAGGCACATTAGGGCGAGTGGGGGCTGCAGCCCCCACTGACCCATAAAATCGTTAAAATTTTTATGTATTTTTTTTTTTAAAAAATTAGATATCTATGTATTTTTAGTTAAAAAAATTAATTAGCCTCGACTGAAAAATAAAAGTACTCATATAGTTCAAAAATTATAAATTTTAGCCCCCACTGACCCATAAAAAAGTTAAAATTTATATGTATTTTTAAAAAAAAAATTAAATATCTATGTATTTTTAATTAAAAAAATTAATTAGCCCCACTAAAAAATAAATATTTGTATAATTTAAAATTTATAAATTTTAACCCCTACTGATAATAATTTCTGGCTCCGCCCCTGCTTGTGACCAGTCTCTCATAGCATAGTTAAATCTTCTACTAGTCTAAAATGTTAAATATTATTCTCCTACAATGACCCTAGTAATCAACAGTTTGATTATTTGGCGTCTTTCAGTATATTTGCCTGTATTTGCTTTTGTTCTGGTAAGGAGGTTGGCATTTATTTATCTTCGATTAATATTAACTTGATTTTTAATACGATGGACCAATTTGATTAAGTTTGTAGAATAATGAGAATTAATATGATTGTTTTGAAATAATAAGATTAATTTGAAAAAATGTATCGATATTAGAGACTAATAGCGCGATTAACTCTTTGAAAAAAAAATATTAGTGTCATTATACTAGTTGAAACTATTTCAGGGCGGCAAGATTATCTCCTACAACTTCCCTATTTTTTTTTTACTATATTATAGAGTTAAATAGGCCCCTTCCTATTTTTAGTTATTCCCTATTTATATTTCATTTCAACAATACTCTCTAAAATTTATGTTTTAGGATTCTCACTGTCACTCCAACATCACTTTTTTAATTTAATTATAACATATATATTATCTTAATACTTTTTAATTATTAATTATTATGTTCCAGCAATAATTGTTTATATTCATATTATTTTGATTATCAATATTAAAATTAAAGATTTTTAATAATTATATCATAAATTGTATAAGGTCGCTATTCCTGACCTTAAGAAGGATTAGAGAAAGGCCTTTACCGAGTTTATATCTCTATAGAACTTTTTTTTTTCTTCTAGTAGTGGGTTTAGTACACTCCGCTAAAATGACACCCTCATGAAGAACTGTCAGTGATATACGAACCAAAACATAATAGTTCTGCCTACTCAAAATTAAGAGGGGATACCGCCTACATACTAATAAAATCTCACTTTTTCCAACAATTTTGTTCTTCTATGCAAGAAGAAGACTTAAAAAGAACCGGCTCGAATGGTATGATACCTCCGTCACCTCAAAATGAAAGGGGTGATCTCGTAGTTCTTGGTCAGTAAAGATATGTAGTTAGGTGTTAAATATTATTTTTAATATTACTTTATATCAATAATATTAAAGTTCTATTAATAGTTATATCATTTTTAAAATTTATTAAATATTATTTTTGTTATTATTTTATACTTTTAATTAATTTTTATTAATATACAAAGAAAAAAAGAGAGAGCAAGCTACTTCTTATCTTGGCTAGTGATGGCCTAAGAAGTTTGAATGAGCATGACCCAACCCCAACTGTTTTAAGGATATTTATTATTAATTGACTATGCCTATTGCTTCATCACTAACGTACTTTACTTAATTTTGTAAAACGGTGTACCAGCTTGGGGATGTATCTCCTTGTATGTTATGGGCACGATTCAACAGTTATAAATTATTGATATAGTTATGTAGAAATGATGTGTACAAATCATAAGGCGTTAAGATAATATCTTGAGTAGTTACATATTCAGAACCCCTGACACTAATAGACATTACGATGTTATGAGAGGATTGTCAACTCGTTCCAACTTGTCCTCAGGCAGGATGTTTGTATATGATTCTGGAATTGTCCAATTGGAGTGTGTTCTAATATCATCCTGGAAATGGCAGGTACTGAACTCGCAGAGCAACAACCTTGAGTCTGATGTCAAAAAGCAAGTTGAAGACCTAATCATCACTGATAACAAGCCTGAATTTATTGCTTGCATTCAATCTCAACTGGAAAAAGAGAGGTGTGGTATCAGTGAAGTTGAACTCTGCCCAAGTGAACTTCTGATGTCGATTTGTTCCCATTGCGCAGTAAACTGCGCTACTGTGTTGCTTGAAGGCGAGACTGGTGTTGACGTGGATCTTAATGTAACATTCAAGAATGGATTGTACCCAATGCATTATGCTGCTCAACATTTATCACTGAGTCTCACGGAGCTAATTTTGCGCCATGGAGCTAAAGCTGATTTGCGTTGCAGTGATGACGCGTCTAAATACAGTGGAATGCTGCCGCAGAGCGTGGCACTTGAAACAATTTGCAACAAGGAACTTCTGCTTGATTGGTCCAATTTCGGGGTTTCATTGCTACTGTCAATACGGGGTTTAAGCATTTTTCGGCTACTTGGAGACTATAAAATTGCTAATTAGTCCAATTTCGGTTACCAATTGCAGAAAGAATCAGTGGAGACTATAAAATTGCTTGCATTGAACACTGAAGATCTTCACGAAATGAGTTTGTGCATTGCACGGGAAGGAAGGCTTCATGAATTGGCTATTCTGCTTATGGTGGCTCGGGAAAAGTTGTTGATCAAACCCGATGGCACCGATGTTTCCCACATAGAAAAAATCATATTAAAAGAGTTGCAATTAATAATCGATGAGGAGTTCAACTTGGCGGGTGGTAGTCGATATAGCGCGATCCGCACGTGCAAACGTAAAAAGAATTTGCTTCTGTCAGCAGCAGTAATGTTCGATGTTTTTGATCTAGCTGGTGATGTTCTTGACAAGTAGTGTCTTTCAAAAAGAATAGAGGCATGTCTAATGATACTTGCTTCATGCTATATTTGACTTTTTCGAGTGAAGATCCCTGACAACGTTATTCAACCGTTGTAAATGGTCTGGTACGATTTTCTATTGTTTAATGGAAGCTTGCCTATTGTTTTTGTAAGAATTTTTGGTGATTTGTGAATGTAAATCATTTAATAATAGAATAGTGGTTATAATGATAGCTTCTGTTGGGCATGCTTGCCTTTATTGAAAGGAGATACTGATAGCTTTTGTTTGTCATGTGCAAAGGTAACATGGCTGCTAGAAAGTTTGTGCACTGAGAATGAAATAATATTTCTTTACTTGATCTAAATATTCTGGTATTGAAGTTTGGCTATAAATGGTTGTGTGTGTTTGCATAGAGAAGACAGAGAAAAGAGGAGAACGAGTAAGTAGAACAAAATCATCATTTTAACGTTGTGTTCAAGAGAGAGAGTTTGTCATACTTAGTTCGCAAGCTTCATAATTTGGTGTGCTCCTATTACGAAGGAAATATCGTTGTATCATGGGAGACTTACGCCAGTCAACCGAAAGCACCGTAGCGGGGCGTTTAAAAGTCTTAAGAACATCGAGTCCAACTCGAACCTCGATATCATCTGTATTTGGTTTATTTCTACATCATTGAATTTTAATACTGTTATATTAATCTTTATTATATATCTTGTATTTTCATTTACACAAGTCCTATAAGCACCGCTCTCATTTTAATTTGTCCAACAATCTTATTTAAATTATCTAACAGTTTTCTTCAGGAAATTCCTAGATATCGTTTGGCAGTAGAAGTTTCAGTTTGTCTAAAGGTTTATGGATTCAATTTGAAGAGGAAAGATATACATGTAGATGATATAAGTTGTTGAGTAATCCTGCAAACTTCTTTTGCCCAGTGAACTTTGCTCCATTATCTATTCCAAGTGTTTATGATTCTAAGTATATCGACACACTTCCCTTTGAAAAATAGTTGTCCAACTGCTTGATACAGAAGTTGGCTCCATAACATATGAGGTCATTTTTTTATCTCACGGTCGGATGACCGTTTAGTTGGAAAAAAGATTTTTCCTATAATCGCTTTGATTGATAATATTTATTATTTGTTTTTAACATAATCCTTGCTTGTGGTTGACAAGCTTTGTGACCAAGCTGGGGTCAAAGGAGGCAGATAATTAGTCAAATCCACCCCCCTTTAAACCGTGCTTGCGTAATTTCAAACTAGTAACTAAAAGTATAAATGAAAAAACAAAAAAGAATTTTAGAATAAAATTCTGAATTAGAATTCTTCTTTAGCCTTTGATGTTGGTAATGTTTAACATCTGAATACCCTTCATTTTTATCATAATCTAAAGAACGGGAAATAGAAATATATAGGTGGAAGTTTGTGGAGTTAGGTGTTCCAAAGCATTTTATTTTCTTCTTTTTTCTGTTCTCTAGTCACAAATATTTAATGTTTGAAGATGGCACATTTTTATGTTTTTTCTTGTTATTTCCAGAACATTGTTTCGAAGAATGTTTGTTTAGAACTCTGCCAAATAAACCATATAATTTTCGGAAAACACTTTGGTTTGGTTTGGTTTGAGTTAATTTCACTTAATACAGGTTCATATTCGCAATTATCTCCCTTCTCTTTATGATCTTCACTTAATACTAGAAGACGATAAGGAAACATTTAGCAATTATCTCCCTTCTCCGGAATGAATCTTCTTGTTACTTTAGCAAGATCAAACGGTTATAAATTATTAATATAGTTATGCATAAAATAATGTGGTACATTAACAACCGTAGAGTCCCTCTCATGATATTATAATATCATGAGCATATCCTCACTCCTCTATTCAAAGGCAGAGCTACTTTACCTCACTTTTTTTGAAAATGCGTATATTTTGAAGATATTTTTAGGCTAAATAATTAATGTCCCATTACAAAATTATTTGTATATGAGTGTCAATCTATGTGATTTTAGCCTCTACCAAACGAAAATCCTAGATCCACCCTGCCTCTTCAGCCCTTTTAAGTTTTTGGACGACGTGAGAACTTAGCGACAGAACCCGACTATCGAATTATCCGGCGAGGCCCCAACACCAATTGGTAAATCTTCGGGTGCAGCGGTGCGTCCCCACACATGCACCGAACAGTCAAGGGAGGAATTCCAAAGTAGTGGAGAGTGGTGAACTTACGACCTCGTAAGAATGATTTTACTCTACTATCGCTGGACCATGCCCCAAGACATGGTTTTTTTCTACTTTGCTATACGAAATACTGTTTCTAACATGCTCATAACTCCATTCTTGTTGACAGAAGAAAGTTGTTTCAACAAATTCTCCGGCCTTTTCATGCGCTTGGTTGCAGCCATTCTACACTTATTTGTCCTCAGAAGCGAGGATGGATGAAAAGCTAATATGTGCTTCTGCGACAAGTCATACAATTAGAAGAACCACCCAACTTGTGGAGCAATCATTTGCAAAGTCGTTAAATGCCAAGATATGGGCAGCATTTGCCTTCACTCTCCAAAGAAGAATTCGATTTGCCTAACTTGGTTATTTCTTGTGATCAGATTGCTAAATGTTTTTTCTTCTTTCTTTTTTTTTTTTTGGTATATTAGAGGTAGAAGTCGTGGTTCAAATTTAAAACCTCAAAATATAACAGGTTGCTATTTAATTATGTCACCGAACTCTTGATAGTAGATTGCTAAATGTTAATCCTAATTGTATTTTGAATCTTTTTACTATTCTTGTCATGTTGTTATGAGGGATTAATACATCTAAATGTTCTTTGACAATCACGAAAAGAATGTCATTCAAAACGTTATTGATTCTTCATTCTTTTATTTCCAACACTTGAGATCATGCGTTATTCCAAAGTTGACTTTAAAATATTAGAATTGAAAAGTTATATTATTTCTTTTTCTTTTTTTCTTTTTTACTTTTTGATTTTTTATATCTTCTCTCCACCAGGAGTCAATGACAAAATGTGCACACAGAGAAGAATACTAAAACACAAGCATAAGCGAAAAGAGAAATGAAAGCACAGTGTGCTAGGAGTAATTCTTTTCTTTTTATTGGTATAATAAAAGTCGAAATTGTGATTCGATACTAAGAGTAACACCAAGTGTAAACTAATATCAGGACAACCTAGAAAAGAAATGGAAGAAATCGTGCAAAACCATGATGATAAAAAAAGAAAAAAAAGAAAAAAAAAAAATAGAGACATGTAAACCATTGAAAAAAAAAACCCCAAATCCGAAAGGGAGGGAATGTGCTTTCCAACTATATATATTTGGAGAAGTTAATGTAATTATTACTAGTTTTTTTTTTTTGTTTTTTTTGCAGAAGGACAATTTCATTCTACTATAAAAAATATGGCAATGCCAAATACATGTGTTTCAATCTTTACAGTAAAACAAAAAATCAATAACCAAAGAGAACTTATCACTTCTGAACCAAAAAAAAAAAAAAAAAAAAAAGAGAACTTACCACTAGTTAGAAACTATTTTAGCCCAGGTATAGCCAGCTCAGTCATCGAGGGATAAGTTTTTTCTTTTTGGAAGGCGTAAGTATTCGAACTTTGTCCAATTATTCTCATTGAGGCCTGAAGTTAACGATGAGGTATATTTCTAATAGTCTCAAGAAAAATCGAACTGACAATCTCTGATAGCACACCGAAGTCCGATTCTTGGTTTGAATGCCTTTGCTTTTTCATATTTGTGTAGGTTTAATATTAGTGATAATTTTAGTCTTCTTTTTTTTTTTTTTTCTCTTTTCTTCTTTTGCTTGCAAATTGTTTCCCTTTCGCTTTTGATCCTGCATATGTATTACATTGCTTCAGGTATTATGTGATTCTTCTTTCCTCTCACTTCTTCATATGGTGGAAAAAAACAGCGTATTACACACTTTTGACTTCTTGAAAGAATATCATTCTCGACCCGTGTTAGAGGAATAACTATTTGAAAGCAAAATATTCATAGATGTACAGTTGAATATAAATATTCTTCTTGTGGGTGGTGGCCGACGAGGGGACAACGGCATGTCCCATCCGATTTCACTGAGTGGTGACTATTTCGATCTATATCTTATGGGTTGGTTGAGTAGATATATTTTCTCAGATTAACAAAAAAATACATATATTTCTCCTTGTGATTAATGATCATAATAATCACAATAAACTAGATTTGATCTTATTTTGAGGAATATAAAGTTAATGACAAGAAGAGAATATCAAGCTAGAGTAGCCCTTGATAATATCACGACTTCAATTACTAATTAGCAAACTATTTGACAAAAGCAAACGCTGTTCTGTGGTGTTCCAAGAGCAGCACATGTACATGCTTTAGGCGGATGGCTTGGTGAATAACGAATTAATGCTACTCCAGCACAGTCATGATCACCTTTAGAACCGCATTCACCACCACCTAGTGGAAAACTAACTAGGCATGTTTTCTCTTGCCCAACAGCAAAAACATAAAAAATAAAATAAAAAAATTAGTGCATTGATTCCATACAAGTTGATAGTAAAAAGCACAAACAAGTATTAAATAAGAAGTAAATTTTAAATTAAAATGAGAAAGAACGAGTATGCAACATGGGTTCTTTCGTTATAATATTATAGGGAATTTAAAGCCGAAACACTTCACCTAAAGAAAGTGGAAAGAGAGTGAACAGAAGTGCCAATGAAAGAATGAGCAGTGCATAATTAAAGTGCTTCATCATAACTGATATTATATGTTATCCACGATTCTACAAACACTAAGCAACATTCTTTTATAGTATACCTTTGATAATAGAGTAATGCATTATTCTCCTTAATGAAAATTTTTGAAATTTAATTTAATTATAAATTGCCATATGAAATAAAAGATTTTCCAGTTTTACCAAATATTAATATGCCATCTTTATGAAGTAAGAGAAAATTAGTATGTGGTTTAATTGTTGAGGTCTCATATGTTCTAAAATTATATTTCCAATAATAACTACGGGTGTAATCCGATATTTGAATACTTTTTCTATCTATGAGTACTACAACTCTATGGTTATAAATATAGAAAACTATTATTAATCTATTAACAATCCAATTTTTAGGAAGAATATTATAATTAATATTTTCATTTATTTAGCTACTTGTTTAATAGAAAATGGTACATCAGGGTGTGCTTATCATGATGAAGAGTTCGATTTAGATTGTGCTACTTGATTTTTCTAAGTAGTGGGTTTTTGTGAGATTAATTGTTTTCAATTAACTTTTGAACAAAATCAAATATGTGAATTTCTCATTAATTATTATTGGATTTTTTATAACTTTATTTTTCTTTCATATTGATGGAGTCATTATGCCAAGGAATATGTCAAGTCTTGATTTTGATAATAGTTTAACATTCTTTCTCCACATGTAGTTTTCATCATGCTTAATGATTTTAGCTGAAATTTATTTTAGTTGCTTGGAATTAGGTTATTTTAAGGATATATTTACTTTTTAATTGGAAGCGTGAAAGTGATTTTGTAATTTATTTTTGACATTTTTAACACGTATATTCATTGTCTTTATTTATTATAATTTTGATTCAAAGTTTGAAATTTGGGTGAAGTGCACCAGACCCCCTTATACTTTAGCGAAAGTGCACAACACCCCCCTATAGTTCAAAAACTCCCTGAACTAGTCCCTATATTTTTTAAAAATGCATAACACCCCCTACAGTTATAAAATCCGTCATATTTAACGGATTTTGTAAAAAAGACGTAAATACCCTCATTTTTTTTTCATTTATCTCTTTTGTTTTGTTTAGGCCAAAAAGAAAAAAAGTAATTTGGTCAATTCATATAATAATTTAATTAATAAATTCGTTAAAAATAAAAAAAAAATCTCACTTAACGAGTGTGAAGTACACTCTCCGTTAAATTTAACGGATTTTTTAACGGTAGGGGGGTGTTGTGCACTTTTAAAAAATATAGGGACTAGTTCAGGGGTTTTTTAAATTATAGGGGGGTGTTGTGCACTTTCGCTAAAGTACAAGAGGAACTGATGCACTTCACCCTTTGAAATTTTATGTCCTTGTAAATTAATCTTGATTTTTTAATAGATTCAAAAACTAAATAAAAAAATTCGCAAGTAATCCCAATTTTCCACGATGATTTGGTAATAAGGGGTTGGGCAAGAGATGGGGGAAAAGGGATGGGGGAGAGGGACAAGTGACGTTTCTCATAAGGCCAAGGCTGACCTGAGGATAGGTGTCTCAGTCCGAACCTACCCTATTACCATCTCTAAAATTAATGTGTGCTTCAATCATCTTGAACTCTCACAATGGATTGTATTAATTCACACGTTTTATTAACAACAGTACATGTGATAAGATTCTCATCATTCATCATTGGATCACCTAAATTAAACATTAAATAAAAAAATTGAAAGAAATAAAAGTTCTATTAATAACCAACTTTTTAGTGCATCTAACATAGATTTTCTATCTAACGTAATATTATGTATTGGTGAGAGACATAATAATTAAGTTAATGGTTTAAAATTGAGTTTTTAGGTTTAAATAATAATTTGAGTTAACTATTTTGAATTAGATGATTTGATGCCCAAATAGTGATTTTTAAGTCTTAAGTCTAGGAGACTAGTTTAGTTTACAACCTTGGTTTTCTTAGCCTTTCTTAGCCTGAGTCTTTACATCTTATATATAAAGAGGATCCCTAACACTGATGAACTATTGAACAATATTTTGGTCCCAAAAATTTGTTCATACAACCCCAAATTAATATTATTAAATTTGACTAAAATTTGTTTAATAATATTATGAATATCAAAGTGGAGAGGTTAACTCCTTATTACTTGAGAGTTGAGTCTTAGATCGATATTGATGAGGGTATCTCTAATGGTGGAGATTATTCATAATAATTTATTATTTTTGGTTATTTTAGAGGTTCGGGTCTCTAAATTTAGAGCCAAAAAAGTAAATTGGATCTCTATTTTAACTCAAATTTCTAAAATTGTGTGGGCCCCATGTATTTTACCTCTAAATTTAGAGACCCAATCTTTAAAAATTACCAAAAATAATAATTTTTTGTGAATAATATCTCCTATGGGAGATACCCTGATAGAAGAATTGCATAATTCCAATCTAGGTATACAGTATACAGCACAAGGCTCCAATACTTCTCTATGACATGCTTGGAATATAATAGAAAATTAGGCATAAAAAAAACTGTTGATTATGAATATTCTCTTGTAATTGATTATGATAATAATCAAATTAGCACTAATATATATTAAACGATGTTATTTGTGACAATTGATCTCATAACCTCTCGCAATTACAGCGAGAAACATACTACTAGATCAAAGGCCCGGTGGTATATATTAGCAAACTATTTGACAGATGCAAATGCTCTTGTTTGTTCCAGAAGTACTGCATTTACATATTTGAGGCTGATGGTTTGGTGGATAACGCATTAATGCTGACTGGTAACAATCTCGATCACCATTCAAACCGCATTCACCATCCACTGGAAAACCAACTAAGCATGGTTTCTCTCGCCCTATAGTAAAACCATAAATATTTTAGTATGCAAGTTGATAAGGGGAATTTGTGCAAATCATCCCTATTATTTCCTTAAAATTTTAAATTCATCTATATTATTTAAAATTAGTTAATTTAATCTATATTATTTTTCAAAAAATTTAAATTCGTCTCTATTGTTCAAAATTAACTAATTTAGTCCCTATTATTTTTAATTTAGTCCCTCTGAGAATAATAGGGACTAATTTGAATTTTTTTTAAAAATACTAGGGAAGAAATTGGATAATTCTAAATAATATGGATAAATTGAATTTTTTTTTAAAATAATAGGGACTAATTGACTAATTTTAAACAATATGGACGAATTTAGAAAAATAATAAGGACTGTTCATGCTATTTTTCCAATATAGCATTTTAGGGGCTAAGGGAAAATAAGAACTATAATGAATTTTTTTTTTCCATAGCAGAAAGAATGAGTACTTGGAGTAATTTACCTAAAGAAAGAGCAAATAGAGTAAAAAGAAGTGTCAATGAAAGAATGGCCTTCGCATTGGAGTGCTTCATGACAACTGATATCTTATGTTATTCACAATTCTACAAAAACTATGAATTTGATATACTCTTGTGACAACATTCTTTTATACTATTCATCTGGACATAGAGTAGTAATAATATATTCTTAATTCTCAAAATAAAATTTATTATGAGCAGAAAAAGTTCAAAGTAATAAATTATCTTCCAAAATTTAAATATTCTAATTGTTGACTTTGCATACAATAATTAATTACTTACTATATGAAATATAAGATTTTTTATATTTAACCCATATTCACGATATCTGAATGTGATTCAAATAAATTGGGTCTAGACTCACCTGATCTAATGTGTGAAATTCTTCATAAAAACTCTTCCCTTTCCATCAATATAAAAGTTTCTTTATGGTATCAAAGCGTTACTTTGGTGAGTCTTGATTAATACCCTCCAATTCATATTTTAACAAAATACTTTAGACCCCAACTTCGTTTTGTGTTGTTTCAATGATCCTTGAAATGAGGACTCGGGCTTTATATTTATCTCAACCAAACAAATTGTTTGTTTGTCATCTTCATAAGTGTCTGTACTAAATGAATATAATATGCACAAAAGTGGCTTGATGTGTTATTATGATAAATTATTATTATTATTGTTGTTGTTGTTGTTGTTATTGTTATTTAACTGATGATATCTTATCAACTATTAACGTTATTACAAAGTAATTGTAACGCTCCGAACCCAACCTCACGCTATTGGTCAAGTTCGGATCTATCACTCGAACAGAGTCTCCTCTGTACGGTAGACTAAAAAGTTACCTGCAATTAACCACATATAGTCTGTTGGTCCTTAATAACCTAAAATGGAAGGGGGGGGGGGGGGGGGGGGGGGGGGATGAATTAGGTTGTTTAGGCAAGGTTAAGCAATTTAAAATTTCTTAATATGGGGGCAATGTCAAGTAAGGATTGAAACAGCACTAGAAACTCTTGTAGGCAATTTATCAAACACTTGGTGAGCATATGAGTATTTAACACTAAATATGCAATTAGAATTTCAGGGTAGAATTTCAAATAGATATCTCAACAATTACCAAGCAATTAAGATGAGCAATGTCCATACGAAGGTAAATGACTTGAAAATAAAGAGAATATAGTAAGAGAAATCAAACACGATGATTTTCAAGTGGTTCGCACTCTCGGAGGCCTAGTCCACCACCTAAGGTCTTCTATTCCCTTAGAATTTTAGTAACATTTCACTATGATGCTTCTTCAAATGTTGGTGAAGCAAGAACCAACTACAATTACTCTTGAGTCCACAAGAGTTACACAAGCTCCTTCAAATGTAGGTGAAGCTTAACCTACTACTCTCTCTTCCTTTGAGTCCACAAAGGATTACAATACTTCTTCTCACAATGATTCTCTCAATCTATGTGAAAGAATGTATTACAAAGATTATTTGATAGGATAAATGACAATTGCAACTCCTATTTGAGTTTGATATTACACTTTGGACAATGGCTTTGAATGCTCAAAAGATATGATAATGATAGCTCAAGATTTTTCAATAGGAATGATATGAAAGCTCTTTTGAAAATCTGAAAATTATGGCTTGGAGAGCTAATTTTGAAGGTGAGAAGGCATGGCTTAAAAAGAGGGAAAGATTAGACAAAAATCGAATTTTAAGCAAGATTTCCGGATTTTCCCGTTAACTCATCCGGGCGTTGAGGCACTGATCCGGGCGCCCGGAAAGAGCATGTATCGCCCGGAAAGGTCTTTTCTGTCAGGCGTTGCACCTTCTATCCGGGCGACCGGAAAATGCCGGTAACGCCCGGATGCCAAAAAAATGCTGAAAATGTATTTTTAGCCCAGAAATATTTGGGCTCATTGAAAAAGAGATTTCTTAGCATTTTTTAACATCCCAAAAAATTTCAAACTATTTGGAAGGTATTTTTATAAAATAATTTCAAAAGCAAGAGTTTGAAATAGAAAATATTTTTTCTACGAAAGGTTTTGAAAAAAGAAAACACATTATTTTTTTTGAGAAATTTTGAGCGATGCAAATCATACTTAGGCAAGCGACAACTTTTAAGACCGGTACCCCTTATGTCACCACTTCTCATTCCTTGTGACTCCCTCTTTATCTTCGAGTCAATAACTTGAAATCTTTAGGGCTTGGATACAATTTGATAGTGTTTGGTCTTTGATCCAAACAGCTTTCTAATCTTGACTAACACAACTTGATCCAATGTTGATGTAGACTTGCTTTGGAATGAAGGTCTCACAAAAAATATGTTAAAGCACAATTAAGATGTTTTGTTATTATCAAAATAAAGATTATAGACTTTTCAGGCCAACAATCTCCCCCTTTTTGATGATGACAAAACATTGAAGTTAACAAGTATGAAATAGTTGAAATTTAAATAATAAAGCTTGAATTGAGGGCTCCCCCTCAATTTGTGCTTGATAAAATTTAGTCTTGATCCTGTAAAGCAAAAACTCCCCCTGACTAAGTGCAATGATAGGCATATTTACTTCAATACTTTCTCCCCCTATTTGTCATCACAAAAGAGCATCCAATAGCAAATGAAGACAATAGTAGGCGATAACAGGCATAAGACAAGAGATAAGCAAGAAAAAAAATGCAACGCATTAATGACAAGAAGGCAAAAAATATCCAACCAATGTTAAAAGATAAGGGAGAAAAACGGCTAAGGAGTGTTTGAGGAAAGATCCAACTGAAAGCAAAAAAAAAAAAATTGTTTGAGGAGAGAACACAACTTAAAGCATCCACAAACTAAGAACCAATGTGGTGATCATATAAAGCCTTCAGCATCTGCTCCATTCTGTCCAAACGATCATCTTGTGCATGCAAGTGTGCACGAATTTCATCAAGGGAGGAGGAGTGAGAGGAGGACGGTCTAGCCCTTTGTCCTTGAGAAGTGCCAACACCACTGCTGCCTTGCCGTTCCATAGGATCTCTAAAAGTAGTGGGATCAACATCAAGGGATTCAAATACAAGAGGATCATTACTCGTATCATCACCAATATTGAGAACTCGGGAGTTATGAATTTTCAGCTTTTGGCAAGTAAGGCTAGTAACATTGAGAAGATAGGATCCATCGCTAATGGCCTCAAACTCGTGATCTCGCGGAACTTCTAAAGACTCAAAAAGGTGAGTTAAGGGTACCCCATAAGCAAGTTGATTTTGAGCCTCCTTGGTATGAATGATATGGTTAATGATGATGTGCGAGGGAGGTGATGCAACATAACCGGGCGTGCAATATGATATGCAGCTCAAAAGTCATATATATAAATAACATAAACAACAAGATTAAATAACAAGAAGTAACCACAATAAAAAGGATATGGTTCCACTTCAAGTCTTCAATTTCGAACCACGAGCCACAAACTTCACGTAATTGCCGGCAAACCCTTACTCCAACAAGTTGGGATACTCCGGATGTATCCCATTCCTACGACCCTTTCTCCTGAGGTTGCACCATATGCCCAGCAGATGAACCACGCCTCTGGGGTAGTAGAGTATACTCAGCGAGAACGGGAATAGGCACCATGGTAGTCGAAGGAGCACGACAAGCCCGACGCCGCCCTTGTTTCTTGACGCTACCATGTCTAAAAAGGTTGCGCAACCCCAAGGCAAGTCCATAATAATCAAGATAACAATTATCACGCAAGAGGGTCGACAAAGTAGGCCGCCCTCACATATAAACACAATATAAGCACGAAATAGCTTTATAATATTGAAAGAAGCAATCAACATAACTTTTCCCCACAATCAACTCAAATAGCTTTATTATACTTTAGATAAACAATATAATACATGATAACTCAACAACAAGCTCCAAATGCATCAAATATTGCCAAATACTACTTTTTCCCTTTCTTTAACCAAGCTTTCCTTCTCCTATGTACAATTCAAGATTACCAAACCATATTCTACTCATACTACAATCCTAATTAAGCCAAAAGACACCTATTAAGATCATAAAAACCCATTTTAGAAGTAAAAGCTCAGGAAGGCCCCGAGCGGGTTTTAACTACAACTACCCTATTCGGATCCCAAATTCATGTAACGAAAGAACCAAAAGTATTTTCATACCCCAAGGATCCCTAATCCAAAGTCCAAACGTGCCCGGATTGCACAACGAGAGAAGTCCCCTTTTTAAAGTTGACTGATTTTGCAATTTAGTTCGGTTTTGGGTGATTCAACTTCACGTGAGCCTTTGACTAGTTTCACTAACATCTAAAGCACCTAAAAGAAGCCTCAATTCAATCTATTTAGCAAATTTTAGAAAAACCCTAACTTTAAGCACTATTCATCATTTTCTTTATTCAAACTCAACAATCAACCATGAAATTTGATAACAAGCTATACAAAAGAGTTCTATAGGCTCCAAAGATCATATATCAAGCATTTATAACAAGCAAAATAGCTATATTCAACAAGACAAGAAATTCAATATATATGCATCAACTTTAAAATTCATGAAATATGCAACTCCCTCACTATTTAGAAGATGAAGATGCGAAGTAGGAGCTCCTAGTTGCCACAAATCATTCCTAGACCAAGCCAAGAGTCAAGCTTGCAAGATTGATGAAGAAATTTCTTCTCCTTTCTCCCTTGGTGGTGTCGATTTTGGGGAGGGGATATATGGGTAATTTTTGCTTTTGTTTATAATGTGATATGCTTGTATGAGTTATATCTTGTATATATATGATATGTACTAAATTAAATTAAGTCAAACATCTCAAATGCTAAGTCAAACCAAGTGAAACTTAATTAATGTTAACTAGTTCAAATTAACATGGTTTCGTACGTAACACTATTTAAATGATGCGGAAAAACATTTTCTAAATGCATACTCCCAAACTTGAAAGTCCAAAACGACAAGTTTTTCATTCCTTTTATGTGTCATATGACTTAAAAAAAATATTAAATCGAACTTTTATGACGATCGGTTTTCTTATAAATAGTAACCTCAAAATAAAACAATTAAGCAAGAAAAGTGATGCACATAAGAATGTTCAAGTAGGCATGCAACAGATATATGAAAATTGTGATGAAAAACCCGGGCGTCACAGTAATAGTCATGTCACTTGTTAGGAGGATCTGTTGTATTTTTTGGTCACTGTTTTTTTATATAAATATGTTTGGTATTTAATGAAATGCTCTTATTTGTCTAGAAAAAAAAAAAATAGTCATGTCACTGCATATATTCATTTAATATAGTGGCTTTGTCAAGTAAGGTTCTTCCTACCTAGTTTAGAGCTACGCATTGATTTGACATAACTCAATCCCATTTTGACTCATTCTAGGGGGTACAATACAAAATCTCGTGAGTATTTTGTCAAAATTGCGTTTTAGACTCCAAACAATCTAATTTTTTAAAATGGTGCTAACGTCATATGTCAAAATTAGATTTCAGTAAAAATTTGGATGGAAAAGAAAAGAAAAAAAAATTAATTAGTTAAGAGTATAATTGGCAATTGGAAGGAGGCTCAATGGAATGATCCAAATATATGATTTACAAGTCATTTTGATAGCAACCAAACACAAGAAAAAGAAAAAGATTCAATAAACATGAAGAGAAATATATAGAAGGAAAAATGATTATTATTTACTATATTTGGATAAGTAAGGAAAGCAAAGGAATTAAACAAACAAAATTACTAAATACCCATTGTCTTTTAAGAAATAAATTCATATCCTCAATTTTAATGGGAATTTTCATCCACGTAAAATTCTAAATCATTGTTATAAGTTGAAGTTTAGCCGGATTCTTTTTCAAGCTAAACAGTATTACAGACTTTGAAATTTCAGACTGGTAAAACATTTTTCCTATCAACCATTTTCAATTGGTGTGAAAATAATTTCTGAATTTCGATGCAAACATGTAAATATAGGATTTGATGGAAAATTTTGTAAAATTTTTATAATCCAGCCCCTAATATATTTTACCCTTACAAGAGAAAGAGAAACCATTTCTCAAGAACTTAAACCAAATCTCTCAAGGCCACATCATCTAGCTTCTTTGAATCAATTTTCTTTTCATTTTGGCCCACTCAATCTTTTTTCCCCCCTCTCTTACACTTTCTCTATTTTAGTTTAGTCATCATTTTTCGCTTAACCAAATGGGTTGTCACTAGTTATTCCATCTCTATTGGCAGCTTGTCTGCAAGACTAAGTTCGCTCCCTGGATCTCGATTTGAGAGAAAAAGAGGGCAATTAAGTGACGTTCTAAATAATTTATTGATCAAATATTGAAAGCCTTATCAAACTTCCGATCCATTCCTTCCCAAATGAATTGGCTGATTTGAAAAAGCCCTTGCGCCATGGAAAAACAAAACCGTAATTCATTATCTGAATTTCCAAGCCCTTGTCTGAAAGTACTTTTTTAATTCTCAAAGTAAATTCTGTAACAAAATTTCCAACATAAGTTACGTAGAAGACGCAGACTTACTGCACATTGCAACCAAAAGGAAAACCAGAAAAGTCACCTTAATTGAGGGAGGCCCAAGACATGTTCTGGTTTGCTTCGAGCAATATGGGTCGATCTATTCAAGACTAATTTACGAATATATTGCCAAGAATTATATTTATAGGCTGAGAATCAACTCCTACTTTCATAAAATAGAGTATATGAATTACAGTGGCGGACTAATGCATCTAAACACAAGGATGCACTTATGCAGTGAGAAAAGTTAGAGTGTGATATCATATTACAAAAATGTCTAATATAATAATTTTTTATAAAAAAAAAAGTCAAAAAAATATTTTTTTTTTTTTTTTCAAGTTGTGCACCCCTCAATTCAATATAGGTCCGTCCCTAATGATCCCGACTTGATGTAAACTTAAACCTTGTTACTATATATATCTCTTATCCTTTTTCCTATAAAACATATAATATGTACTATATGCACCTCTCCGCTTTTACCCAAATGTTACTTTGTAAAACTTGGTGTTTAAGTAATACGCGAATTCATTTACTTTGTAAATTTTTGCCTTGATTTTACATAAGAAATGAAAAATATTCGTCAGTCTGTAAGTGTAGTGACGGGCCCATTGAAGTGTGAGGCCCACCCCTACTACACGGTTGGATGTCAGCCGTGTGCAATAGTTTTCCCATAGGAAATCATTATCATGTGAAAAATGCTTCATGAACACGTTAAATTTTTTATGTATTTTTAAAAAATAACTATTAAATATCTATATATTTTTAGTCAAAAAAATTAATTAGTCCCCACTGAAAAAAAAAAAAAACTCATATAGTTGAAGAATTATGTCTTTTAGCCTCTCAATAAGAAGAATTCCTGGATCCGCCCCTAGAATCCACCCAAGGCCAACTATAAACTTCGTGGTGTAGTAACATGCTATTCCGCATGCTCTACGTCAGTCAAATGCCAATGAATATTTGTGATGGAAAGAAATAAATTTGAACTTGGGATGTTTAGTTATAATAAGTTATTATTTAACCACTCCATCCAACGATTAGAGCTAATCTAGGTATATGTTAATAGGGAGAATCTTAACATATGTATTCCTACTAATGTCTCAAATTCACACGATGACCTTAGTTGTCCGTCTATCCATAATTGTAACTAGCTTGAGACTTTGAGTTTTGCAATCCTTAGCCCTGATTTTTTTTTTAAATGACATGGGAATCTGATTATATACTATAACTCTTTATATGAAAAATCCTTCTAGTATTTCCTTTATTCTATTGTGTCATGAAAGTTAGTTGATTGAGTCTTCATTGAACCGTTAGTGTTCCATCCGTATTGAGCTCATGCGTTGTCATGAGTCAGGTGAATGCATTAGGGTAGTTGGAGATGCTGAAGAAGAACACGAAGAGCACAAAGACTACGACAGTAATAAAGATCATGAAAGTGAATTTGAAAATGACAAATAATAGAAGTTGATGCGTGGAAAGTCAGATTTGTATAGATTTCTCTTGAAATAGATGATGATAACACTCAAAATTATGAAGAATAAAGCTCTAATGTTATTAGTGCTAGGGCTTTTCTTATGATTTGAATCACATGAGATAACAGGAAATACAAAAACTAGAAAAGCACATTAATTTGAAGGGCAAACTATTAGACATGAACAAAGGCTCTTGTTTGCTCCACCAGGATTGCATCTACATTTTTGAGGCCTTTGGGCTGCTGAAAAATGAAATAATGATTCAAGGCCACAATCAAGATTACCATTGGGACCGCAAGCACCCTTTTTTGGGAAACTAGCAGGACATAGTCGCTCTTGCCCTAGCAAAAAAGTGGAATTAGAATATTCTGCAAAAATTGATTATAGAACATCTCAAAAGCTAAGAGAGAATAAGAACTATAAAAATAGAAGTAAATTTATAGATGAAATTCTTTACCTTGAGAAAGAGAAAACAAACTCAACAAAAGTAGGGTAAGAGGAAGAATAGGGAATGCCTTTGTCTGCTTCATGATAAATGATTTAATGGTTAAACACAATTTTATGAACACTATGATGTTGATATTCCAATGAAAATATTCTTTTATACTATTCAATTTGACATATTTGGCTCTCTAAATAAAGTTTGATTGATCAACGTATAAGTGTTTAGGGAATTAACTTTAAAATTCAACGACAGATTTAGTATACAATAATCCACTTTCTATAAGACAAAAGAAAATTTAATTTATTACTAAATATAGTTATATGTCATTTTATTCTAGAATTATGATAATAATTAGGAATTTTTATGTAATTAACCATAAGTTACCTACCATAAGGAGGGAGAGGAGATTATTTGTGTACTTTAAAATTCGAGATCTTGTATAGAAATCTATAGCTTCAACTTTAAAGTAAATGGTAAATTGCTCTGGAGCCTACTAAACTTGTAAGAAATTTCAAATCATACATAAATTTATTTTTATTTTATTTCAAATCTCCTACTGAACTAATTTTTGTTTCAGTTTGTCCATTTTTTTAGTTTTTTCCTGTTAGTTTTAACGTATCACAATTTTTAACTAGGCAAAATCATGATTTGCCACATTATTAGTTGCTAAGGATAGTCAAGAAAATAGAAAAAGTAAACTGACATGAAAAGCAAAGAAAAAAAAAATCAAACATGTAAACGTAGATTTTCTCTTTGTAATGGTTGTAATTCCTATTCTCATAATCAATTTTGCTCAGAAAAAGAAGTCACTAATATTCTTCCATTCTATATTTGAGAATTTGTAACCTACACTAGTATCCACTTATCAAATGGAAAATTAAGATATCAAAAAAAAAAAAAAATATTGGATAACAAAGTAAACATTAGAACTTGTTTCAAATCATATAAAATTTCATTTTCGACAATGAAATTTGAAGTAATTATGATTGAGTTTTTCAAAATTATACGTGAAATTCATCAATAATTGGTTTAAATTATGCAGATTATAGACTAGGCGAATTACAAGAATTAATTAAAATCTTTCAATTTTGAGAAGTCTAAATCCTCCATATTTTTGTATCTTCTGTTGGGCTGCAAGAATTTGGATTCACTATGTAGGAAGAAACGTTTCCATAGCAATATGCCAATCTACCTACTGTGCTTAAGAATTTTGATTCAGTCTATATTACGAGAATTAATTTGTAATACTTGTGGATAGCAACAAGAAAATATGATACACGATTTGCATGCTTAATAAAAAAGAAAACAGAAAAGAAAAAAAAAAAGAAAATATGATGGATGTATATGATGATGAGAGTGAAAATGATGTTTCTAGGCCTGTGAGTCTCTTTGCTGTGTGTTCCCATATCTTCTTGTACGCTTGTATGCTCGCACTTAAAATGAGAATCACACCGCTAGACCAAATGAAGGGATCAAATGAATTAATTAAAAAAAAAAAATTCATGTTAATCAAACATCTTGCAAGTAGTTTCTGATCCTATGCTTCATTTGGTTTGGCTTATATTTTCAGGAAAACATTTTCAGCATCTTCAATTTGGATAGATGTAAATATATTTACAAAATTATTCTCAAGAAAATAATTTTGTTTACCTGAAATTGTCTAACTCAATTTGAATGGTGCAGAACTCACACACAGCAAATTTGTCTAATATTAGAACATTCACATGCACACAACAATTGTTGCATACAACCTCCAAACTCATGATTAGAAGCATGAACGTGTGGGTATGTAAATGTACTAAAATATATAAACACACTGAGAATTTCTCACGTACGTAATTATTTTTATTATGGACATTAATATACAATATAGATACCTAGAAATATGCAACAAATACCCTAAAAAGGGTCAGAGGTCGGTACCTGTTACCCTAGGTCAGGGGCCCCGACCACTAGTGGCCTTGACCACCAATGGCGGATTTAAGTTAGCACCAGCATGTGCACGTTTGCCTCAAAAAGTGAGGGGTAAATTAGTAATTACATATTTAAAAAAATGTACAATGCTACACCACAAAAGCCACGACTTTTTTGCTGTTTGTGCACATGCTGGGTTTTGCCTCAAAAAATGAGGGGTAAATTAGTAATTACATATTAAAAAAATGTACAATGCTACACCACACAAGCCATGACTTTTTTGCTGTTTGGTAAAGAATAAAAGGTTGTTTTTTTCTTTTAATCAAAAAGCAACTTTTTCATCAAAAAGTGTTTTTCATTAAAAATTTGCACGTCTTTTTTTTTTCCAGCAAAGTTGGCTCTCTTCTTTTCCTCCAACTTGCACATCAATAATGTAGACTGAGGTAATTTTATAGAGAGAGATGTATTTAATAACATTGATAATGAGTTGATTATTTAACTATTTCAATATATGATAACACGTTGAAGGCAGTTGTAAAATGTGTTTTTTCTAATTACAAAGACTTCATAAATATTTTAGTGCTTATATTTTTGTAATTGTTATATGCTTTAGTGCGTTTATTTCTTCATAATTGCTATAATATGCTTAAATAGTTTATCCATAAATGAGTTTTCTGATCTCAGTTATTAACTCTGACTCGGAATACCTGTAGTGCACACCCTAACCCCAGGTGCCTGGGACCGCCATTGCCGACCACACAAGTTGATGCAGACCTTACTGCCATCTTAACTGTTAGGATAGTACTTTTTATTAAGTCGGCTATTTTATCCCATATCAATAGGCAAGGGCGAACCCACCTGTGCACCAGGTGGTGCACAGGCACCCCCTGGTTTAAGTGAGGGGTAAATTTATAATTTGTCATTATAAAAAAAACTGGTATTTTGTTACTGCCTGCTTAGCTGTACCAAAGCCCAAAGATATAAAAAAAATGTTAACTTTACCAAAAACAAACTTTTCATTCAAAACCCAAAAAACAAAATCCAAAACTTTCATTATGTTCTTCATTGTGTTTCTCCAGTCCCGCCAAGCTAAAGGTATATTTTAATTTTTTTTTTTTGTTGAGCTAAAAGAGTGAAATAATTATTGATAATTTTTTAGTGAAATACATATTTAAAATTTTAAGCATGTTTAGTACAAATTTTAGAAAGAATTTCAATTCAATTTACTCGGCTTAATGAACAAAATGTAAAATACATACTTGAATATTGATACTCGGACCGATAAGCCACGAAAGAGTACTAAGGAAAAGACACGCAAAGTGACAATAAAATTGAATATATGGATTATGATGAAAGATCAAAAGGTAGTAACTGAAAGTAGGAAGCTACAATATTTTGCTTCCTAATTATTGACAACCACCCAAACCAAATCAATATATTTGAAGAAACCAAACTACCCAAACTAAGTCAAACCATATATTCGGTTTAACTTATAATTCCATTTGAAGAAAGTAATTGTGTTGTAGAAATCTAAAATAGAGAGGAAGTTACTTATAAATCAGTATTTTTCGTATTTTAACCCATTAAATTATATATTACAGCATTATAATTTTGGGCTTAATTATATATTTGATACAAATTTAATGCAATTTAAATTTTGAAGAGAAAATAACAAAAATAATGTTAAATATCAACAATTGGAACGAATTTCGGGCTAATGCTAAAGGAGACCGGTAGGATGACTTTGAAAATAGTATATCATTATTGAATTTGATGAAAATGAGTGCAAAAATAGATTTTGGACGCTAAAAAAATTTAAAATTATTGTAAACTAAAACTTAAATATAAAGAAAGCAATACTAAAACAAGAGAGAATTTGAGAGAGTAAGATTGTTAATTTCTTCAAGTGTGTTTCCTTCTTACGAACTCCCTCTATTTATAGAGTTTTCTACCATCTTGATGACATACTCATTACATCACATTTACATCACATTCCATATACATATAATAATCTCCATTATACAAGAATCTTATAAGCATCTTTTGACCATTCAATTGTAGTAATTTTTCACTAACAAAAGAATCCTATAAAAGAACTTCTTTTTCTTGATAAGTTCATAACGATGAATATCCACAATATCGTATTTTTCATAATACTCCCCCTTGGATATTCATTCTTCAAGAATATGCCTCGTCAAAACCTTACTAGGATAAAACCCAGTGGGGTAAAAAACCTAGTGAAGGAAAAAGAGTACGATATTCTTAGTATACGCTTCTTGAACTGTCTCATTAAAAACCTTGCTAGGAAAACCCATTGGGATAAAACCTATGCTAAGGGAAAAAAAGTGCAGCACGTATATGGCTCCCCCTCTTCTGAGCATATCAACATTGATCACGAAGTCGGCACATGCCAATTTTTACATACCAATTTCTCGAATGTTGATGTAAGCAATGATTTTGTGAATAAATCTGCTAGATTCTCACTTGAATGAATTTGAAGAACATCTATCTCACCTTTCTTCTGAAGTTCATGTGTGAAAAAGAATTTTGGTGAGATATGCTTAGTTCTGTCACCTTTGATGTATCCTCCCTTTACTTGTGAAATGCATGCGGTATTATCTTCATATATGATTGTTGGATCCACTTTATTTGTTGAAAGGTTGCATTCTTCTCGAATGTGATGAATCAAAGATCTTAACCAAACGCATTCTCGACTTGCCTCATGGAGTGCTAGAATCTTGGCATGATTTGAAGAAGTTGCGGTAATAGTTTGCTTTGTAGATCGCCAAGAGATAGAAGTACCACCATATGTGAATAAATATCCAGTCTGTGATCTTCCTTTATGGGGGTCTGACATATATCATGCATCTGTATATCCAATCAAGTGTGGTTGCTTAGGCCTTGAATACAATATACCCATATCAGTTGTTCCACGAAGGTAACGAAAAATATATTTTATGCCAGTCCAATGCCTTCGTGTTGGTGCTGAACTATATCTTGCTAATAAATTGATAGAGAAAGCGATATCAGGACGTGTGTTGTTAGCAAGATACATTAGTGCTCCAATTGCACTAAGATATGGTACTTCTAGGCCAAGAATTTCTTCACCATCTTCTTTGAGACGAAATGGATCCTTCTTGGTGTCGAGGGATCGAACAACCATTGGTGTACTTAACGGATGAGCCTTATCCATGTTAAATCTTTTCAACACCTTTTCTGTGTAGGTTGACTGATGCAAGAATATTCCATTTGATAAATGTTCAAGCTGTAACCCGAGACAGAATTTTGTTTTTCTGAAATCTTTCATTTCAAATTCTTTACTCAGATATGTGGTTGCCGCTGCAAGTTCTTCAATAGTCCCTATTATATTTAGATCATCAACATATACTGCAATAATAACAAATCCATAGTTTGATTTCTTGGTGAAAACACATGGACTTATTGGACTATTGACATATCATATGTGCTGAGACGATTATACCACATTCGTCCCGATTGTTTCAATCCATACAACGATCGTTGTAATTTGATTGAGTACATTTCTCGAGGTTTCGAGCTACATGATTCAGGCATTTTTAGTCCTTTAGGGACTTTCATATATATATCATTTTCAAGTGAGCCATATAGGTAGGTTGTTACCACATCCATAAGACGCAATGAAGTTTTTCAGAAATTGCCAGACTAATTAAAAACCTAAAGGTAATTGCATCCATTACCGGGGAATATGTTTCTTCATAATCAATTCCAGGCCTTTGTGAGAATCCTTGCGCGACTTCGCGCTTTATATCTTACAATTTCATTTTTTTCATTGCGCTTTCGAACGAATACCCATTTGTAGCCTACAGGTTTCATATTTTTAGGTGTTTGAACTATTGGCCCAAAAACTTCACGTTTTGCAAGTGATTTTAATTATGCTTGGATTGCGTCTTTCCATTTTGGCCAATCATTTCTATGTCGACATTCTTGGACAGATTTTGGTTCAAGATCCTCGTTTTTATTTATCAAATCAGTAACTACTGCATATGCAAATTTTTCATCAATATCAATTTTATTTCGGTTCCATCGTCTTCCTATAGCAACATAATTAATTGAGATCTCCTTATTATTACTTTCAATATTTGTATCATGTTCAAGTACCTGAAAATCGACTGAGGATCCCTTTTTCTTATGTCGCGACAACTACAGGATTTTCAATAATTTCAGGATTGACAACCTGCTTATCATGTCCTTTTTTCTTTCGAGGATTTTTATCCTTAGAACCGACAGGTCTACCATGCTTCTGACGTGCAGTAGATTCATTTGCCATTGTATTGATATATTGTTCCTTTGAAACATCAATTCTGGCTGGAACATTTAACGCTGGTATATGCGACTTAATCACCCTTTTCGCATCAGTGAATGCATCTGGCAATTGATTTGCAACCCTTTGCAGATGAATAATTTTCTGAACTTCTAGTTCCGATTGATTTGTTCGAGGATCAAAATAAGATGCTAACGATGCATTCCATGAAATTTCTTGCTTCTCTATCTTCCGTTTTTCTCCCCCTAAGACTGGGAATGTTGCCTCATCAAATTGGCAATCAGCAAAACGTGCTGTAAAAAGATCTCCAGTTAAAGGTTCAAGATATTTGACAATTGATGGAGATTCAAAGCCAACATAAATTTTCAGTCTTTTTTGTGGTCCCATTTTTGTTCATTGTGGTGGAGCAATTGGTACATATACTGCACAACCAAAAATTCTTAAATGGGATATATTTGGTTCTTGGCTAGAGACAAGATGTAGTGGGGAGTATTTAAGATAAGCAGTTGGTCTTGTTCGAACCAATGCTGCAGCATGTAATATAGCATATCCCCAAGCAGAACTAGGCAACTTAGTTCTCATAAGTAATGGTCTAGCAATTAGCTGTAGGCGTTTAATAAAAGATTCAGCTAAACCATTTTGTGTATGTGTATGTGCCACATGGTGCTCAACAGTAATCCCAATAGATATGCAATAGTCATTGAATGCTTAGGATGTAAATTCTCCTGCATTATCAAGCCGGATTTTCTTAATTGTGTGATCCAAAATTGTGCATGTAATCAAATTATTTGTGCAAGCAGTCTTACAAATGCCACATTTCGAGATGACAATAGACAGACATGTGACCGACGTGTTGAGGCATCTATTAATACAATAAAATATCGGAATGGTCCACATGATGGAACAATAGGTCCACATATATCCCCTTGAATTCGTTCTAAAAATGCAAGAGCTTCATTGTTAATTTTAGTAGAGGATGGCCTTTTAATCAATTTCCCTTGGGCACAAGCAATACATGAAAATTCATTTGATATTAGAATCCTTTGATTCTTTAATGGATGTCCATGTGAATTTTCAATAATCATTTTTATCATCAAAGTGCCCAGATGTCCAAGGCGATCATGCCAAAGAATAAAATTCTTCAGATCATGTATCTTCTGGTTAATCACCATATTGGTTTCTACAGAATTTATATGAGTATAATATATTCCAGAAGATAATGCTGACAATTTTTCCACAGTATACTTTTTGCCAGACCTAAGCGATGTGATATAGAGATATTCTTTGCTTTTCTCATTTATGGTTTCAATATGATAGCCATTTTGACGAATATCTCTAAAACTTAGTAGATTTCTCTGTGATTTACTAGAGTATAAAGTATCGCTTATCATAATTTTTGTTCCACTAGGAAGTATAATACAAGTTTTTCCAGAACCATCAATAATTTTTGTAGTTCCCGAAATTGTATTAACATTTGCTTCTGCGAATTCCAGTTGGGAGAAATATATTTTATTTTTAAGAATGGTATGCATTGTTGCACTGTATACCATACATATTTCTCCATTGTTGAAATTGTATAGGTCCATACTTCTTCAAAATAAGATAGATAAATTGTGTGAGAATATTATCAAAATTAACGATAGTGATAACACTTTTAATAAAAACAACAACTTACATGATGATATTCATACACACAATACACGACAACTTACATAATGATATTCATACACACAATATTCAATAATTTATAGGATGATACATATTCATCACTCTTAGTTAAAATAAAAATTTTCATTATCAATTAAGTGGTCAACTCCTTCATTTTTATCCTCAAAGAAATCAGAATAATCAAAGTGTGCATTTTGTTGTTGATTATCATTTTAGGCAAAGTTTGTTTCCACCCTTTTTCCTTTTGCCTTTGAGGCTTCATAAAGCTCCACAAGATGCTTTGTTGTTCGACAGTTTTTTCCCCAATGACCTTTTATGCCATATTTATGGCATATATCATCTCGGGATAGTCTCTTTTGCGAGCTATTACATTTTTCATTATTTTTGACTTCTTGAAATTGAAGCTTTTTGGGCTGTCATGATGCCAAGTATTACTACGACCACCTCCACGGCCTCGTCCCCTACCAAAACCACGACCCTTTCCACGACCACGTCCTCGGCCACGACCTCTGCCATGACCATGGTTATGATAATTTGTAGCATTTATTTTAGGAACTGGTTCTGAGCCTGTTGGTTGTGATTTGTGGTTTTTCAATAATAACTCGTTGTTCTGCTCAGCCACCATAAGACATGTTATGAGCTCAGAATGCTTCTTAAAACCACGCTCTTTGTATTGTTGTTGCAATATCATGTTCGTAGCGTGGAATGTGGAAAATATTTTTTCTAACATGTTTTCTTCTGAAATCTTTTCTCCACATATTTTCAATTCTGCAGTAATATGATGCACTGCAGAATTATATTCACGTACTGTAGCAAAATCTTGCAATCTCATGTTTATCTACTTGTAGCGGAGTAGTGGGAGGCGCACTGTTTTTCGGTGGTCAAATCTTTCTTTTAGATTGGTCCATAGTTCATATGGATCTTTTACAGTGAGATATTCTGTTTTCAATGAATCATGTAAATGGTGACGGATAAATATCATAGCTTTAGCAAGATCTTATGACGACTCTTTATTTCCTTCAATAATAGTTTTCTCAAGGCCTTTGCTTGTAGATGTACTTCTGCATCTAGTACCCAGGTCAAATAGTTGTCGCTCGATATGTCAAGGGCGGCAAAATCAAGTTTTGTAATGTTTGACATTTTGATACTAAAAAGATATCAAATAAAATTTAGTTAATAAGAACTCATAAAGATGTTAGATTTTATACAAAAAAAAATGTGGCTAATAAACTAACTCATAGTAGGAGACTATGAAATTAAGCAAAAAGATTAAAATTGACACAATGTAAATGATGAATATAAGAATTGTATAATAATATAAAATGCTCAATAGTAAAATAGTTAGACATAAATAATGTTAGAATTGTTAGAAATACATAAATAATGTTAGAATTGTTAGAAAAGTTAGTGATACGTTAGATATAAATAAATGTTAAAATTGTAAGAAAAGTTAGTGTTAGATATAAATAATGTCAAGATATAGTCAGGAAAGTTAGTAATAAGTTATAATTAAACCGGAAACAAATTTTATATTATTTTGATAAATGGAAAATTTAGTCCAATAATAGTTTCAACATCCTTGTGAGCAATGGTAATTACGTCCAAAGATCAATCTGACTTTCTTTTGAGTAACGGAATTTTATGTCCAAAAATTGCAAGTCCGAGCAAAAGTTTATTTGGTTAAACATCAATTTTTTTTTTTTATGTCCAAAGTCTAGTTATTTATACTTTTAGAGAGGTTAAACTTCACCAACTGTATGATTGTAATATATTAACTAATTTATAATATATAATCAAAATGTAATTGAAAATGGAAGGATTATATGTACCTTTGATAATGAAGTGGTCGGATACTTCGTTGTTTGCTATTTCGTCAGAGCCTCGTGCTGATAACGTATTGTAAACTAAAACTTAAATATAAAGAAAGTAATACTAAAACAAGAGAGAATTTGAGAGAGTAAGATTGTTAATTTCTTCAAGTGTGTTTTTCTCTTATAAACTCCCTCTATTTATAGAGTTCTCTACCATCTTGATGACATACTTATTACATTACATTTACATCACATTCCATATACATATAATAATCTCCATTATACAAAAATTTTATAAGCATCTTTTGACCATTCAATTGTAGTAATTTTTCACTAACAAAAGAATCCTATAAAATAACTTTTTTTTTTGATAAATTCATAACGATAAATATTCACAATATCGTATTTTTCATAACAAAAATAAATTTTTTTGTCAATTGTCAAAATCGAACATGAACAATCAAAATCAACAACACTCGTCAAAAAATTCACCTACGGCGCACTTGCAAAATTGGCGGACAAAGCTTTTCTTATAAAATGCAAGTGCTACTGTGATTGTACAGTGCTGCACGTGAAAGTCTCCAGCTAGTTTTCCATTATTATAATAAATTAAGTTATATAAGTAATATAATAATAAAGTGATTCTATGTAATCATTTTGTAGTATTATTTTATTGGCTGGTTTCAACAAGTGCAGTGCCTCTGTCCAGCCTATAAATTGCTGCTGCGAGATTGTTTAAAGACACAGAAAGAATTCAGTTCTCACATTTCTTTCTGTAATCGTTAACTTTTATTGGTTTTGTTAGTTTAGGAATAGGTTAGTTTAATTTAGTTAGAGTCGTAAAACAAGGGTTGGATTTATGGATTAATGTTATAGTTTTTGGGATAATTGAGTCGGCCAAATTAAGATGTATTTAAATTTGATAACTTTTATTTTTGATTTTGATTTTTTGTTTTGTACTTCTTTTATTTTCAGAATGATAAATAAAGTGGAGATATTTTAGTAAATATTATTTTTAGATTCGGATTAGCTATAGTCTCATATTATTTTTACATATAGTAATTATTCCTTGGGTAATTATACATGTGCATGATGCAGTGTTATTCATTATTCAAGAATATACATAGTCAGGATCTTGTAGATTTCTGATAATATGAGATCTATTTATTCTTTATATCGGAGACGTGAAATGCTAGTGATTTGTCTTGTAGATAAATTATGATTGCAAATTGAGTCATCGAAATACTAAAAGTCTATAGTTTATAACCTAGCATGTTTTCAATGCCATATCTAAATCCTAAAAATTTTACTTAAATACTCCGATTTAATTTACTATTCCAATCATGGACACGCTAGACTAAATCAACTACTCTTAGACTAAATTAATTTACTTTTATACTGTCATTTATATTTATTATTCCAGATCATAAAAATCCCCAAATGTGGATGAAATCATTTTCGGGACACGTGGACCTTTTCATGGACTATTTGACTTAAGCAAATTATCCTTGACTTGGACATTTTGATTCGATATAAACTAAATTCTTAACAAAAATCGTTAATCCCAATCCTCAGTGGAATGACCCTCGACTCACCATGTCAATAAAGTAACAAGAGGTAAAAATTGTACTAAATTTAATACTCTATTATTTTTTATCATACAACAACGCGATCAAAATTTGACGATAACAGGATGATGTTCTACTTTTCAGATAAGAGTTTAGTTTATTGTATATAGTTTTATCTTTGTATATTTGTATATAGCATTATTTATATTTTGTTGTATACATTGTATTGTTTTAAATACTTATATTTACTTTCTTTTTGTAAAAAATAAAAAAATAAAACCAAAAAAAATCTAAAATAAAAAATAAAAAATGCTATTTGCTTAAATGTTTCTTCTTTTTTTTGGGTATAAATCACAAACTCTTGAACCCCAAAAAAGAGTTTAAATTGTCTGGATAGTGAAATATTTTTCTTGTTTACAAAAAAAAATTACCTTAACTTGGGTAAATTGTTTTTACCCAACCTTTTTTCTTTTCTCTATTTAATCTCTTTTTTTCCTTCTTCCGCCGCACACACCCTCTTCTGGCAAAAGACAAACAATTCTCTCAAATTTTATCATAAATTTCTCAATTTCAAAAAATGGCAGCCCCTTCACAATTGGATGCCGAGTATGCTCATGTCGTGATAATTATTGAGTGTAATTAAAAATTCACTATGTTGAGTTGGAAGAATGCGAAGTGTTTAATTTCTTTTGTTTTGTATTATCATGAAATTTTTGGAAGTGCTTTTTAATGATTATTTTTTTGGAGTATGATGTAATTATTGAAGGTATTTTTGTGAATGTATGTAAATCTTTAATTTTCCCTCTTATTATGTCTCTTAGTTATTTTCAAGTGTTTATTTTCTTTTGTATTGATGTTTTTATATTTATATAAAAAAATTAAAAAACAATTGATCTTGTTGAAAATGGGTTTAAGGAAGATTACATCTTCCTAATTTTTATTTTTGTTCTTTCTCTTTTAAAAAAAATGGGAAGAACCACGCCCAAGCACGCCACAATCCGCGCGCTAGCACGGTCCACTCGGCTAGAAGGGTCTTAAACCCTACTTTTTTTTCTTCACTTCATTTCTTCTTCTTCTTATCACCACCGCTTTACCACTCCAAATGTTAAACAAAATGTGTGCGATTTGATCATTCGTGATAGGCTCCAACATCATCATTTTTTTTTGTATCCAAGCAAGAAGGTTGAAAAAGATAAGAATTTAGAGTGGATAGAGGGGAGGGGGCGGCGGTGATAAAGAGAAGAAGAAATGAAGTGAAGAAAAAAAAGGGTAGGTTTTAAAACCATTTTGGCCGGGTAGACCGTGCTAGCACTCGGATTGCGGTGTGCTTTCTCGCGGCTCCTCCGGATTTTTTTTAAGGAAAAAAAAAAGAAAAAAGAGAAAAATTAGGAAGATGTAATCTTCCTCAAACCCATTTTCAACAAGACCAATTTTTTACATAAATATAAAAACATTGGTACAAAAGAAAATAATCACTTGAAAATAAACATAATAAGAAGAGAAAATTAAAGATTTACATACATTCACAAAAATACTTTCAATAATGACATCATACTCCAAAAAAAATAATTAAAAAGCACTTCCAAAAATTACATGATAATACAAAAGAAAATAAATTAAACACTCTGCATTCTTCCAACTCAACCGAGTGAATTTTTAATTTTGACTAGGATATAAACAAGGAAGAGAATAATGATGCACGCACACTCAATGATTATCACGACATGAACAAACTCGGCATCCAATTGTGAAGCGATTGCCATTTTTTAAAATTGAGAAATTTATGATAAAATTTGAGAGAATTGTTTTTCTTTTGCCAGAAGAGGGTGTGTGCGGCGGAAGAAGGAAAAAAAGAGATTAAATAGAGAAAAGAAAAAGGGTTAGGTAAAAACAATTTTACCCAGGTTAGGGTAAATTTTTTTTTGTTGTAAACAATACAAATATTTCACTATCCAAACCATTTAAACTCTTTTCTGGGATTCAAGAGTTTGTGATTTATATCGGGGGAGAAAAAAAAAACATTCAACATATAATTTTTTTTAATTTTTAATTTTTAATTTTGTTGGTTTTGCTTTTTTATTTTTTACAAAAATAAAATAAATACAAGTAATTAAAATAATACAATGTATACAACATGAAAATATAAATAATATTATATACAAATATACAAGAATAAAATTATATACAATAAACTAACTCTTACTTGAAAAGTTGAACCCTAATCGTCGGTAACGACACCAAATTTTGATCGCATCGTTGTACAATAAAAAATAATAATATATTAAATTTAATACAGTTTTTACCTCTTGTTACCACATAGACATGGTGAGTCGAGGGTCGTTCCACTGACGATTAGGATTAACGATTGTAGATGTCAAAATCCACAATCACGGATTACGGGCCACCAGCAACCTACAGAGACAGAAAGCAATCGAATGACGTGAGTCTTGGGACACCGGTGTGGTGCCAGCCGAAGACACTCCGACGCTCAAGTCAGTAGTCTATCGGAAGGGAAGAGCAAATGAGGATTATAAGGAGGGATAATCGAAAACTACCGTAGTTGCGGCGTTGTTATGGGAAGAGTAGGTTGTGATTTCGTAAAGGGGAGAGGTAGGGTATTGCTGTATATGGCTAATACTCGATGCCCTCTCTTTGTGTAGGCGTGGCCTACTTATAGGTGTGGGTCGGCCAAGAGTCACGGACCTTTCGAACTTGTATTCCTAGTAGACTACCTAATCATTTATCACGTAGGGTAAAGGTAGTTCCTCACCTAAGTCTTTCAATGGTAGTCTCTTCTTGTAGGCTCGGTGATTGTGACAGGTCGAGAGTCGTTTTACCCCCTAAGAGTTGTAAATCAAGTAGACTACTTTGAGGAAGTAACCATTTATCCCGTAGGATAGGCCTCTATCCGAACTTGTCGATCGTCATCCGCTACGGTAGGCCAGTCACTTAAGGTCTCTTTCTTGGCCACTTATCCGTTAGCACTCGGCAAGGCCTTGGGTCGTGCCCATTTACGCCACTAGTCGCCTATATGAGATAGTTTGATATTTGGGCCTAGCGTAGAGCTCGGGGCCCCTGAATGGGCCTCTTTAGGAGTAGGCCGCGACTCGAGGTGTAATATTCGAGCCTTGGCCCAAATACTAGCGTCGTCCGGGGTTAAGTGAATCGCCATGGTTGGACCAAGGGTCCAAGCCCAATTTTTGCATCAACAGTTTGTCCCCCACTCTCTAAGTCGAAGGGTCTTCGAGTTAGAGAGTAAATTGTTCATGAAGTGACTCCGACTTGCATTCCACAACTTATCATGCATGTAATTAACAGCCTACCATATTCTGATGGGCGATCTGCATCCTACCATCCTTTGTATATTAGTTCCGAAGCCTACTGTGTGTTATCAGTTGCTCGCCAACTCAGTTTACAAATTGTCTTCACAATTCGCAGCCTACTAAAAGGGTGCAATTGACAATTCCACGTCGTAGCATATTGAAACTTTTTTTGGTCATTCACAGACTACACGAATTGAGTTCCCAATTAGTAGCCTGCAACGTGGAATTGTCAACTCCAATGACTGAAGCTTGTATTCTCTTTTTGTTTTGGTTTTTTTTTTTTTTGGGTGGCCGCCCAATGAGAGGGCGAAACGTGTCCACGTGCCAGCTAGGAACTGGCGCGTGGACAGCAGCTAACAAGACAGCCGTAGGCTGTCCTGTCGAGTCCATGGATCCACGTGCTAGCTTAGCTGGCGCGTGGTACTATGCGGTCAGGACAGCAATTAATGCTGTCCTTTCCGCATAGTAATGGGCGTGGTCAGGATAGCAGCTGTCCTGACCACGCGGGCCACTGCGGGCTGGGCATTTAATGCCCAGCAGGCTACGTGGGTCCGTACGAAATCCCGTCACGACACGTGGCGGGACTTTGCTAAATGCCTTTCTAACGTTCTTTGAAGCGTGGAATTGTTGTTGTCTTTATTTTGAGCCACTTCTTTTTCGTTCCAAGCCACTTGAAACACGAAAAGCTTCCACTGTTAACTCTACAACGCAAGACTTCACAGAAAAGCCTCTACCTGCGACTGTGCTCGATTTTCCTTCAAAATTGATGAGGTAACTCTGTTCCCTTGTTCCCCTTTTTGTTTTTTCCTTTAAGTTTATCGTCACTTGACAAGCTACGACATGCTCCCTTCATTGCTTTGTGCAGTTCATCTTCAAACTGAGTTCGCTGAAGTGATTCCATGTTCGTTCGGAACTTGCCTCCCAAGGTCACGCCTGTGCTGCAGTAAGCTGTTTATTTCTTGTTTTTGTTTTTGATGTGTTCACCATTTTCTTTGTCACTCTGGACCCGAAAACATGGGCTAAATAAAGAAACTCATCTTCTTGAGCATTGCTTGCAAAACCCCAGGAATGTCTGAAGATGGCTCCCTATTAGTTCTTGTACGCGTATTATGTGCATCTGCATGCAGACCTATGTAAAGAATCCATTGAACTCCCTTGCATGCACATACGCATGTATGTACATAGTCTCCCATATACATATGCATAGGTATATGTACATGTTTTGACTTTGTTGGGCACAAACCCCCATACGTAGGTCGTGATTCACTGAGCTCCCATCCGTAGACCAGCCCTTTAATGACCCCTTGTAGGTCCTTAAGCTTTGAGGGCGGGGCTGGTTACGTCCCTGCGTAGGCTGTGACTTTCTAACAAAGAAGATAGATGGAACTCGTAGATGCCTTTACATAGGCTACGACTTTTGAACTCTGAAGGAGTGCGAGACTTGTAGATTCCTTTACATAGGCCGCAATTCTTTATCTTTGAAAGTAGGGGGGACATGACTTGACGTAGGCTACTTCTTTTGAACCTTAACAGTAGACGTGTCAGCACGACCCCTAGTGCCCTACACTTGTGTCCGACGCAGAGCCGTCGCACCACAACACTATTGAATAGTAGTCCCATGGTCGTCAACCATTGTCACCCTTTGTCACGCACCGCCACCGCCATACTAAGGCTTCTTTTGCTAATTGTAAGTAGGTATGCATTCGCGAGAGGGCGTGAGCTCACCAATAGAAGACTCCCTAAGTAGGAGCGGGGAAGAGTCGTCCGATAGCACCGGGGAGGTGACCGTTGTGGATAGGGTTAACTTAGAGGAGCTGGCGAGCGTAGTGAGTGTGGTAGGTCCCACTACCCTTAACATCCCCCCAGTCGATAACAGAGAACTTGTAGGCTGCCCAAAAGATATACTCCTACTGAACCCTGGTTCGCGATTGAAACCAGAGGACGTTACTCGCATCAGGGTCACTTATAGTATTCCCGAGAGGTATGACATCCGTTTGTCGAAACCTTATGAAAGAGCGGATAGGGACTCACCCGGGTGGGTATGCATATATGAGTGTCCGTTTAAGATTGGCCTTCGTCTACCCCTGCCCTCACTAGTCCGACAATTACTTTGTCGTTATGAAATCGCCCCTGGGCAACTATTGCCAAATGCCTGGCGCATACCTCTGGGGTGTGAGTTGTTGGGAGAGTGCAAGGGTTTTCCCTTCGGGCTAGCCGAGCTGCTATATTGGTATTGTTTAAAAGAAGCTAAGTCCGGTCGGTATCGTTTGTCGCCTAGGCCTGGGAAACCCCCATTGGTAATCCTTCCCCCTTATCACCATGACTGGAATGATCAGTACTTTTTTCTTTCCAGCGACATAGTGCTTGAGGGGGAACCGCATATCCCTCGCATCTGGGAACCCACTCGTAAGTTCTTTTAACCAAGTAGTCATCATTGCTTTACTCGGACCTTGTATTGGTGTCTAACACTTGTCCATTGCATGTGCAGGTAGAATCAGCGTGAACTACTCCACGGAAGGCCCTCACACAAGGGCACGAATCGAAGCGATCCTTGAATTACCTAAGAAAGACCGCATTCACTCAGCCTTGCTCTCTGAGCCCAAGTTACGATCGTCCGTGCTTTGGAAACAAGTCCCTTACTCCCTCGAAGGTAGGCCGTTCCCTTCCCTAATCAAATTTCCCATGATACTAGCTACTGAAGGGCGCTTGAGGGTTTAGACTACAGCTTATCCTTCCTTCCACCTTTACATGATCCGTGTGTCCGTGAGTTCGCAGACAACATCATGTCAGGCAAATACCAAGCAGCAAATAGTGAGCAGACAATGCAGCGCCGTCTTCAAAAGCGCAAAAAGGCTCAAGTGGTTTCCTCCGACCCGTCGGCACCACCTACTATCTTAGCCATTCCCATAATCCAGTCCAGTCAGGCCGAGTCTAGCCAAACGACGCGGAAGCGCCCTGCAGCGGAGCTTACTCCCTCGGGGGATCACCTTACAATTGTGTTTCCCACCGAGGCGTCATCAATATCCAATGCAAGTTCAGTGCTACCCTCGGTGTCAAAACACCTTCTTGCTGATGATGTTGCCCTTCTGAGAAGGATGTCGCTGACTACTTCTGCTGAGTGAGGTGTGACCCACGCCTTCCAGGTATCACAGTCTGAATGTTTTGTAGTTGTATTTGCCTCATAATGACTCTAACTCTTGCATTTTTCTCTCCTTCATCACAGGCTCTTAAGGCCCTCCTTTACAAAAATGGGGAAGTGGCCGACCTCCAGAAGAAACTTGACAATGCTGAAGCCTCAAAAGTAGCGCTCAAGAAATCACTTGTTGAGGCAGACGAGAGAGCAAGAAGAGCGGAGGACCACATCTGTACCCTTGAACGTGAAGTGACTGAAAAAGGCCGTAACCTAGCTGGGGTTGCCCTAGAGTTGAAGTCTAAGAAGGATGCGTGGGGGGCCGAAAAGAAAGGACTAGAGTCTCAACTGGAGGATATCGCCGATGATGCGACATTAGCGACAAAGGCTAGGTTGATGGTCGAATTCAGGGACGGAAAAACTAGCAACTAGGATTACCATGGTATCATCAAACGCTACGAGGAGTTCAAGGATGCCCTGGAGGCTGGTTCTCCGGGTGGTGTTGGAGTGTCGATCGGGCTGGAGGTGGCTGCTGCTGATGTTCCTGCGGAAGATCCGTCACTTTAGCCGTTCCTCTGCTACTTTGGGTGACTCATAATGCGATAGGCGCTTGTTGTTTAAACTTTTAATTTAGCATGTGTAGGCATTGTGCTCTAGCACTTCTTTATGCATGTATATTGTATGTATGACGCTTTGCTGGTGCTCTCTGGGTGCGGTAGGCGCCAATAACTTACAACTACGCATTGCGCATTTGGTCCGGGCTAAGCGTTGGGCCGCCGACGCCTTTTTGTATGCGCAATGCATATATGTCTACTCTAGTTATATATCTCTGGCGCGATAAACGCCAATGTCCTGGGACCACGTTCTCTGCGCACCTGGTGCCCTCGTGCCCTTTTGCTATATGGTTGGCGCAGCATAACTCTGCTTGTATGGTTTTAGAAGTAATCTAAGTTTTCTACCGTAAATGCTTTCATGTATGCTTTTACTGTTTCGCAAATTACTCACCCTTCAATATATAACAGAGTATCGCGTGGACTGGCCACCCATCCGTAGTTGCGGAGCCACATTTCAACAAGAACATCCGAGTCAGGACCTTCAAAGAAGGAGATTGGGTCCTGAAGAAGGTATTCCAGAACACCAGGGAGATCAATGCCGGGAAGCTAGGACCTACTTGGGAAGGACCCTACCTCATCACGAAGATGGTCGGTCATGGAGCTTATAAGCTTCGATCCGCAGAGGGCAAAGACGTTGGGAACAGTTGGAATGTTGTCCACCTCAAGAAGTACTACTTTTAGGCACGTTGTTAGCTCGCCCACTAGGGGTCGGTAGAGTTGACCAGTTTCCCCCACTATGGGAAGTAATTGCCTGCATTGTGTTTTTCTCTCCTTCATCAGGACCCAATCTCCTTCATTAAGACGATTGTGATGAAGGAGAGAAAAACGCAATGCAGGCAATTACTTCGTCCTATCACAGAATGCGGGCCACCAGCAACCTACAGAGACAGAAAGCAATCGAACGACGTGAGTCTTGGGACACCGGTGTGGTGCCGGCCGAAGACACTCCGACGCTCAAGTCAGTAGTCTATCGGAAGGGAAGAGCAAACGAGGATTATAAGGAGGGATAATCGAAAACTACCGTAGTTGCGGCGTTGTTATAGGAAGAGTAGGTTGTGATTTCGTAAAGGGGAGAGGTAGGGTATTGCTGTATATGGCTAATACTCGATGCCCTCTCCTTGTGTAGGCGTGGCCTACTTATAAGTGTGGGTTGGCCAAGAGTCACGAACCCTTCGAACTTGTATTCCTAGTAGACTACATGATCAATTATCGAGTAGGGTAGAGGTAGTTCATCTCCTAAGTCTTTCAATGGTAGTCTCTTCTCGTAGGCTCGGTGATTGTGACAGGTCGAGAGTCGTTTTACCCCCTGAGATTGTCATCCGAACTTGTCGATTGTCATCCGCTACGGTAGGCCAGTCACTTAAGGTCTCTTTCTTGGCCACTTATCCGTTAGCACCCGACAAGGCCTCGGGTCATGCCCATTTATGCCGCCAGTCGCCTATATGAGATAGTTCGATATTTGGGCCTAGCGTAGAGCTCGGGGCCCCTGAATGGGCCTCTTTAGGAGTAGGCCGCAACTCGAGGTGTAATATTCGAGTCTGGGCCCAAATACTAGCGTCGTCCGGGGCTAAGTGAATCGCCATGGTTGGACCAAGGGTCCAAGCCCAATTTTTGCATCAACAGTTCGTCCCCCACTCCCTAAGTCGAAGGGTCTTCGAGTTAGGGAGTAAATTGTTCATGAAGTGACTCCGACTTGCATTCCACAACTTATCATGCATGTAATTAACAGCCTACCATATTCTGATGGGTGATCCGCATCCTACCATCCTTTGTATATTAGTTCCGCAGCCTACTGTGTGTTATCACTTGCTCGCCAACTCAGTTTACAAATTGTCTCCACAATTCGCAGTCTACTAAAAGGGTGCAATTGACAATTCCACGTCGTAGCCTATTGAAACTTTTCTTGGTCATTCACAGACTACACGGATTGAGTTCCCAATTAGTAGCCTGCAATGTGGAATTATCAACTCCAATGACTGAAGCTTGTATTCTCTTTTTGTTTTGGTTTTTTTTTTTTTTTTTTGGGTAGCCGCCCAATAAGAGGGCGAAACGTGTCCACGCGCCAGCTAGGAACTGGTGCGTGGACAGCAGCTGACAGGACAACTGTGGGCTGTCTTGTCGAGTCCCTGGAGCTGACGCGTGGTACTATGCGGTCAGGACAGCAATTAATGCTATCCTTTCAGCATAGTAATGGACGTGGTCAGGACAGCAGCTGTTCTGACCACGCTGGCCATTGCGGGCTGGGCATTTAATGCCCAGCCGGCTACGTGGGTCCGTGCAAAATCCCGTCACGACACGTGGCGGGACTCTGCTAAATGCCTTTCTAACGTTCTTTGAAGCGCGGCATTGTTGTTGTCTTTATTTTGAGCCACTTCTTTTTCGTTCCAAGCCACTTGAAACACGAAGAGCTTCCACTGTTAACTCTACAATGCAAGACTTCACGAAAAAGCCTCTACCTACGACTGTGCGTGATTTTCCTTCAAAATCGATGAGGTAACTCTGTTCCCTTGTTCCCTTTTTTTTTTCCTTTAAGTTTATCGTCGCTTGACAAGCTACGGCATGCTCCCGTCATTGCTTTGTGCAGCTCCTCTTCAAATTGAGTTCGCCAAAGTGATTACATGTTCGTTCGAAACTTGCCTCCCAAGGTCACGCTTGTGCTGCAGTAAGCTATTTATTTCTTGTTTTTTTTTTTGATGTGTTCACCATTTTCTTTGTCACTCTCGACCCGAAAACATGGGCTAAATAAAGAAACTCATCTTCCTGAGCATTGCTTACAAAACCCAGGGAATGTCTGAAGATGGCTCCCTATTGGTTCTTGTACGCGTATTATGTGCATCTGCATGCAGACCTATGTAAAGAATCCATTGAACTCCCTTGCATGCACATACGCATGTATGTACATAGTCTCCCATATACATATGCATAGGTATATGTACATGTTTTGACTTTGTTGGGCACAAACCCCCATACGTACGCCGTGATTCACTGAGCTCCCATCCGTAGACCAGCCTTTTAATGACCCCTTGTAGGTCCTTAAGCTTTGAGGGCGGGGCTGGTTACGTCCGTGCGTAGGTTGTGACTTTCTAACAAAGAAGATAGATGGAACTCGTAGATGCCTTTACATAGGCTACGACTTTTGAACTCTGAAGGAGTGCGAGACTTGTAGATTCCCTTACGTAGGCCGCAATTCTTTATCTTTGAAAGTAGGGGGGACATGACTTGACGTAGGCTACTTCTTTTGAACCTTAACATTAGACGTGTCAGCACGACCCCTAGCGCCCTACACTTGTGTCCGACGCAGAGCCGTCGCACCACAACACTATTGAATAGTAGTCCCATGGTTGTCAACCATTGTCACCCTTTGTCACGCACCGCCACCGCCATACTAAGGCTTCTTTTGCTAATTGTAGGTAGGTATGCATTCGCGAGAGGGCGTGAGCTCACCAATAGAAGACTCCCTAAGTAGGAGCGGGAGAGAGTCGTCCGATAGCTTCGGGGAAGTGACCGTTGCGGATAACTGGTTGTATGAGGGTCGGGTTAACTTAGAGGAGTTGGCAAGCTTGGTGAGTGTGGTAGGTCCCACTACCCTTAACATCCCCCCAATCGATAACAGAGAACTTGTAGGCTGCCCAAAAAATATACTCCTACTGAACCCTCATTCGCGATTGAAACTAGAGGAGGTTACTCGCATCAGGGTCACTTATAGTATTCCCAAGATGTGTGACATCCGTTTGCCAGAACCTTATGAAAGAGCAGATTGGGACTCACCCGGGTGGGTGTGCATGTATGAGTGTCCGTTTAAGATTGACCTTCGTCTACCCTTGCCCTCACTAGTCCGACAATTACTTCGTCATTATGAAATCGCCCCTGGGCAACTATTACCAAATGCCTGGTGCATACTTCTGGGGTGTGAGTTGCTGGGATAGCGCAAGGGTTTTCCCTTCGGGCTAGCAGAGCTGCTATATTGGTACTGTTTAAAAGAAGTTATGTCCGGTAGGTATCGTTTATCGCCTAGGCCAGGGAAACCCCCATTGGTGATCCTTCCCCCTCATCCCCATGACCGGAATGATCAGTACTTTTTTCTTTCCAGCGATGTAGTGCTTGAGGGGTAACCGCATATCCCTCGCATCTGGGAACCCACTCGTAAGTTCTTTTAACCAAGTAGTCATCTTTGCTTTACTCGGACCTTGTATTGGTGTCTAACACTTGTCCATTGCATGTGCAGGTAGAATCGGCGTGAACTACTCCACGGAAGGCCCTCACATAAGGGCACGAATCGAAGCGATCCTTGAATTAACTGAGAAAGACCGCATTCACTTAGCCTTGCTCTCTGAGCCCAAGTTACGATCGTCCGTGCTTTGGAAACAAGTCCCTTACTCCCTCGAAGGTAGGCCGTTCCGTTCCCTAGTCAAACTTCCCATGATACTAGCTACCCAAAGGGCGCTTGAGGGTTTAGACTACAGCTTATCCTTCCTTCCACCTTTACATGATCCGTGTGTCCGTGAGTTCGCAGACAACATCATGTCAGACAAATACCAAGCAGCAAACAGCAAGCAGGCAATGCAGCGCCGTCTTCAAAAGCGCAAAAAGGCTCAAGTGGTTTCCTCCGAGCCGTCAGCACCACCTACTGTCTTAGCCATTCCCGTAATCCAGTCCAGTTAGGCCGAGTCTAGCCAAACGACGCGGAAGCGCCTTGCAGCGGAGCTTACTCCCTCGGGGGATCACCTTACAATTGTATTTCCCCTGAGGCGTCATCAATATCCAATGCAAGTTCAGTGCTTCCCTCGGTGTCAAAACTCCTTCTTACTGATGATGTTGCCCTTCTGAGAAGGATGTCGTCGACTACTTCTGCTGATTGGGGTATGACCCACGCCTTCCAGGTATCACAGTCTGAATATTGTGTAGTTGTATTTGCCTCATAATGACTCTAACTCTTGCGTTTTTCTCTCCTTCATCACAGGCTCTTGAGGGCCCTCCTTTACAAAAATGGGGAAGTGGCGGACCTCCAGAAGAAACTTGACAATGCTGAAGCCTCAAAAGTAGCGCTCAAGAAATCACTTGTTGAGGCAGACGAGAGAGCAAAAAAAGCGGAGGACCACATCTGTACCCTTGAACGTGAAGTGGCCGAAAAATACCGCAACCTAGCTGGGGTTGCCCTGGAGTTGAAGTACAAGGAGGATGCGTGGGGGGCCGAAAAGAAAGGACTAGAGTCTCAACTGGAGAATATCGCTGATGATGCGACATTAGCGACAGAGGCTAGGTTGATAGTCGAATTCAGGGACGAAAAAGCTAGCAACTGGGATTACCATGGTATCATCAAACGCTACGAGGAGTTCAAGGATGCCCTGGAGGCTGGTTCCCCGGGTGGTGCTGGAGTGTCGATCGGGCTGGAGGTGGCCGCTGTTGATGTTTCTTCGGAAGATCCGTCCCTTTAGTCGTTCCTCTGCTACTTTGGGTGACTCATAATGCGATAGGCGCTTGTTGTTTAAACTTTTAATTTAGCATGTGTAGGCATTGTGCTCTAGCATTTCTTTATGCATGTATATTGTATGTATGACGCTTTGCTGGTGCTCTCTGGGTGCGGTAGGCGCCAATAACTTACAACTACGCATTACGCATTCGGTTCGTGCTAGGCGTTGGGCCGCCGTCACCTTTTTGTATGCGCAATGCATATATGTCTACTCTAGTTACATATCTCGGGCGTGATAAATGCCAATGTCCTTGGACCACGTGCTTTGCGCACCTGGTGCCCTTGTGCCCTTTTGCTATGTGGTTGGCGCAGCATAACTCTGCTTGTATGGTTTTAGAAGTAATCTAAGTTTTCTCCCGTAAACGCTTTCATGTATGCTTTTACCGTTTCGCAAATTACTCACCCTTCAATATATAACAAAGTATCGCATGGACTGGCCACTCATCCGCAGTTGCGCAGCGGCCCAGTAACAGTTAAGCTTTAATTGCCATGACTCAAACTGTCGGTTATCCCGTTTGGAGCTCATTCGGTGTGCACTTGTCACCCCTTAACAGCCTACCGCGTGGGAGACCATATTATCATTACAGAGCCTACCGTAGCAGGACACAACATACAAGGGGTCAAGTTGACACATTGTAAATTTCAAACTTTACCTTAGTGGGTTACTCTGCTTTAGACTCTCTGTTGATCGGTTAACTACTTCGGAGCCTACCAAAGTTGGTTGTACCCATCAGGCGTCTTAGCTGGTAGGTAGGAAACCTGGATCCTACCATAGTAGGTTGCGCCATTTAGGCACCTTAGTTGACAGGTGGATCACTTGGACCTTACCATAGTAGGTTGCGCCCCTTAGGCATCTTAATTTGGTAGATGGGTCACTTGGACCCTTCCATATTAGGTTACGCCTTTTAGGCGTCTACCATTAGTAGATGTGTTATTTGGACCCTACCATGGTAGGCTGCGCATTTTAGACGTCTACCATTAATAGATGGGTCACTCAGGACCCTACCATAGTAGGTTGCGCCCTTTAGGCGTCTTAATTTGGTAGATGGGTCACTTGGACCCTTCCAGAGTAGGTTATGCCCTTTAGGCGTCTACCAATAGTAGATGGGTCACTTGGACCCTACCATGGTAGGCTGCACCTTTTAGACGTCTACCATTAATAGATGGGTCACTCAGGACCCTACCATAGTAGGTTGCGCCCTTTAGGCATCTTAATTTGGTAGATGAGTCACTTAGACCCTTCCAGAGTAGGTTACACCCTTTAGGCGTCTACCATTAGTAGATGGGTCACTTGGACCCTACCATGGTAGGTTTTAGGCGTCTTAATTTGGTAGATGGGTCACTTGGACCCTTCCGGAGTAGGTTATGCCCTTTAGGCGTCTACCATTAGTAAATGGGTCACTTGGACACTACCATAGTAGGTTACGCCCTTTAGGCGTCTACCATTAGTAGATGGGTTACTTGGACCCTACCATAGTAGGCTACACCCTTTAGACGTCAACTATTAGTAGGTGGGTCACTTGGACCCTTCCATATTAGGTTACGCCCTTTAGGCGTCTACAATTAGTAGATGTGTTATTTGGACCCTACCATGGTAGGCTGCACACTACAACACTATTGAATAGTAGTCCCATGGTCGTCAACCATTGTCACCCTTTGTCACGCACCGCCACCGCCATACTAAGGCTTCTTTTGCTAATCATAGGTAGGTATGCATTCGCGAGAGGGCGTGAACTCACCAATAGAAGACTCCCTAAGTAGGAGCCGGGGAGAGTCATCCGATAGCACCGGGGAAATGACCGTTGCGGATAGCTGGTTGTATGAGGGTCGGGTTAACTTAGAGGAGTTGGTGAGCGTGGTGAGTGTGGTAGGTCCCACTACCCTTAACATCCCCCCAGTCGATAACAGAGAACTTGTAGGCTGCCCAAAAAATATACTCCTACTGAACTCTCGTTCGCGATTGAAACCAGAGGACGTTACTCGCATCAGGGTCATTTATAGTATTCCCGAGATGTGTGACATCCGTTTGCCGGAACCTTATGAAAGAGCGGATTGGGACTCACCCGGGTGGGTGTGTATGTATGAGTGTCCGTTTAAGATTGGCCTTCGTCTACCCTTGCCCTCACTAGTCCGACAATTACTTCGTCGTTATGAAATCGCCCCTGGGCAACTATTACCAAATGCCTGGCGCATACTTCTGGGGTGTGAGTTGCTGGGAAAGCGCAAGGGTTTTTCCTTCGGGCTAGCCGAGCTACTATATTGGTACTGTTTAAAAGAAGCTGAGTCCGGTCGGTATCATTTGTCGCCTAGGCCTGGGAAACCCCCATTGGTGATCCTTCTCCCTCATCACCATGACTGGAAGGATCAGTACTTTTTTCTTTCCAGCGATGTAGTGCTTGAGGGGGAGCCGCATATCCCTCGCATCTGGGAACCCACTCGTAAGTTCTTTTAACCAAGTAGTCATCTTTGCTTTACTCGAACCTTGTATTGGTGTCTAACACTTGTCCATTTCATGTACAAGTGGAATCAGTGTGAACTACTCCACGGAAGGCCCTCACATAAGGGCATGAATCGAAGCGATCCTTGAATTACCTGAGAAAGACCGCATTCACTTAGCCTTGCTCTTTGAGCCCAAGTTATGATCGTCCGTGCTTTGGAAACAAGTCCCTTACTCCCTCGAAGGTAGGCCGTTCCCTTCCCTAGTCAAACTTCCCATGATACTAGCTACCCGAAGGGCGCTTGAGGGTTTAGACTATTGCTTATCCTTCCTTCCACCTTTACATGATCCGTGTGTCCGTGAGTTCGCAGACAACATCATGTCAGACAAATACCAAGCAGCAAACAGCAAGCAGGCAATGCAGCGCCGCCTTCAAAAGGGCAAAAAGGCTCAAGTGGTTTCCTCCGAGCCGTCGGCACCACCTACTGTCTTAGCCATTCCCGTAATCCAGTCCAGTCAGGTCGAGTCTAGCCAAACGACGCGGAAGCGCCCTGCAGCAGAGCTTACTCCCTCGGGGGATCACCTTACAATTGTGTTTCCCCCTGAGGCGTCATCAATATCCAATGCAAGTTCAGTGCTACCCTCGGTGTCAAAACTCCTTCTTGCTGATGATGTTTCCCTTTTGAGAAGGATATCACCGACCACTTCTGCTGAGTGGGGTGTGACCTACACCTTCCAGGTATCACAGTTTGAATGTTTTGTAGTTGTATTTGCCTCATAATGACTCTAACTCTTGCGTTTTTCTCTCCTTCACCACAGGCACTTGAGGCCCTCCTTTACAAAAATGGGAAAGTGGTGGACCTCCAGAAGAAACTTGACAATGCTGAAGCCTCAAAAGTAGAGCTCAAGAAATCACTTGTTGAGGCAGACGAGAGAGCAAGAAGAGCGGAGGACCACATCTGTACCCTTGAACGTGAAGTGGCTGAAAAAGACCGCAACCTAGCTGGGGTTGCCCTGGAGTTGAAGTCCAAGGAGGATGCATGGGGGGTCGAAAAGAAAGGACTAGAGTCTTAATTGGAGGATATCGCCGATGATGCGACATTAGCGACAGAGGCTAGGTTGATGGTCGAATTCAGGGACGGAAAAGCTAGCAACTAAGATTACCATGGTATCATCAAATGCTACGAGGAGTTCAAGGATGCCCTGGAGGCTAGTTTCCCGGGTGGTGCTGGAGTGTTGATCGGGCCAGAGGTGGCCGCTACTGATGTTCCTGCGGAAGATCCGTCCCTTTAGCCGTTTCTCTGCTACTTTGGGTGACTCATAATGCGATAGGCGCTTGTTGTTTAAACTTTTAATTTAGCATGTGTAGGCATTGTGCTCTAGCACTTCTTTATGCATGTATATTGTATGTATGACGCTTTGTTGGTGCTCTCTAGGTGAGATAGGCGCCAATAACTTACAACTACGCATTGCGCGTTCGGTCCGCGCTAGGCGTTGGGCTGCCGGTACCTTTTTGTATGCGCAATGCATATATGTCTACTCTAGTTACATATCTTTGGCGCGATAAACGCCAATATCCTGGGACCACGTGCTCTGTTCACCTGGTGCCCTCGTGCCTTTTTGCTATGTGGTTGGCGCAGCATAACTCTGCTTGTATGGTTTTAGAAGTAATCTAAGTTTTCTCCCGTAAACGCTTTCATGTATGCTTTTACCGTTTCGCAAATTACTCACCCTTCAATATATAACAGACTATCGCGTGGACTCATCCGCAGTTGCGGAGCGGCCCAGTATCGGTTAAGCTTTAATTGCCATGACTCAAACTGTCGGTTATCCCGTTTGGAGCTCTTTAGGTATGCACTTGTCACCCCTTAATAGTCTACCGCGTGGGAGACCATACTATCATTACAGAGCCTACCATAGCAGGACACGACATACAAGGGGTCAAGTTGACACATTGTAAATTTCAAACTTTACCTTAGTGGGTTACTCTGTTGATCGGTTAACTACTTCGAAGCCTACCAAAGTTGGTTGTACCCATCAGGCGTCTTAGCTGGTAGGTAGGAAACCTGGATCCTACCATAGTAGGTTGCGCCATTTAGGCACCTTAGTTGACAGGTGGATCACTTGGACCTTACCATAGTAGGTTGCGCCCCTTAGGCATCTTAATTTGGTAGATGGGTCACTTGGACCCTTCCATATTAGGTTACGCCTTTTAGGCGTCTACCATTAGTAGATGTGTTATTTGGACCCTACCATGGTAGGCTGCGCATTTTAGACGTCTACCATTAATAGATGGGTCACTCAGGACCCTACCATAGTAGGTTGCGCCCTTTAGGCGTCTTAATTTGGTAGATGGGTCACTTGGACCCTACCATGGTAGGCTGCGCCTTTTAGACGTCTACCATTAATAGATGGGTCACTCAAGACCCTACCATAGTAGGTTGCGCCCTTTAGGCGTCTTAATTTGGTAGATGGGTCACTTGGACCCTTCCAGAGTAGGTTACGCCCTTTAGGCATCTACCATTAGTAGATGGGTCACTTGGACCCTACCATAGTAGGTTTTAGGCGTCTTAATTTGGTAGATGGGTCACTTGGACCCTTCCGGAGTAGGTTATGCCCTTTAGGCGTCTACCATTAGTAGATGGGTCACTTGGACCCTACCATAGTAGGTTACGCCCTTTAGGCGTCTACCATTAGTAGATGGGTCACTTGGACCCTACCATGGTAGGCTGCGCCCTTTAGACGTCCACTATTAGTAGGTGGATCACTTGGACCCTACTATGGTAGGCTGCGCCCTTTAGACGTCTACCATTAGTAGGTGGGTCACTTGGACTCTACCATAGTAGGTTACGCCCTTTACACATCTCAGCGCGGTTGCGAAGGTCCATAAGCTGGTTTTCATAGGACCCAAGACGGTCATGTAGGACCGTAGCTTAGTCAAGAGAGGCTTCTACTTTGAAGCATACGCTGTTATCATATCAATTGCGAGCAGGTATGCCTGGTTAGTTTGCCCCTGGGTAGGCTCCCCATGCTTGAGTTGATGATAAGATAAATGAATTAAGCTAAGAAAAGTGCTTCATTCATTGAAACTCACTACGTTGACTCACGCCTGGGCGTGCCACGAACTACATTGGCATTAACAAAGACCCCCACGAAGGGGTAGCTAACTAGAAACTACTAACCCCATAGTGGGAAAATCTGATCAACTCTACCGACCCCTAGTGGGCGAGCTAACAACGTGCCTAAAAGTAGTACTTCTTGAGGTGGACAGTATTCCAATTGTTCCCAACGTCTTTGCCCTCTGCGGATCGAAGCTTATAGGCTCCATGACCGACTACCTTCTTGATGAGGTAGGGACATTCCCAAGTAGGTCCTAGCTTCCCGGCGTTGATCTCCCTGGTGTTTGGAATACCCTCCTCAGGACCCAATCTCCTTCTCTGAAGGTCCTGACTCGGATGTTCTTATTGAAATGTCGCGCCACCTTCTGGTGGTAGGTTGCAATTCGAACAAGAGGCCGTTCTCTCTTTTTATCAACAGTGTCGAGCAAATGACTAAGTTCTTGACTATTCTGCTCCTCGGATGCTTGCACAACCCGGAGGGTTGGAAGCCCAACTTTCGCTGGAATGACTACCTCTGTGCCGTAAACCAAGGAGAATGGTGTCTCTCCCATCGAAGACCTTGCCGTAGTCCGATAGGACCATAACACCCCCGGGAGCTCGTCAACCCATCTTCCTTTTGAACTCTCCAATCTCTTCTTGAGAGTCGAGATGATTGTCTTGTTGGATGATTCAGCTTGACCGTTGGCTTGTGGATAGCGCAGAGTGGAGAAGGTTAATTGGATCTTCTATTCTTTGCAAAAGTCTCGGAAGTCGCGACTAATAAATTCGGAGCCATTGTCTGTGATGATTTCCTTTGGTACCCTAAACCTACATATAATGTTCTTCCACACAAAATTCTTCACCTTTCTGTCTCGGACTTGGTGATAGGCCTCAGCCTCGATCCATTTGGTGAAATAGTCAGTAACGACGAGCATATAGATGCGTTGTCCCGGTGCGGTTGGCAGTTTACCCACAATGTCCATACCCCACTTCATGAATGGCCACGGGGCAGAAATCGTGGCAAGTGGTTCAGGCGGTTGATGAGAAACTTGTGCAAACCTCTGGCAATTATTGCATCTTTTCACATACTCTATGGTGTCGGCACGCATAGTAGGCCAGTAGTACCCTGTTGTGAGTGCCATATTGGCTAGGCTGCGTGCTCCGAAATGGTTGCCGCACTATCCTTCATCTAGTTCGGCTAGGACGTAATCAGACTCTTCCTTATTGATGCAACGAAGGTAGGGCCCGGAATAAGACCTCCTATAGAGCTTTTCCTTGATGAGACAGAACCTGGCCGCTTTGGCTTTGAGCCTTCGCGCCTCATTGCGATCCTCAGGTAGGATGTCATCTCGGATATACTGAATGATAGGAGTCATCCAAGATGGCATATCGCTGATACATGTTACCACTTCCGGCTTTTCCTTCCAAACGGCGGGCCACTGAAAGTAGACGACGGGAACCACCTTAGGAGCTACCACTTGGGTGGATACCCCTAGGGTCGCTAGAGTATCGGCATGACCATTATCTTCTCTACTCAACTGCTTTATCTCGAACTCCTCGAAAGCTGCCAGTAGCTCTTTGGCAAGTGACAAGTAGGCTGTCATCTTGTTGTCTCTTGCTTGGTAGGTTCCTAGGATTTGGTTGACTACTAACTGCGAATCACTGTTGACAGTTATCCTCTTGACGTTCATCTCCTTGGCCAAAGTGAGTCCCGCAATCAGGGCTTCGTACTCTGCTTCATTGTTGGTGGCTTTGAAACCACACTTGACCGATTGCTCAATGATGTCCCCCTTGGGAGACTGTAACACTAACCCGAGACTGATACCTTTGGCGTTACTTGTCCCATCCACTCTCAACGTCCACCTCCTTTGTTTCGATGAGACACTAAGGCACAACAACTCTTTCTTGGCTAATAAGTGGATGCCGGGCGTGAAGTCTACCACAAAGTCCGCCAGGGCTTGTGATTTGATTGTAGTCTGTGGCTGATAGGAGATTTCATACTCGCTGAGCTCGATTGCCCACTTCGACAGTCGTCCAGAAAGTTCCAGTTTGTATAATACGGACTTGAGGGGGAAGGTTGTCAACACTGTTATTGGATGGCATTGGAAGTATGGCCTTAGCTTGCGTGCCTAAAAGTAGAAGCCTCTCTTGACTAAGCTACGGTCCTACATGACCGTCCTGGGTCCTATGAAAACCAGCTTATGGTCCTTCGCGACCGCGCTGAGACGTGTAAAGGGCGTAACCTACTATGGTAGGGTCCAAGTGACCCACCTACTAATGGTAGACATCTAAAGGGCGCAGCCTACCATAGTAGGGTCCAAGTGACCCACCTACTAATAGTGGACGTCTAAAGGGCGCAGCCTACCATGGTAGGGTCCAAGTGACCCATCTACTAATGGTAGACGCCTAAAGGGCGTAACCTACTATGGTAGGGTCCAAGTGACCCATCTACTAATGGTAGACGCCTAAAGGGCATAACTTACTCCGGAAGGGTCCAAGTGACCCATCTACCAAATTAAGATGCCTAAAACCTACTATGGTAGGGTCCAAGTGACCCATCTACTAATAGTAGACGCCTAAAGGGCGTAACCTACTCTGGAAGAGTCCAAGTGACCCATCTACCAAATTAAGACGCCTAAAGGGAGCAACCTACTATGGTAGGGTCCTGAGTGACACATCTATTAATGGTAGACGTCTAAAAGGCGCAGCCTACCATGGTAGGGTCCAAGTGACCTATCTACTAATGGTAGACGCCTAAAGGGCATAACCTACTCTGGAAGGGTCCAAGTGACCCATCTACCAAATTAAGACGCCTAAAGGGCGCAACCTACTATGGTAGGGTCCTGAGTGACCCATCTATTAATGGTAGACGTCTAAAAGGTGCAGCCTACCATGGTAGGGTCCAAATAACACATCTACTAATGGTAGACGCCTAAAGGGCGTAACCTAATATGGAAGGGTCCAAGTGACCCATCTACCAAATTAAGATGCCTAAGGGGCGCAACCTACTATGGTAGGGTCCAAGTGATCCACCTGTCAACTAAGGCGCCTAAATGGCGCAACCTACTATGGTAGGATCCAGGTTTCCTACCTACCAGCTAAGACGCCCGAAGGGTACAACCTACTTTGGTAAGCTCCGAAGTAGTTAACCGATCAACAGAGAGTCCAAAGCAGAGTAACCTACTAAGGTAAAGTTTGAAATTTACAATGTGTCAACTTGACCCCTTGTATGTCGTGTCCTGCAACTGTAGGCTCTGTAATGATAGTATGGTCTCTCACGCGGTAGGCTGTTAAGGGGTGACAAGTGCACACCTAAGGAGCTCCAAACGGGATAACCGACAGTTTGAGTCATGGCAATTAAAGCTTAACCGATACTGGGCCGCTCTGTAACTGCGGATGAGTGGCCAGTCCACGCGATACTCTGTTATATATTGAAGGGTGAGTAATTTGCGAAACGGTAAAAGCATACATGAAAGCGTTTACGGGAGAAAACTTAGATTACTTCTACACCCATACAAGCAGAGTTATGCTGCGCCAACCACATAGCAAAAGGGCACGAGGGCACTAGGTGCGCAGAGCACGTGGTCCCAGGACATTGGCGTTTATCGCGCCCGAGATATGTAACTAGAGTAGACATATATGCATTGCGTATACAAAAAGGTGCCGGCGGCCCAACGCCTAGCGCGGACCGAACGCGCAATGCGTAGTTGTAAGTTATTGGCGCCTATCTCACCTAGAGAGCACCAACAAAGCGTCATACATACAATATACATGCATAAAGAAGTGCTAGAGCACAATGCCTACACATGCTAAATTAAAAGTTTAAACAACAAGCGCCTATCGCATTATGAGTCACCCAAAGTAGCAGAGAAACGGCTAAAGGGACGGATCTTCCGCAGGAACATCAGTAGCGGCCACCTCTGGCCCGATCAACACTCCAGCACCACCCGGGAAACTAGCCTCCAGGGCATCCTTGAACTCCTCGTAGCATTTGATGATACCATGGTAATCTTAGTTGCTAGCTTTTCCGTCCCTGAATTCGACCATCAACCTAGCCTCTGTCGCTAATGTCGCATCATCGGCGATATCCTCCAATTAAGACTCTAGTCCTTTCTTTTCGACCCCCCATGCATCCTCCTTGGACTTCAACTCCAGGGCAACCCCAGCTAGGTTGCGGTCTTTTTCAGCCACTTCACGTTCAAGGGTACAGATGTGGTCCTCCGCTCTTCTTGCTCTCTCGTCTGCCTCAACAAGTGATTTCTTGAGCGCTACTTTTGAGGCTTCAGCATTGTCAAGTTTCTTCTGGAGGTCCACCACTTTCCCATTTTTGTAAAGGAGGGCCTCAAGAGCCTGTGGTGAAGGAGAGAAAAACGCAAGAGTTAGAGTCATTATGAGGCAAATACAACTACAAAACATTCAAACTGTGATACCTGGAAGGCGTGGGTCACACCCCACACAGCAGAAGTAGTCGGCGATATCCTTCTCAGAAGGGAAACATCATCAGCAAGAAGGAGTTTTGACACCGAGGGTAGCACTGAACTTGCATTGGATATTGATGACGCCTCAGGGGGAAACACAATTGTAAGGTGATCCCCCGAGGGAGTAAGCTCTGCTGCAGGGCGCTTCCGCGTCGTTTGGCTAGACTCGGCCTGACTGGACTGGATTACGGGAATGGCTAAGACAGTAGGTGGTGCCGACGGCTCGGAGGAAACCACTTGAGCCTTTTTGCCCTTTTGAAGGCGGCGCTGCATTGCCTGCTTGCTGTTTGCTGCTTGGTATTTGTCTGACATGATGTTGTCTGCGAACTCACGGACACACGGATCATGTAAAGGTGGAAGGAAGGATAAGTTGTAGTCTAAACCCTCAAGCGCCCTTCGGGTAGCTAGTATCATGGGAAGTTTGACTAGGGAAGGGAACGGCCTACCTTCAAGGGAGTAAGGGACTTGTTTCCAAAGCACGGACAATTGTAACTTGGGCTCAGAGAGCAAGGCTGAGTGAATGCGGTCTTTCTCAGGTAATTCAAGGATCGCTTCGATTCGTGCCCTTATGTGAGGGCCTTCCGTGGAGTAGTTCACACTGATTCCACCTGTACATACAATGGACAAGTGTTAGACACCAATACAAGGTCCGAGTAAAGCAAAGATGACTACTTGGTTAAAAGAACTTACGAGTGGGTTCCCAGATGCGAGGGATATGCGGTTCCTCCTCAAGCACTATGTCGCTGGAAAGAAAAAAGTACTGATCCTTCCAGTCACGGTGATGAGGGGGAAGGATCACCAATGGGGGTTTCCCAGGCCTAGGCGACAAACGATACCGACCGGACTCAGCTTCTTTTAAACAGTACCAATATAGCAGCTCGGCTAGCCTGAAGGGAAAACCCTTGCGCTCTCCCAACAACTCACACCACAGAAGTATGCGCCAGGCATTTAGTAATAGTTGCCCATAGGCGATTTCATAACGACGAAGTAATTGTCGGACTAGTAAGAGCAAGGGTAGACAAAGGCCAATCTTAAACGGACACTCATACATGCACACTCACCCGGGTGAGTCCCAATCCGCTCTTTCATAAGGTTCCGGCAAACGGATGTCACACCTCTCGGGAATACTATAAGTGACCTTGATGCGAGTAACATCCTCTGGTTTCAATCACGAACGAGGGTTCAGTAGGAGTATATTTTTTGGGCAGCCTACAAGTTCTCTGTTATCGACTAGGGGGATGTTAAGGGTAGTGGGACCTACCACACTCACCACGCTCGCCAGCTCCTCTAAGTTAACCCGACCCTCATACAACCAGCTATCCGTAACGGTCACTTCCCCGATGCTATCGGACGACTCTCCCCCGCTCCTACTTAGGGAGTCTTCTATTGGTGAGCTCACGCCCTCTCGCGAATGCATACCTACCTACAATTAGCAAAAGAAGCCTTAGTATGGCGGTGGCGGTGTGTGACAAAGGGTAAGAATGGTTGACGACCATGGGACAACTATTCAATAGTGTTGTAGTGCGACGACTCTGCGTCGGACACAAGTGTAGGGTGCTAGGGGTCGTGCTGACACGTTTAATGTTAAGGTTCAAAAGAAGTAGCCTACGTCAAGTCATGTCCCCCCTATTTTCAAAGATAAAGAATTGTGGCCTACGTAAAGGAATCTACAAGTCTCGCACTCCTTCAGAGTTCAAAAGTCGTAGCCTATGTAAAGGCATCTACGAGTTCCATCTATCTTCTTTGTTAGAAAGTCACAGCCTACGCACGGACGTAACCAGCCCTGCCCTTAAAGCTTAAGGACCTACAAGGGGTCATTAAAGGGCTGGCCTACGGATGGGAGCTCAGCGAATCACGACCTATGTATGGGGGTTTGTGCCCAACAAAGTCAAAACATGTACATATACCTATGCATATGTATATGGGAGACTATGTACATACATGCGTATGTGCATGCAAGGGAGTTCAATGGATTCTTTACATAGGTCTGCATGCAGATGCACATAATACGCGTACAAGAACCAATAGGGAGCCATCTTCAGACATTCCCGGGGTTTTGCAAGCAATGCTCAGGAAGATAAGTTTATTTATTTAGCCCATGTTTTCGGGTCGAGAGTGACAAAGAAAATGGTGAACACATCAAAAACAAAAACAAGAAATAAACAGCTTACTGTAGCACAGGCGTGACCTTGGGAGGCAAGTTCCAAACGAACATGGAATCACTTCGGCAAACTCAGTTTGAAGAGGAGCTGCACAAAGCAATGACGGGAGCATGTCGTAGCTTGTCAAGCGACAATAAACTTAAAGGAAAAAACAAAAAGGGGAACAAGGGAATAGAGTTACCTCGTCGATTTTGAAGGAAAATCGCGCACAGTCGCAGGTAGAGGCTTTTCCGTGAAGTCTTACGTTGTAGAGTTAACAGTGGAAGCTCTTCGTGTTTTAAGTGGCTTGGAACGAAAAAGAAGTGGCTCAAAATAAAGACAACAACAATTCCGCACTTCAAAGAACGTTCGAAAGGCATTTAGCAGAGTCCCGCCACGTGTCGTGACGGGATTTTGCACGGACCCACGTAGCCGGCTGGGCATTAAATGCCCAGCCCGTAGTGGCCCGCGTGGTCAGGATAGCTGCTATCTTGACCACGCCCATTACTATGCGGAAAAGACAACATTAATTGTTGTCCTGACCGCATAGTACCACGCGCCAGCTAAGCTGGCGCGTGGATCCAGGGACTTGACAGGACAGCCCACGGTTGTCCTGTCAGCTGCTGTCCACGCGCCAGTTCCTAGCTAGCGCGTGGACACGTTTCGCCCTCTCATTGGGCGGCCACCCAAAAAAAAAAAAAAAAAAAACCAAAACAAAAAGAGAACACAAGCCTCAGTCATTGGAGTTGACAATTCCACGTTGCAGGCTACTAATTGGGAACTCAATCTGTGTAGTCTGTGAATGACCAAGAAAAGTTTAAGTAGACTACGACGTGGAATTGTCAATTGCACCCTTTTAGTAGGCTGCGAATTGTGGAGACAATTTGTAAACTGAGTTGACGAGCAAGTGACAACACACAGTAGGCTGCGAAACTAATATACAAAGGATGGTAGGATGCGGACCGCCCATCAGAATATGGTAGGCTGTTAATTTCATGCATGATAAGTTGTGGAATGCAAGTTGGAGTCACTTCATGAACAATTTACTCCCTAACTCGAAGACCCTTCGACTTAGGGAGTGGGGGACAAACTGTTGATGCAAAAATTGGGCTTGGACACTTGGTCCAACCATGGCAATTCACTTAGCCCCGGACGACGCTAGTATTTGGGCCAAGGCTCGAATATTACACCTCGAGTCGCGGCCTACTCCTAAAGAGGCCCATTCAGGGGCCCCGAGCTCTACGCTAGGCCCAAATATCGAACTATCTCATATAGGCGACTGGCGGCGTAAATGGGTACGACTCGAGGCCTTGCCGGGTGCTAACGGATAAGTGGCCAAGAAAGAGACCTTAAGTGACTGGTCTACCATAGCGGATGACGATCGACAAGTTCGGATGGAGGCCTATCCTACGGGATAAGTGGTTACTTCCTCAAAGTAGTCTACTTGATTTACAAGTCTCAGGGGGTAAAACGACTCTCAACCTGTCACAATCACCGAGCCTACGAGAAGAGACTACCATTGAAAGACTTAGGCGAGGAACTACCTCTACCCTACACGATAAGTGATCAGGTAGTCTACTAGGAATACAAGTTCGAAGGGTCCGTGACTCTTGCCCGACCCACACCTATAAGTAGGACATGCCTACACAAGGAGAGGGCATCGAGTATTAGCCATATACAGCAATACCCTACCTCTCCCCTTTACGAAATCACAACCTACTCTTCCTATAACAACGCCGCAACTACGGTAGTTTCTGATTATCCCTCATTATAATCCTCGTTTGCTCTTCCCTTTCCGATAGACTACTGACTTGAGTATCAGAGTGTCTTCGTTCGGCACCACACCGGTGTCCCAAGACTCACGTCGTTCGATTGCTTTCTGTCTCTGTAGGTTGCTGGTGGCCCGCAATCCGTAATTGTGGATTTTGACATCTACAACGATCCATGTTAAGAGCTCACTTTATGTCCAATCCAAATGTCCAAGTCAAGGATAATTTGCTTAAGTCAAATAGTCCATGAAGATGTCCACGTGTCCCGGAAATGATTTCATGGAGTTTTTATAATTTGGAACAATAAATATAAATGACAATAAAAGTAAATTAATTCAATCTTAGAGTGGTTAATTTAGCCTAGTGGGTCCATAATTGGAATGATAAATTTGATCAAAGTATATAAGTAAAATATTTAAGATCTAGATATGGTGTTGAAAACATGCTAGGTTATTAGTTATAGACTTTAGTATTTTGATTACTCAATTTACAATCATAATTTATCTACAAGACAAATACTAGCATCTCTCGTCTCGGTAATAATGAATAAATAGCTCTCTTATTATCAGGAATCTACAAGACTCCGATTATGTATATTCTTGAATAATGAACAACACTGCATCAAGCACATGTATGATTACCCAATGAATAATTACTATGTGTAAAAATAATATAAGACTACAGTTAATCCAAATCCAAAAATAATAGTTTAAAAAATATTGTCACTTTATTTATCATTCCAAAAATAAGTGTCAATGTGACATAATTAGAATTACGAAACAATAAATCGAAATCAAGAATAAAAGTTATCGAGTTTAGGTACGTTTTGATTTAACTGACTCAATTCCTCAAAAATTATGACATTAATCTATAAGTTCGACACTTATTTTAAGAACCTAACTAAACTAAACTAATATTTTCCTAAATTAACAAAACGAATAAAAGTTAACGATTACAAAACGAAATATGAGAACTGAATTATGTCTCCGTCTTGAAACAATCTCGCAGCAATAATTTATAGGCTGGACAGAGGCACTGCACTTGTTGAAACCAACCAATAAAATATAATACAACAAAATGATTACATAGAATCACTTTGTTATTATATTACTTATATAACATAATTTATTATAAAAATGGAACATTTGTTGGAGACTCTCACATGCAGCACTGTACAATCACAGTAGCACTTTTCGCAGAAACAATTGTAGATGTTTTAAGGGGTTCTCTCAATTGTGAATGGAGAATCTTCTTCATTATTTACAATTCTTTATCTTCCTTATTTACCAATTTTGACTATTCTTTTCGACACATAACACATTCTTAAATCGGCTAATTAAGTAACAGATTGGATTGTGACACATAACACATTCTTAAGTTGGCTAATCAAGTAACAGATTGGGTTGCTCGTATAATTCGAATTGAGTCTCTCCCTCTGCTTTGGTCTAGCTCCATTCCCTTGGAATTATCTACACTTGTACTTAGAGATGCTTGTCCTAGTAGGATAGGTTGATATACATTACCATTTTTGTGCATATAACAAACCGACCAAAAAAAAAAAAAATCACAATAGCACTTTAATTTTATAAGAAAAGCTTCGTTGGCCAATTTTGCAAATGCGCGGTAGGTAAATTTTTTTACGTTGATTTTGATCGTCCTTGATTATGACTGTTGACTAAAAAGTTAGCCCAATTTATTTTAAGGTTTTTTAGCATTTTAAATTCATTTTCACACTCAATTTTATCAAATTCAATCTCGATATACTCGTTTCAAAGTATTCCCACCGGTCTCCTTCAGCGTTAGTCCGAAATTTCCCATTCTGTCAAAAATTTATCCTCAACCTTCTTTAATCATCTTCTTCGTCCACCCTTATCCCATTGTATCCACCTTATACACTTTATTTTACTTGTCAATTCCCTATATACTTTATCATGATTATCTTGTTAACTTGAGTGTCATAACTTTTTTGCTGATATTCCAAAATAGGCTAATTCTCCATATCTTTAAAATCTTCTAGACAATATAAATTGTTAATCTCTACCTATATAAATACATAACGAAACTCCAAATCTAAAATGGACTATTTTAAATGTCTTTATACTCATGCTCATCCACACAAGAGAGGACAAAGCATATAGAAATGACAATTGAATGACCATAGCTTTTGTCAAGTCACTGGCGTTACTCGTAAAGGGCGCAAGAGATAAGGATTGGCATGGGGATAGAATTAATAATGGCAATAAAGGGTAATGATTTACATGTGAGAGGGACAGATATGAAAGAGAACAAAAGCCAAATTAACTAGGAGCTTCCTCTTTTTTCTGGCCCTATCTTTAAGCATATGAAGATCACATATTATAGTTTGTTCGGTTTAACTCTCTGTTGTATCTTTTATTTATTAATATAAATATTATTTTTTAATTTAAAAAAATTATATTATGATCCTCGTCTTTTTGGCTCTTTTTTTAAGAAAATCAATCGACAAACTAACAAGATCACAGATTGAATAGTCACAACAACTACATTAGGGTCCTTACAAATGATTTGATTGTATTAGCATAGGCTAATGTACCTTTGGGCATTTTCGTTAATCAAGTTGTCTTCTCGGCCCAGAAGAAAAAAAAAAAAAAGAAAGAAAGAATATAGCAGCTAAATTTGACTTAACTATGTGTTTGTTTCTGAATTATGACATTTCCCTGAAATTTGATTTAACTAAATATTTAAAAATATAACACAAAGAATTCTAAAGTAATACATAAAATTGTTTTAATATCAGAGTGCGTAATTACCAAAATTATGTAAATGACAAATGCAATACAAACCCCAAAAAAGGATATAAAAAATAATCTAGATCATAACACATACAAAATCGTACGGAGAAAGCATTACTCATACCTTGGTTTAATTTAAGTTAAAATTTCAGTCCTGTGATTTGTCTAATATTTATTAAAGAAAACATGAAGGTATATCTTGATTTATGAATCGGAATCATCTCATGTTAGGTCTATATTTTCGTACATTGCAAGTTCTAAACCATTCATATTTATTTTCAAAGGTTTAAAAGCATCTTTGAAATTTAAAGCAAATTGCAATGGCTTTAGCATGTCCAATTGTAAACTGCCCTCCATATAAATTCCAAATAACTTATCTTGAGTGTTAGTTTTAAATCTCAAAGGGGTGCCCCTATTGGCTCTTACTAATATTTTTCTTATGCATAGGAAGAAAATTAACCTTTTGATACTTGGATATAATTGTTTCCATAGCTGTTTCATTTATGAAAATTGAGAGAAAAACTATATGCAACACACATTTGTTGTTTTTCAAACTCATAAAAGCAAAAATTGGATGCTTAGTGTTGACAAATTTTGTTGCTTTTCTGTTAATATCTACAAAAAAGTTGCATAATTTTATGAAATTTGGATTCCACCTGGCTGACTGTCTTACAAGGTCATTTATTAACATTTAGTAAGTATGAATTGAAAAATATATATAGATAACAAACCATTAAAATGATTTACCAAAAAATTAAAAATCATTTGAAGCAAAACTAACATTCATCTTATTTTCTTTTTTTTTTCCTTCTAAAAAACATATTCATTAAAGTATTACAATAGAGACATGCTTGTCCACTTACAAATAATCCACTCATAACATCATTAAATTATGGGCGTGATTCAATAATGACAAAGTAACAATAAAAGTATAATAGAGTAATGTTATCACTATTAAATTTTATTAGTAATATAATAACGTTACAAGAGAATCTTCACTTAAAAATGCTAACGTGATGTTACAAAATCTCACCCGTCTCAATTTATGTAAAATTGCTTAGACTTCCCTTGCGATAAAGGATGATGAATCTACCAAGGATAAAATAGACATTTAGTAAATTAAGACTAAATAGGACCCCGACCATGTTCCCCAAGACTAGGAGAAGCCAATCCATAGTTTAATACATTACCCGATGACCAAGGATGCCCGAGGTCAAGGGATGCTCGAGGTCTAGGGTAGAGTTGGCATTTGGGCCAATCAGCCCATACGAGTCATGGGTCAAGAGAACTGAGCCCAACTCAGCCCAGATTTTTGGTGGGCTGAGCTTATTTTTCAAAACACAGGACTCAACTCAGCGCACCAGCCCACTACCACGGGTTACTAGTTAAGCCAGCCCTACCCATTCTTTTGTGATTAATTGTATTTTGAATGTATTATATATAGTAATATACATAAACATATGCATATACAAACACTAGTACACATATATATATGCATACATAACACTAAAAAAAAACTAATTGGGGGTACTTGGATAATTGGATTAATAAAAAAAAATTAAGTAAAACTTAAACTTAACTTTTTTTTAAAACGTTAATTTAATGATTAACGAGACACAAATAAATTGATAATATTAATATGAATGATAAAACATTATATAATAAGCTACAACCTCACAAGACACAAGTATATTAGTAGCATAAACATAAAAATCAAATGGCCTGAGCTGGGCTAAGTTCCGAACTAGGTTGGGCTTACATGTTGGATTGGGCTGATTCTGAGTCAAATTGGGCCTGAGATCAAATGGGGTTGAGTCATAAATTTCATGACTTAGATCGGCTCGCCTATATTATTGAACGGGGGTGAGTTGAGCCCAATTTTAATTGGGCTAGGCTAGGTTGGGTTCGAGTTTTTGTGCATTGGGTTGTACTGGGCCTGAGTTGGTCCAACTCAAATGCCAACTCTAGTCCAGGAATGTCTGAGGAATCCACTAAATCACCTTAGAGATGATATACGTGGTGGTCATTCCTATTCGCATGACTAGTGTATATATTACGACACGCATTCCACGGAAGATAACAGCTATTTCATAAACTCACTTTTATATTATTAAATCTTTTAGTCCAACCACGCTAACTTGAACGTCAAAAGGGTTCTTCAGACACGACTCCAAGGTTTCTTATTTTAAAAGTTAACTTCCAACGGGAAGAAGAGTACCGGATTTTACCTTAACACCTTGAATTTGGAGGGGAACAAAATAAAAATAAATCACCCATCTCAATCCGATAAAAATAGGGTAAATTTCACACTTAGTCCCTATTGTTTACATCAGTTTCTAATGTAATCCCTAATATTTTAAAAGATTCATAGCGATCCCTAATGTTTTACAAAAGTTATTCAAAATGGTCCTTATTGTTCAAACTTAGCTAATTTGGTCTTTATTATTTTTCAAAAAAATTTAATTTATACTCTATTATTTTCTAAAAAATTTAATTCAGTCCTGTACGTGACCTTCATTTAGAGACTAAATTAAATTTTATAAAAAACAATAGGGACTAAATTAACTAATTTTAAATAATAAAAACTATTTTAAATCACTTTCTAAATATTAAGGATTAATATAATTTTTTTAAAAAGTATTAAACACTAATTTAACAAAAATGTAAATAATAAGGATTAAGTGTGAAATTTACCCATAAAAATACAATTGTATTTTGTCCATTTTCATTGCACTTTCCAATGCCATGAAAAAACGCGGCACCTCGAGGACGTTGCCACCAATCCTTCCTCTCTATTTACGTGTCCATACACCTCTCTCACTCCCTCACCCTTCTATTACTATAAAAAGTAACCACCGTCCACAAATCCAATATCATTTCATAAGCAAAACACGCCCTCAAGTTTTACGCATCAATATTTATGGCGAAAATGGCGAAAAAACTAACACTAACCATCTTTCTGCTCCTCTCCATACTTGCAATATGTGCACTACAAGTGAGTGCCTTGGGAGGAGGCATGTTAGGAGGGAGAACAAAGATCAAAGATGTGAAAACAAACAAAGAAGTTCAAGAGCTTGGAAGGTACTGCGTGGAGGAATACAACAGGAGTGATCAAAGGAAACAACACCACCACCACAAGAGCAACGGAGTTTCAGATCAGGTTTTGATGTTTTCCCAAGTGGTCGAGGCTGAGAAGCAAGTCGTGTCGGGGATCAAATACTATCTTAAGATTTCTGCAACTGATTCCAATGGTGTTCCTAAGACTTTCGATGCTGTTGTGGTTGTCAAGCCTTGGATGAAGTCTAGGGAGTTGGTTGGCTTTGCTCCTTCGCCTGCAACTAAGTGACTACAGAGATGATGACCTAGAGATGTTATCTTGCACGTCTTTGTTTTTCTTTTTCCTTTTTTCTTTTACCGCCCATCCCTACCTATTTTATCTATTTTATCTTCATGAGATTCGAACTCTGACTCTGTTCGAACTCTGATCTTCCAATTCTCAAGAGTAACCCTTGAATCTCTATCTTACATCTTTGTTGTATCTATTATGTTTTCTTTTTTCTCTTTTTTCTTTTTTGGATTAATCCATGTATCAAATGTAACCATCACTAACCATGTTGGGTGCTGTGAGATGACAGAATAAAGATAATAAAAAGTTGCACACCATGTTAGTGGTGATTATTTATTGCATTTTGGCGTTGTGCATCACTTTTTGTTTGGTTGTCCATAAATTTACTAGAAATTTTGTGCTTTACAGAAGGGTATTGCCTTTATTTTTATTATATGTGTGACCGACCTAGTAACGCTAGTACCAGGGTTAGAACAGTTGACCAGATCTCTAGATTGGGTAAATATCCGTGTCCGACCTTGCATTTTTTTAGATGATATGAAAATTTAGTTAGCAAAATTTAATTACTTGATTATTCAACAATTTATAAACTTTCGATAATAACAGTTCGCCCTACATATATACCAAATCAGTTAAAAGCAAAATTTCAAAACAGTTGAAAATATTAAACCTATAACCTCGTAAAAACGATTTTATCCCACTAACACTGAAACCTGATACATAAGAATTTGACAGAGGAGGAAAAGAAGAGACGAAGAGGGAAGATTTGGGTTTCAATATGCTTACCCTTTATTCAAGACATTACTAACTATATATAATAGCCTTACAATATTGGAAAAATAACAAACAATGCTAAAAATTAAGAATGCAAGTCCCCACTAAGCTGAGGATCAGCACATCATGGGTTTATTGAATGAAACCAACAACTAATAAATTAGGAATAAACAAACTGACTAACTAAATCATCTAGACTAAGTCTTCCACGTTTCCACGTCCCACATTCTAGCAACATTTGCAGTCAGTTGCATAGCTCTGTGAATATTGGTACGTATCATTCCCCCCGTTTAAGGATCCTTGTCCTCAAGGAGAAAATCAGGATATGACTTGCGGAAACGCCATTCATTCTCCCAGGTGACATCTTCCACTGGTGCTCCTTTTCATTTCACTAAGATTTCAGACTTTGGACTATATTTTCCCTTGCGAACAACTCGACGGTTCAGGACAGCTTCGGGCTGAGAGAGAATGGTAGAATCATCTGCAACTGGAGGAAGCTGAGTAGAGGCTGGTGCAACAGGTCCCACATGCTATCGCAACAAACAAACATAAAACACATTGTGAATTTGAGAACCTGGAGGAAGAGCTAATCTATATGTCTCATCCCCCACTTTCTCGATTATCTGATACGGACCAAAAAAACGGGGGGCAAGCTTCATGGAGCGTCGAAAAGCCACAGTAGACTGGCGATATGGTTGAAGTTTTAAATACACATAATCTCTGACAATGAAACAAACTTCACGTCGATTCTGATCTGCTTGGCTTTTCATTCGATCCCGGGCTAGCAAAAGATTATGTTGCTCCTCTCGTAAAATAGCATCACGGTCGCGTAGATTCTCATCGACGACTTGGACACGGGAGGTGCCCGGAACATAAGCTAATGGGCTTGGAGGTGGGATGCCGTAAACAGCCTCCATGGGGGTTATTTTGGTGGAGGAATGAATTGACGTATTGTAGCTAAACTTAGCCCACGGAATCCATTCTACCCATTTCCGCAGTTGGTCACCTGCGAAACACTGTAAATATTGCTCCAAGGTGCGATTTACTACCTCGGTTTGACCGTCGGACTGTGGGTGATAACTTGAACTTATGCAAAGCTTGGTGCCTAGCAACTGGAACAGTGCTTGCCAAAAGGAGCTGATAAACACTTTGTCCCGATCACTAACAATTGAGGTTGGGATACCATGGAGACGAACCACATTTGCAACAAATGCCTTGGCGACGGAGACTGCGGTAAATGGATGCTTTAAGGCTACGAAGTGAGCATATTTTGTTAACCAATCGACAATTACCATGATGATGGTATGCCCATTAGATGGTGATAATCCCTCGATAAAGTCCATTGAGACATCGGTCCACACTCGAGTAGGGACTGGCAATGGTTGAAGTAACCCAGTAGGCTTCATACAATCTGTCTTGTGCCATTGACAGATATCACATTGTTGCAGGAAGTCCTTCACCGTTCGGCGCATATTAGACCAAAAGAAGCTATGCTTGATTCGAGAGAGAGTTTTATGGAACCCGAAATGCCTACCAATTGGCGATGAATGACAATCAGCAAGTATCTTTGGAATCAAAGTTGAAGTGGGACTCAATAAAACTTTGTCTCATTTAAACCATATGCCATCTCATTGAAGCAATTTGTTTCTGGACTGAGAGGGACTTCTCTTTATCAATTCCTCATAAAATGAGTTATGTCAGACTTCCTTTTGAAGCATTGGCCACCAATCAGCCTGTGGCATAGAAATGGATAAAAATTGAAATTTAACTACACGCGATAAGGAATTTGCACCTTGGTTTTCAGGTCCTCTTTTATATTCAATTTCATAATCATAACCCAGAATCTTTGGGAGCCATCGAGTTTGCGCCGGTGTAGTGATTCGCTGCTCCAATAGGTACTTAAGACTCTTCTGAACAGTGCGCATTGTAAATGGTTCACCAAGTAAGTATCGACGCCATTTCTTGATTGCCTTGACGATAGCCAACATCTTCTTCTCATAGGTGGATAATGCCAAGGCTGAACCTTTTAATGCTTCACTAAAATACGCCACCGGTCGATTGTTCTGGGTAAGGATTGCCCCGATTCCTATTCCACTTGCATCGCATTCAACCACAAATCTTTGAGAAAAATCGGGAAGGCATAAAATTGGTGGTGAGGTCAATGCTTCTTTCAATTTTCTTAAGGCCATCTCTGCTACCTCATTCCACTGAAAGCCATCTTTGGACAAGAGCCGGGTCAAAGGAGCCACTATGTATCCAAAATTTCGGATAAACTTTCGATAGTATCCTGCTAAACTGAGGAACCCACGGACCCCATTCGCCGTCATCGGTGTAGGCCACTCAATGAAAGCTTGTATTTTGGTTGGATCAACCGCCACTCCTTGCTCCAAGATTATGTGTCCCAAATAATCAACCTACAAAACACCGAATCGATATTTGGATTCTTTTGCAAACAAACTGTTGTCTGATAGGATTTTTAAAACAATTTACAAATGTGTGAGGTGGTCTTCCCACGATTTTGAGTGCACCAAAATGTCATCAAAGAAAACCAAAATAAATTTCCGAAGATAAGGACGGAAGAGATCATTCATGAGACTCTGGAAGGTTGCCGGTGCGTTGGTGAGGCAAAAAGGCATCACCACGAACTCGTAATGCCCTTCATGTGTTCGAAAAGCCGTTTTTGGGATGTCTTCCTCTTGTACTCGAATCTGGTGATAGCCAGCCCGTAAATCCAATTTAGAGAAAAATTTGGCTCCATGAAGTTCATCTAGAAGTTCGTCGATCATAGGGATTGGGTATTTGTCTTTGACGGTTATGTTGTTCAAGGCTCGATAGTCCACGCAAAACCTCCAATCACCATCTGCCTTTTTCACTAATAGAACCGGTGATGAGAACGGACTATTACTAGGCCTTGTCAAACCCGATTGCATAAGCTCATTCACCATTTTCTCTATTTCAGTTTTTTGGTAGTAAGGGTATCGATACGGCCGCACACTCACAGGCTCTGTATTTGGTTGCAATGGAATGCGATGGTCGTGTGATCGCTTTGCGGCAAACTGGTGGGTGGTTCGAATACTTGGTGAAATTTGATTAAGAGATGGCCAATGTCAGGTGGATATGAGTTTTTTTTGCTGTTGTGAGAAGATGGAATAATTTGGAAGAAAAACCTAGAACCTTGTAGGCTGTTGAATTCCTTGTCCGTTAAAGCTTCAATACCGGCTCGCTTCAATCCCTAGAACATGTGGGAAATTCCTTCAACCTTGAAGGTCATTGTAAGCTGCTTGTAATCTGTCTCAATAGGCCCAAGAGTTTCGAGCCATTGTACACCTAAAACTAGTTGGCATGCTGCAACAGGAAGGACATAGTAATCTGTCGTGATGGAATGGCCTTAGATGGTGATGGTGAGCGCTTGACACTGCCCAACACAATCTATCCTCTCATGGTTGGCCACCATTACTTGAAACTTTTTGTCTCGAACCACTGGTAATCCATGCTTAGTGACTAAGGCTTGATCGATGAAGTTGTGAGTGCTGCCGCCGTCTATTAACACCATGATATCCTTGTTTTTCAGCTTGCCCACGACGCACATTGTTTGTGGATGGGTGGTTCCTGCAATGGCATGAAAAGAAATTTCCGACATTGCTTCTTGCCCTTCTAACTCTTGTCTAGCGTTGTTATCATCATCGGAGCTTGGATGCAGTGAATCTTCAATCATGAACAATTGTGGACGTTCACAAAGATGACCCGGAACGAACTTCTCGTCATAATAGTAGCATAACCCTTTCTCTCGACATTCTCGTGCCTCTTGGTTGGTGATTCGACGGAAAGTTATAGGAGTAGGATTAGAGCTTGCATTCATACGCTGGTTTGGTGGAGGGCCTAGTATACCAGCTGTTGGGTTGGCATTGGCTTTTGGTGCTAATGAAATAGATGGGGAACGAAATGGTTGACTTGGTTTCTTTTGTAATTGATTTCGTTCCTCTGTTAGCCGAGCAACTCCTATAGCATTTGCCAAAGTTTTGGGTTGTTTGATTTTTACATCTATGCGAACGTCATCTCGAAGTCCTGCAATAAAACAACTAATGAGAAAACTCTCAAGTAAACCAACGACTCGGTGGGAGAGCTTTTCGAAAACTTCCTGGTAAGCTGCTACAATTGAGGTATGTTTGAGTCGACTTAGAACTTCCGACAAGTCTTCATAATCAGTTTGCCCTAAACAGAGAAGGAGAGGTTTGGTAAACTCATCCCATGATAGTGGGCCTTGGCATTTTGTCAACCACCGATACCACTGTAGGGCGATTCCTTCTAGATGAAAGGATGCTAGCTGAACTTGTTAGTCAGATGAAATATTTTGAAAACCAAAATATTGCTCTGCTTTGTACACCCAGCCAGTTGGGACCTTACCATTGAACTTTGGAAAGGACAATTTGAGGTGTTGATGATGTGTGTCACTGGTTGTGTTAGAGCGCGAAGTGTGTGGGTGTGAGGATTCTTCTCGGCCAAACGGGTTGGACTAAAGATGGTTAGTGTTTGAGCCACGCGAGGTACGAAGAGCTTGAAGCTCAGTTAATACCATTTGCAATGAGGCATACACCTGATCGAAGCTTGATTCGTGTCGAGCTAAGATTTCGCTAACGTCATTGCAGAATTCGGCATTCGTTTTGCCGTGAGTATCCATGGTCAAACCTGGCTCTGATGCCACTGATACATAAGAATTTGACAGAAGAGGAAAAGAAGAGACGAAGAGGGAAGATTTGGGTTTCAATCTGCTTACCCTTTATTCAAGACATTACTAACTATATATAATAGCCTTACAGTAGTTGAAGAATAACAAACAATGCTAAAAATTAGGAATCCAACTCCCCACTAAGCTGAGGATCAACACATCATGGGTTTATTGAATGAAACCAACAACTAATAAATTGGGAATAAACAAACTGACTAACTAAATCATCTACACTAAGTCTTCCACGTTTCCACGTCCCACATTCCAGCAACATGTGCAGTCAATTGCATAGCTCTGTGAATATTGGCACGTATCAAAACCCTACTGAAACCTAAGGGTAGTGTCCGAGTGCACATGATACAGCAAATGCCTAAGATCCCTTGCACCTTGATAATGTAATGAAAGAAATTTAATGATGTTAGAACCGATTATTCATTGTTAGGTCGGACAGATCATTTGGCTAAAACACATTTATACGATGAGGTTACTCTATCCACACTCATCTCATAATGTTAGGAGAGAAATCTAATGATGTTGAAGCAGGCTATTCATCGTTAGGTTGTATAGATGATTTGGTTCAAACGTATTTATACCACAAGATTGCTCCGCTTGCCCTACTTCAAAAAGGCAACTGTTTCCGGGTTCCTTAGCAACCAATTCACTCTAGATCTCTTTCTCATACAACCCTCCTTTTGCTGCTAGACTTGGAAGACTGTAATCAAAGTTCCAAGTAAATTGTTCATACATAATATACACATGATCTAAACAACTCACCACCATTCGATCTCCCAACGCAACGAACAACTTATCCTCATTCAATCTCCCAACATACAATGGCAATGCTATCAGATTGCTGCATGTTTTTCAACTTCACTTCCATATACAACTATCGTGGCTATGCCTTTGGCGTGAAATGGCTTAGACATTGTTCATACATTTAACATGATATAGTTTCCATCCACGCATCTTAATGGTATGCCCAACAGAAGAATAATTCGTACTTGCATTTGAGAGCATTTACACCACGGCACTTAGCACGATCCATCTTTTTTTATGGTTCCTTGAGTTGTATAGCTTTGGCACCATTTGGAATGCTCATTTCATCTTCATACAAACATGTCGTTGCTTCCAGATCATACACTCGAGACAGCTACCGACTCCCATATGGCATTCGATGATATCATGTTCTCAGTAGTTATTCCAAACTTCGTTGACACGGTTATCGCTACTTTGAAGACCTGAGGTTAAGTATGATCGAGGTCTTCATCTGTCGTTTACATGAACTGCATGGGAATAAGCCTTTAATCTCCTTTTGTCTTACAAGTATTTGGGTTCAGGTACAAGTGAAGCAGTTCTCATACCACGCCAGAGAGGAAGAACTTTTCTTCACCTCCTAGCTACATCCGAGTGCTGCTAGCATGTTCCTCCTGTGTTAAATGTCATTTACAGTGTACTAACCGCATGATGTGAGCTCCAAAAATCTTCCAACATTCTTTGCGAGCAACTAGAGAACAATAACGAACTTAAATATTGATCTCTAGCACCCAAACCTGCACCAAAATGAACCAACTTACATCATTGTCAAAAAAACCCTTGTAATGTTGAAGAACATGTGGTCTTCAACACCAACCTGGAAAGTCTTTTCGTAGGAAACTTGAATACGTTCAAGATCCAAGTTAACGAAGCCAATCCTTGCTGAACAAGAATGAGCCAAGAAGCAGTGTCATGCAAGGATCTCAGAATCACAGTTCTTCCTTTCAACCACACTTCAGCACCAAGGGGTTCGATGCTACTCATGAAGTTTCAATAAGCAAACAAACACAAAAGCAAATACACCACAAGAAGAGTGCAGATAGTACTGATCCAGCAAGCAAAATATAAATGCCAAACAAGATCAGAAACCGAGAAAACACCCGTCCTTCTCATTGGTGATGAGGGTTTCAACCCTCGGCACTCTTGGGATAGCTCCTCAAAGAAAAGAGAAACAATGTGAAGAATTGGATAACTGCAGACAACCCCTCTTCTATCTCAACACAAGTTTGAACTCATCAAATATATTCCATTCCAAATGATATCATATACTACATTTAGCATACTAAATCTTGTAATGTTATCCGGAACCAGCCAATCTAACTTTCCAGACAATAGCTTTATCAATCCCTTTGTTTTATCTACAACCCCTGTTTCTCTCTCATACCTAACAGTCATAAGGGTACTCTGCATCATTTTCAGTCACTTTGAAGTGCTGAGGATTTTGGCCAGAGCAGTACAAATTCCACATCTTGAAGAAAGCACGCTCCAAGTTCTTAACCTGAAGGTATACAGAATCCTATCAGTATGCTTTCACAGTATTAACATCAAAATATGCAGTTTGTTTACCATCTACATGAGAAACATTAATAAGAAGGGCAATACAATCAAATCCATGAAGTAGCAGAGATTACTGGCTTACTCACCCAGCGTGCTGTGTCAAATAGAGGACATGTCATGCGTTCAGCTTTAAGTTTGTCCGTAAGATCCTGGAGCTTTTGACGATTCAGAGCTAGTGATACTGCCTTCTCTTCATACTCTTCCATACTTTTGGCACACAGTAATCAAGTCAGTAGCCACATAAGAAAAAGTTAAACAGGAAATAGAAGTTCTTACAGTTTGCCCACTAGGGCACCCTTCACAAGGACAAAAGAAGAAATAGAAAGAAGAAGGAAATCCAAAGTAGGAAAAGAAGAGAAAAGGCATGGAATTTTGGACCTCATCCTTAGTCATAAACTAAGCTGTGTATATCTGCAGACGACTCACACCTATAATTTTTAGAACATTATTTTTTCTTTTCTTTTCGTTTTTTTTTCTTTTTTGAAATTCTCGAAAGGGACTTGGGGGGAGGATGGTTGTGGAAGAGGTGCTAGAACACAGGCATATTGGCAGTAGAAATGTCTGCAGGAAAATCTTCATTAGCAACTATCCCTAACATACACTCTTTGTATCAGTTACACATGACAATTGCAATTAGAGATTTTACTGAGCAAAACTGAACCAATGTATCTACCATTCTAATAGTCACGTCTTATCAAACACCTAGAAATGATGTTCTCGCATACATCAGAGTTTCCATTCATACAGCATACCGACATGACAGAAGAAATATAGATGCACAAAAAACCTACCTTGTGACAATCATCTGCTCCCCAACTCCTGTGGCCAAACATAGTGAACCAGCAACTCTGGTTGCCATCTTCTCAAGTGGGAGCGTCACCATGGGAAGACCAGCCCAAAGAATATCTGTCCCCGTTGTGTGTGCATTGCACAGAGGCCTATACAGAGGAAAGCAAATGCCAACATTAAATTGAGATATCTACACTAACTAATAGTATGACAGACTAATGAGGCCAAAATTCCCCATAAATTGGACACCAACAGCATACAGGAAATAAATGCTAGACTTACGTGTCAAGGAATAGATCTGCCAGAGCGCTGCGCCTAATATGTTCTTGTTTCATTGCAACATCTGTGAAAATGATTTGGTCAGGTTGCACACCCTGTGCAGCAGCATCTGGACAATATTAAATTATTTTGTTAGATTATATCCCACCTACCACTCAAATTTAAACAGGAATACTATTTATCAAATTAAGACAAGAAAGGGTAGTAAGTCAAGTTTGTAATCAAATGAATTTTAATACATGCTCGGAGTTTCATCTCGCCAGAAGCTGGAAATCTAAGAAGCCAGAGTGCACTGTTTGGCACTCGCTTGAGAATGTTGCACCTGTGCCAGTTGAACCAAATTCAATATGTATAAAACCACTCATTATGAGGAAAATACAAACCATGATATTATTACTGCAGAAATTACCATGTTGTGAAAATCTCAGGATCCATCTTGTAAAGTTGATTAAAACAGGCAAATATAAATTTTTCCTCTGGCAATCCATAATTTGATCGCTTGGGTTGGCAATTTGGATCCAAGACATCCCGATTTTTCTACAACACATTGAATAGGCAAGTGGATATGTCATAATCATATAAGAGAGAGAGAGAGAATTTTACTGACTCGAGGACTCAACAACTTACTTGCTTATAATCATTCACAAAATAACAATGAGGAAGATGGACAAGCTTCTCAGAATAAATATGTGCATAACATAAAGGCGAGACAAACTGGGACAGTCAAAAGAAAGAATGTTAGCCATAGGAAATAATAGACACCATATAAACAAGAGATAAATAATTCAAACAGTACCTCATCAGTGACCAAATAATGAATGTAGTTTGCCCCAGTTGTCCCAGGAAACCCCATATAAGAAACTTGGATAGGAGCAGGTTGCATGGCAAATATTTCATTTCTAGCCCCCTGCAAAATTTGCAAAAGTGAGACAGATGAAGCAGCCAGAAGTTCTTTAGAATGTTAAAAGGCAACTGTCCAAATTTGAAAGATGAAACCATAATGCAGGAAGAAGAAAAAACAAAAATAACAAGGTTACATAAAGTTAAATTACATCCACCAGCCTTCCCGCCGCAGAGCTATGTACTAGTGAAATTTCATGAACCTGATCCTGTTGATACATACCTTAGTATAACCATTTAGGTTGATAAGGATCTGTATTTGATTCTCATTAATCAGCCTCGCAATCATATCAGATGACATGGATGACACATCTATGAAATGCTCAGCCTCTGCCTGAATTCGAAGCCTCCATTGGGTGCCATCATTTGGACTTAAAGCATAGCAGAAAACCTATAAGAATGGGAGCTTAGTTTTTCCATTTAGTCTCATCGTCTAGACTTTTAAGGCATAGCACAAAAAATCCTACACCTACAATAATCTTAGTCTCATCAAATAGATTATAGAAACAGGGAACCTCAAAGCTGAACAGACTAATGACACCAAAGGAATCATTATGTAGATTTGCGAACCTCAACATTTTCTCTATCGTGCATGCCAAACACTGAACCCATAAGATGTGACAAGGGGTGGTTACCAAAATCACTGCTCACGTATCTGAGAGACAGAAGTAGGATCACGATACATGAAATTTAACTTTTATATTTTCCATCAGGAAGTCAATTAGACATAACAAAGACATATCTGTTTCAGAAACTTACCCAACCCTCAATCGGCCATTTCTGGCCGCGCCCTTTATGGGTAATGGAGGAGGATGATTGAAAGGAGGAAGTGAGTAACGGGACGCAATCATAGAACAATGTGCAGCATATTTCCGACTACACATACAAGCAAACAATTAGCATGAACATTTCGGGTATCATCAACATTTCCATTATCATCACAATTACATTAAAAGACAAATTTCTCACCTGATTTCCAAAGCAAGTATTGGATCAAGAGGATAAGCAATAGCATGAAAAGGCTGCACACTTGGGATAACTAACATCTGAAAAAAGACAATATCGTAATGAAATGCTCAGAGAAAAACCAGTATTACAAACATACTCTTCTCAATGTGTTTCCGGGAAACAAAAGGTGAAAAATAAAAGTGGGTTGGGTATAAGTGGGTTTGATATCACCTTAATCTGCCTTCGCAGGATCCCTTCCACTTCAATAAACATCTTTTCTCGATCATCCCAGTCACAGACACACTGGAAAAAACATGTCAATAAAACCAAATCAATATTAGTAAAGTGGTGTCAACAAGATGCGGTACAACTCCATCCATGCAATGAACATAAAACACCAGCAGCCCAAGCAATTTGAAGAGTTCTAATATTGAAATCTATATTATTTGTTGACGTCTGAGAAAAAACATTTTTCACACATTTTGGAGCAATTTTGAACTCCACCTATGACGGGGTTTTATCCTTCTCATGCCAGTACCTAGCATGGATAAAGGTGGAGGGTTGCATAACATAGCCAATGGCCAGCATAAAAACTACGTCGAGTTTCTCTTATGGATGGAAACATCATGATATCACCATTGGTCTGTGCCACCTGCAATATGCTGTATTGTCGAGAACATTGCTAGTAAGAAGGACGGCTACATCAGAGGCCTGGTATAGTGCTAGGTTAGGTAGGCAAGGATTCCCTAACCTTCATGATAAAAGGCTGCTGCAACTTGGGAAGCAAATGAGATATATTTTTCGTCTTTCCAGTAGTACATGCTACCCATGACAAATAGAGCATCTGAAAATAATTATCCACCCAAGAGGATATTCAAGACTAAATAGAACACTTGCCTGTAAGGTATGCAGAAGATTACAAAAAGCTTCTGGGAAATCACGATGTAGCATCAATGCCTGCCTATAACATTTTATGGCTGCTTCAACGAGACCACTACAGAATTGCCAATCAACAGATTAAATCCAAGGGGGCTAGAAATATGCATGAATTTTCAGGTACTGAAGGAATACTTAGAATATCTTCTAGAAGAACTTAATCAATACCTGTCCTTGTAAGCTGAAGCCAAATTTGCATGAGCCTCAGCCATATTAGGACGTATAGAAATAGCTCGTTGATAGTCCTGAATAGCTTCATTGACTCTCCCAATCTCCTTGTATGTGTTACCGCGATTGACAATTCCATCAGCTGCCATGGGATCAATTCTGAGTACCTCATTATAGCACGAAATTGCATCTGCATAGTTTCCCTGTAATCCAAAGCAAAAGACCATCACTAACAGCTACTCACAGAAGAACTTAATCAATACTTGCAGATCATGAGAATTCGCTTCAGAAAAAAGAAAGCGGAAAAACAAAGGGATAAAAAAAAGAAAGAAATGTTTCTACTTTGCTAATGTGAATGTCTAATCTCTGCCCTCACTTGCAGATACCTATATGTCCATAAAAGATGGAAGTATTACCTGCTGTTTGTATATTATAGCTAGGTTATTAAAAGGTGCAGATAGCCCTGTTGTCACTGCTAGTGTTGCCTTGTAGCATTGTGCAGCTGCACTTGTCATGTTCCTAGAGATCAACAAAAACATTTTGGTGAAGACAACTTGCATGTATGCCTTACAAAGGGAGAAGCATAACCTGGCTTGATAATATCAAATGTACCACTCCATATAGATATTTCCAAGATTGGTAAGTGCCTGAGGATGGCCAGGTTGGAGAGAGAGGCATTGCTACATAAGCCACCATAACATGAATACATTAGAAATAGAAAATTAGATAAACTGAAACCAAAAAAAATTGCAAAATAACAAAACAGAACCTACACGATAGCATTGAATTGCTTCCTCAACTCTTCCAGCATCTTTAAGTGCATTACCCTAAAAATAAGAAAGCATGAAATTGAATTATTAATCAGATGAATACCACGAGATCATAGCCATACAAAAACCGAAGTCAAGAATCAAACCATATTATTGTATGCTTCCAAAAATCCAGCATCACAAGCAATTGCTCTCTTATAGTGGAGTATAGCAATATCCAGATTGCCTTGTTCATGATATACACTAGCCAAGTTCCCTGCAAAATATATGTTGTTGCACATCATGCAGGGAAATGTAAACATCAGGAAATGCTTAATCTGAATATTATTATTATATATATATAATAAAAAAAAAGCAAATTTCAAAGTCATGCGCCTAGATCTCTGTTGTAGCATAGTCTGAGATGCTAGGCAATACAATAGATCAAAATACTCGAGTGATCAATTACTAAACAACATAGAGCTAGGCTATGTTCTTTCATTGTTATATTCGATCTACAAAATTAAGTGATCAACATGGTGATGTCACTCTCATGAATTCAGTCACGTTAAATTACTATCAGGAAGAGAAAACACAAACAGAAGTTACACATCATCATTCAGATCCTAAAAGTAACATATTCTGAAACACAAACAAATATATACAGGGATACAAAAACTTACCATATGCCATGGCATAGTCTGGCCGTGCTTCAAGAGCTTGCTGATAGCATAAGATAGCTTCCTGGGGCATCCTCAAAGCCTGCAAAATGCAAAGAAGATATCATATACCCCAGATTCTTGACCTGGCCTTTGCCGGAAACGACCAACCTTACTAGAACACGCATGATGGTATACCTTATAAACATTTCCAAGGTTCAAGTATGCATCGGAGAAGTTTGGTTTCAGCTTGACAGCTTCCTGAAAATTACAAGGAAAGGAGGATAACCAAGTCAGAGACACACAAGGCATTTAACTCATTCACTGAACAAGGTAAATACAAATCAAAGCAAAAAAAGGAAATCGTAATCACTTCAGTAGTCATTGGATGTAACTGCAATATCTTAATATAATAAGTGACTGCAGCAGAAAACAACATTTCATACCTTGTAGTACTGCAAAGCTCTGTTGAGATCACCAGCCTCCATGAGAAGACCAGCTAGGTTGGACCAAGCAATAGCAAAACTTGGTTGTATCTGAAGAGCCTCAACATAGCAATTGTACGCCTAATCAAAGCATAACCCTCAACCAAGTTAAGAAAATAACACTTTAGCTAGTATAATATCAATTGACTAAGCAAACTTGCAAACCAAAAATTAAATGCATAACCAGAGAACTGCCTGGTGCTAGTTCTTTCCAGTTTTCCTGCCCAATAAATGTTCTATATTTTGCTTTCCTCCAACCTGAAGACGCAGCAAAGTTGACTTCAACGTCCAATATCTGTTGATAGCCTCCCCTTCTCCCCCGAAAGGATTCCAAGTGTGTTTTAAAAATCAATGACAAGTACAATTACCAAAATTCAAGTCATTCCAAATGATGCTGAAGCTAGCATATTAACATGAAAGATTCTTCCGACAAAAAAAAAAAAAAGACATGAAAGATTCCAGCAGCTAATCAGAAAAAGTCTTCCAGCAGCTAATCACAGAAGGAAGACTCATAAGGGTTCCATTCTCTATATCAGAACAGACCAAAAATTAAGTTATAAAAACATGAATGAAGGCAATGCTGGCCGTCTCTTTAATTCACTGATTATCTACACCTAATACTTCAATGAAGCTAAGAAATCTCAAAGAATTCATTTGATATCTTACCTCTTGCACCAAACCTTGTGCTTTCATCAGATTTCCAAGATTACTATGAGCATCAACCTACAATAAAACATGAATTGTAGAGAAAGAGTGAATAAAGAAATGACATGAACATGGTTGTAATCCTACCAAAGTGAAAAACATCTACCAATTGAGGATTTAGCTCAAGAGCCTGACGACAACATTGGGCTGCTTCTTGTAGCCGTCCTTTCCGCATATATGCACTGGCCAAGTTCGACCATGCATCCGCAAAATTTGGTCGAAGCTGCATTAAGGAAATGAATGGAGAATCTTGATCTCATAAATGAATGGAGAATCCTGATCTCATTTTCTTTTTTCTAATTACAATGGGTACGAAATGCAAATAGGTATTCCACTTGATCGTGGCAATTGAAAGTTAAAACATCTGGACATTCACAAATCACACTGTAAAGAAATATATGGCCAAAAAATTATATAAATAGAGCCTATAACCATATAAGAAACAATTCTTTAATATAAGCATATATAACATAAATTTTGCAATGCATCAAGAAAAAGTTTACAATAAGAACCATCCAGGATTGTAATTTCAAGCCTCGAAGAGCATGAATGGATATCAACTAGGGATGGAGCCAGGCACCAAGGGTCAGTGTAGGCACCTGGAGCCTAGCTTTACCTCTGACAGTGACATGACCAGTAAAATGGTAAATGAGAATATTTTGGAAGCAGCTATATTCAAAGTCAAAGATACATACATATATACTATATACATATTATATATTTATAATTCCCACTCTACTAGTACCGATAAAAGTTCCATTCTTCTACTTTAAACTTTTCCAAAAGTTGTTTTCTTTTTTAGCATTAACAAATCACAACATTCTCTTACCTCAAGAAACTCTATTATTTTAATCTTAAAAATTTAGCATTAAATTATTTGTTTCATTCAACAGACAATTAATGAAGGGGAAACATTTCATGTATTTGGATAGAAATATGAAGATAATGTTTTGCCAGTGGAAGTTGTCTATTATGACTGAGTTAACATTCAACACATCGCAACATTCAACAAAAGTTGTTTCATTCACTATTACAAAGTGAGATAGAGAGAGACAGTGAGATAGAGAGAGACAAAGAAGTCCAAACCTGGCAGAAGTGGCGTGAGCTGATCAAGGTTTTTTTTTTTTTTTTTTTTTTTTTTTTTTTGGCTTAGCTTGTTTCTTGAGCTTTAAAAAGGTGGAATGGAGATAGAGATCAGGTAAGTGAGCACAGAAGGGAAAGTGAAGTGAGCTGGCAGGCTGTTGTTTTGTTTTGGTTTTTGTTTTAATAATTAAATAGTGAATTTACTAAAATACCCCTCAATTTTGAGGGGTATTTCCAGCGTAGGCACAGGCACACGCTGATGCCAAAGTGCCTCCGCCCTTGATATCAACCATCACCAAAAAACAGATAACAGGATTTAGAAAAACTTGAAGCCCATGAAATACACCTGATTCAAGAACAGAAGCCTGCAAGTCATAAACTTTAAACAGCTTCTACACTTACAGTGCTGATACATTATCAATTATGTCAGGGCATTAATTTTCAGAATTTAAGAAGTGAAAGCAGACCAGCAAGCAAGATGCTCCTACCTAGTTCCATGCACAAGATGCTTACAAGGCCCAAAGGCCAGAAAGTAGCTCATCCAGGAACTAGAATGTAGATCCAAAATGAAATTAAAACAGTTAATTTTGCGAAGCAACAAACACGGCAACACGGCACCAAATAAAAATATCTAAACAACAGATTACATTGCCCAAGATGTGAACAAAACCCAGATACCAGAGAACACAGGCATTCAAGGACTAGGAATTACAACAAAAATGTAACAAATATAGTTAATTTCAATAAGAAACAATCAAAAGGAACATAAACTGTAACTAGTTCTCAGATGAACCTCTAGTCCTGCTTTGAGAGAGATCGTCTTTTTGTTCTTTGAAATTGACTAACTATAAATAAAAACTCCGCTCAGGAGTACATGCTAATGTGCTGTAAAGTGAACAGATGAATTACTTGCATAACAAAATGCATAACCCATACACACCTGTATCGCGTATAGATAATAGCGAATTGCAACATCAATATTGCCTTTCTCCTGCGAGCAGAGAGGAGCAAGAAATCACATTTTAGCATCCATATGCCATAACAAAAATAATGTACAAAGATGTAGAAGAGTACCTTCCAAGCATTTGCCATATTACCATAGCACTCAGCAAAATGTGGATCAATTTGGAGAGCCTCTTCATTCTTTGCAATGCACGTGGCAAAATCATGCAACTGACAAAAAACAAAAACGTAATTTTCATTGCTTCAGATGTATGCTATTATCTACAAAATCCTCTACAAAACAGAAGAGCAAGGACAAGTATTGGAAGAAAATTCACGCATATATCAAGAGATCCAACCTGATAATAAATTGCACCCAGAAGAAGAAGATTATCAGTCCGCCTTCGATTTCTCTCATAAATAACCATGCTATGTTCCAACGCCTGTTTATAGTTCCCAGCTTTGTAGTTCTGATGAGCCAGCTTTAAAAGCACGTCTTCATCAACTGCACGATCGGAAATCCATATCATTAAGAAAGAAAAAAGGATCCACTTTAACAAAAAGAAAAAAGGATCCACTTCAGGAAAACATGCCATTTGAGGAATAAACAGAACCAAATGTAATAAAATAGCAAATACCACTGCCACAACAAATACATATATCTCTTAAATTAGCTATTAAAGCATCATAAATATCATGCATGGACAAATTTCAGAATCTCAATGCAATGAGGATGCACTTTGAGAGCTTAGTTCACATAAGGTAAACATAAACTTGAGGCATTCGTATTAAATCTATTTAACTGGTACATTAAACAACTATCACAGAATTCGACAACTCTACTAAAACATAGCTAACTAGTGGCATCCAGCCCCTCAAGTGTCTGTCTTTGACACCAAATTAAAAAGTTTTAAAAGCAAAAACACTACACTTTACAAAGGATCATCAATGTTAACGAAACAAATTCCATTCAGGGGTCAGTTCCTTGAAGATCCGCTAAGTGGTATAACAATGTTAAACAGCCCAGGATATTCTTTTAATTTCATTTCATTTTCACTTAGAATAACTCAATTCTAATTAGATTAGACACCACGTTTCTCAATTGGATTCCCTTCCAATGATCATTAACTTGAGAGTTTAGATAGGAACATCCATTTGTTGAGTGCTCTTCATTTCAGATCCTTGAAATATCGATGAATTTCATAAACCTGAGACCTACTTACTATCAAAACAACTATGTGATCCAAAGCTCGCCTTTCTTCTCTTGGCCAAAAAGAAATCCTCTGGAGTGATCAGCAGTGTACGGTTGCCAATAATCAAACTAACAATCACTGCCCTATCACATGGAAAAGGGCACCAACCAGGGATAACATATCGCAGCATGCAGCTTCTATGTACTCGGTCACTGAATTATCATGTAATTGCATACGTTTGATTTAAACCAAACAATCCCCATGTGATGATGACATAAAACTCAATTTCTTAGTTCAACTTCGTCTCTCGTGAAAATATTCACAAACTACAACGAATTCCTATGGATATCCCCACGACACGCCTCCTCAAGGTTTTATCTCCAACCCATTTTTCCCCAGTGAGCTAAAAAGTGATCCAATGTCTGAAACTAGTACCTACCTTCTTAATAAGTAAAACAGATTTTAAAAAAGAACAACTTAACGACTATAATCCCCAAGATATCATAGCTAAGGATATTTATACCTGAACAGTGTTCATTCGGAAGAAGAACAACTAGCCAAAGCTAAGTGCTTTAACCGAAAAGAATAATACTAGATACATCTTTCATTATTTGATGGTTAATAACATTAAATTACTGGACAGTAACATTAAATATTCCAATTTACACATCGCTAAGAAATAAAAAGACACAAAAATTGCACATTCAAACCCTTAATTAGCATTAAATCAATACATTCAAGCTTCCAAAACCTATACTTTCTCCTAAGCCATCAATAATACTCAATTTTCCAGACCCTAGAATTCGTAAAATGTCAACTTTTCTGCTAAGGCCCAAAATTAAATCTAATTATACATTTTTCCATAGCTGAAATTCCCCAAAAACACAAAGTCTAACACCCACCCACACACTCACACACACACACACATATATATATATATATATGAGACTCATAAGCTTAGAACTAATAAAAAAAAAATCAGAAAAAAAAAAAATTAACACAAAAAATAGACGTAAATTGAAAAAATAAAAGAAAGAACAAGGAAAATAATTGAATTTAGATGGAGAAATTAAACCTTCGCGCGAGGGCTCAGACTTGACAGTGACGGAGGAAAGCCCCAATTCGGAGTGAAGCGAGAAGGACAACTCGCCCCGCTGATGATCAACGCCGACGCCATTATACGGCGGCGGTGGAACCCTAGCCACCTGCTGCATCAGCTGCTGCTGTTGCTGAGTATAGTGGCGATGATCGCTCTGCAACGAGAGCATCACGCTAACGACGATCACGTCTTATGAAAAATTGTAACAATGGTGAATTTAACAGAGAGGGGAATGGGAAGGAAAAGGAAAGGAAAGGAATTTAAAGGAAAGGAGGGGAATAGAAAATGAGTGGCTGCATATATAGTCTCGGGCCTCTCGGCTCTGCAGAGAGGAGAGGAGAGGAGAGGAGAGAAGAGAAAAGAAAAGAAAGAGAAATATTTTAGAAAAAGGAAGGAGATGAGAATTAGAATCCTTGTACTTCGATTGAATGTCTGCTTTTTTTTTCTTTTTTTTTTCATTTTTGTCAGTTTTGTTATTCCATTCAAAAAATAAACGCGTTAGATCAACTTATTCTAGTAGAACAATTATCCCGCGTAGCTAAAGGTAGAGGAACATTATGAAATCACATAGTAGAAAGGGTACTTAGGATATATTTTTAGTGGAGGTTAAGATTACATAATTTAATATTTATATATAATTTTTTTTTTAACAACGATTGAATTGATTTTTTAATATAAAAATATTTTTAAAATATACATATTTTAAAATAAAATTTAAGAGTGGTTTCGCCACTAGTTCCTTATATTGACAAACATTATAATTTTGCCCATAAATGAGCAATTTCATTCTTTAACTAACTATAAATCAAAACACTACTATAATTCGGATATGTACGTAAATGAAAATTAACTCTTCAAAATTATTTGCATTACACACCATTTCCATCTAAAACTGAAAACTAATTCAGGCAAAAACAATACATAGGGGAAAAAAACTCATTCTCAAGGGTTGTCACTAGGCATTTTTATTCTAGTGGTAAGATTTTTGTTTTAAGTGTGAAAGATCTTAGGATCGATTTATATTTTAAGTGATGTAATATTGAATTGTAACTCTTTTTTAAATCAAACAAAAAAAAATCATTCTCAAGGGATAAATTTGTGATTTACTTGTGATATAGTGTGTGAGCCCTTAAATCTTTTGATAGTAGCCAATCGCAAGAAATTAATATTTTTTTTTCCTTTTCTGAAGTGAGTAATGAATAAAAGGATAAGGGGCTATGACATTTTTTGACCCAATGTTTAGACATTCAAAAGTACTTTTTGTGAATTTAAAAGTTGAACTAACATGTTTGGCCAATTTTTTAAAGTGTTTTTATGTAAAAATTAAAGCTACAAAAAATAAAAATTAAGAAGCTCCAAATTGGAGTTTTTCAAAAAATGTTTTTGTGAAACTGTTTTTACATAATACCGGAAGTTGTTTTTTTTTTTACTTTTTGTCAAATATACCCTCAAATTTTTTAAAAGTTCAACATTACTAAGTCAACGACTTTTATTTAAAAATACTTTTAATTAAAATTCTACTGTTGAAAAATCTATAGCGTGCCTTATTGTGGACTTATGGAACAACCTAGAAAATAGGAAATAACTTGTTTGAAGTGTCTTATGGTCATTTCTTACTATTGAATGCGAATTGGAGATTTGGAGTGCAAAAGATAAGCCCCTCAGTATAAACACTAACACAGCTAAATTGACTTTGTTACCCTTGTCAAATTACAGTATAACTTGTAAGGTTATCCTTAGCAGAGGTAGCAAAATAAAAAACATGCCAAATTTGGAAATTTTTAGATATCCAAACATTATTTTTGATTTAAATATACATGGGACCCACCACTTTTCACAATTTTTGAGGCAAAATGGGTCTCTAAATTACATTTGGGCTCTAAATTTAGCACCCCAAATGTAATTTAGAGACCCATTTTGTATCAAAAGTTGTGAAAAGTGGTAGGTCCCATGTATATTTAAATCAAAAATAATGTTTGGGTCTCTAAAAATTTTCAAATTTGGCATATTTTTTATTTTGCTACCTCTGCTAAGGATAGCCTAAGTAGTAGGGTTTTTTTTTGTGTATTTTAATTAATTAATCAATAATCAGTGTGACAACCAAATAGCAGTAAATATTCTATATTTTAAAAAATATTTTTTTAAAAAAAACTATTCTCTATTAATAAATTATTTTATGGCAAAACAAACGAAATCTTAAATCTACGATGCTCGCTTATAAACGATCCTCATTTTACGTGTCTCACTTCAATATGAAACGTCACATATGTGTCGACATATGCAAGGGTGTTCATGTGAAATCGGGTTGTAGAGCATCTTAGCCATTTCGGAGTATAGATAGCACAGTGGGTCGACAGGTGTGCGATAAGAATGCCGATGCGTGTGGAATTTGTGTTAGTAATGGTGGGTTGGTGGTGAAAGGTTGAGTAAAACAAAGGCTCGGTTTGAAAAAAAAAAGCTGTGTGCTGGTGGGTTCGTACTCACTTTTGGTGAATGTAGATGCTTTTAGATCTTGATTCTGAAAAAGCATTGCCCCCTTCTTGGAATCTACTTTGATCAGATCATTTCCTATACGTACTGTTCATACTTATGACCAAGTGCGAATGTATCGGGTCGATATTAAAAACTTTCGTGGCCTTACATTTTATTCTGGTACGTGAAAACATGCGTCAGCAATGAGGTCTACCCGTTAGTCGTCCATTTAACTTGAGACATTTGTTAGATGTAAAGTTATGAAAATTATATGTTACGACATAATAGAGTAAGATTTCAGATGAATTGAATGAGTATACTCAAACAAAATTTCGTCTAAAAAATATAATAGAGGTAATAATTTTCAACAAAAGTGAGGATATAATTAGATCCATATAAATTAATCTTACGTAATGAGATAAGTCTTACATAATTTTATTTGATAACACTAGTTTTTTTTTTTTGCTAATTAAGTAAAGTGTTCATTAAAGCTCAACAAAAACATTTACAAAGACCTATCAACTAAAGGTGAAACTATACAAAAATATCCCCATGGCTCCAACGAGTACTAATAATTTCATTAATCAAGTTTTTCCTAAACTTTTTACCCCCCAGATTCGTAATCGGATCAGCTACTTCACTTCACAAAATAGTTGTTCTTCCGATTTAAATTTTTGCCTATAAATTTTATGATTTCTCTCCCTCCAAATGACGTAAGTTGAGAACACTAGTTGAAATGCAATATACGAGCCTTTGGAACAAGGCCATGAACACTAGTTACAATGCATGTGGGTTATTTAGCCTTCTATTTTCTCAAATCAAACTTCCAGTAAGGTTTTTTTTTGGTAAATAACTTCCAATAAGTTGACTGAAATAAATTTGCCAGCATGTTTGTCACTATCTACATGAAAAAAAAAATAGTAATAATAACAATCATAATAAATAAATAAAAACATAGTTTTCACATTGATAAGATATTAATAAGACTATTATATAAGATCTTAAAATTAGTTTTAAGATCGAAACTAACACGATACAAAGTCGGATATTGATCCAGTCTTGGCCATCTACATTTGAACTATCTTTTCTAGTTGACTTTATTCCTCTATGCATGCCACTTCTCATATGTTAACTCTTCTTGCTAACTCTATTTCTACATGTCAGCTCTTATATGTAAAGCAGCTTCTTGAATCTTAGCCACATGTGAGGGGAGTAATAAATATTGCATTTCTTTCACATTAATTAATGATAAATTTTGAGCTGCCACATAAAAATTTATGATAGTCAATTTGACATCAGTTAATTTTAATATGAAAAACCATATTTCTTAAGACGACCAATACGTCAAAGGTAAGAATTTCATCATTGTACTTCAAAAAAATAAATAAGATGGTAAGTCTTTGAAACTATAACTGTGATCCTATTTTTTATTTTTATTTAAGAAAGACGTAAATCATTTTATAGTACTTAAAATATTATATACAAAAATAGATATTGAAATCTTTCACAACTAAAGCGAGAACCATACTACTAAACCAAATAGCTAGTGATTGCGATCATATTTGGCTTCTCTCAAGATTTTATATTTCAGTATCTTAATACTAATATCCACATTTCATTAACTTGTATTATAATTTGCTTATTGATGTCTTTTAGTATTTCAGTATTCAGATTCATTTAATAACAAAGGTTGGTTTGTACTACTCTTTTTCACATCCTCTGCAAATTTGCTTATTCATGTCATTTAGTAATTTAGTATTAGGATAAATGTGAATATTTACAAATTAATATGGACACTTATAGACATTAAAATCATAATTAAAACAGTTAAAAAACTTGGGATGTGAGAAAGAGCACTTCATCACTACAACAAGAATGGATCATCGTTCACAGTTGGAAGAATTCGCTGGGATCAAACTCTTCACTACATTATTGAGAGTTGCAAAAAGAAGACTATCAAAGCAGCCATTCTTAAAATCATCTTTCCTGGTTGCATATTTCACCTCTGGAGAGAACGCAATTGTAAACTGTTTGGCAATGGAGCTTCAAAGGAAGACCAACTTGTTGTTATGATTGAAGGGACGGTTAGATTGGAAATGCTCTCAGATAGGACATTTAAGGACAATTTATGTAATCGTGCCCTTTGTACATTTTGAAAGATTAGCACTATACTCGAATAGATCTATTTTTGTGTATGTTTCTTTTGTAAAGTGTACTTCACAGTTTTTTATGTTGAATGAAACTTAAAAAGAATAAATTATCGTTATGTCCTCCCAATACAAATATTTTCTAACTCTTAATCAATTTAAAATATGTATCCAAACATGTCGTTGACAAGGAAATTTATAATCTTAAATAGGGTCATTCTCAATAACTTTCACCGAGCAATATCTAGTCATCCATCTACCCAGAAAGTAACTCTTGATGAATTCCATCATAGAAAAGTCACTTTCAGCAGTTATTATTATGACAAGTGGGATAAAGGCAAAAGCAAATGAGCATACCATATATTCTTACTTATCGCAGCCAACTTTGGGCAAGCTTATTCATGATTCACTAATGTTGTTGTCTATATTCATGTCGACATTATGTTACTTTTTACGTTGATTTTGAAGTTCCAACGAATCCATGGCACGACATTAAGTTAGATAAATCGAATCAATTAAAAGCCCTCTCATCACTTTTGCTTTAGGAAAGACGAATAAGAAATGAAGAGCAGGGATTTTTAGAACTTGGATCTCCAATATCGTTATAATTTTACGATAAAAATTAAATAATAATGAACTGTTTATACAATTATGATAAAATGGCCTAAACATTTCATCACCATTAGGTCTCTGTTAGGTCTCTCTCATAAGCTTATATGCAGGGGCGGATCTATGAATTTTTCTCAGTGGGGATTAAAATAAAAATAAATTTCAACTATATGAGTTCATTTTGTTTTCATTGGGGCCTAATTAATTTTTTTTAACTAAAAATATATAAATTTTTAAATTTTTTCTTAAAAATACATAAATTTTTTAACGTTATTCTGGACTATTGGGGCTGCAGCCCCGCTGGCCCTAGTGTAGCTTCGCCGCTACTTATATGTTATAAGGAGATCTAAATTTGAGATATTAAATGTAAGAATATGAAATGAAAGGGGAGTAAATTATAGTACAGTAGAACCTCTTTAAATTAATAGCGTTGAGACTACCAAATTCTATTAATTTAAGATATTAATTTAGTGATAAATTAATAACTATTAATTTATAGAGATATTTTAATTTTTTTGGCTTTATAGTAAATATATTATCAATATGATGTCTTTTTTAAAAAAGTGAATTGTATTTTTTCGATCCAATTTGAATAAAATATAAAATTTAATTTAGTAGGATTAGAACAAAGTTTCTCTAATATCGTATCCAAGTCCTTGTAGGATTAGTATGAGAACTAATTTCTCTAATCTTGTATCCTAATCCTTGTAGGATTATCTTAATTTTTTTTCTTTAAATAATTAAATGTGATATTCAACTAGATTTGAAGTTCAACAAAAGACAAACTATTCTTGATTCATATTTTAAAAAAATCTCATAGTCAATTTATTATGTACTTTTTATCTAATTATTAATTTATGAAATATTTGAGTCAATAAAATATATATTTTTTTTAAATGTATTATCTTATAATTTTATCGAATTTATTAACTTTTTACATTGGTCCCAAGTCGGGACCAGACATTTTTATTAATTAAAAGAGATTATTAATTTATCGAATATTATTTTAAAGAGGTTCAACTGTAGTATTATATATATGAACTTTGGATGTGCAAAATCATGGTTTTTTTGGCAACAACAATTAGATTTTGCAAAATAAGTTAAAGTAACTTGAGCAAGGGGGAGTTTGACATATTCGTAATGTTGTTATCGTGTGACATGAAGGTCATGGGATTAAGTTATAGAAACTACATCTTGTAAAATACAAAGTAAGTAAGTCTGACTCTTCTTCAAATCCTATATGTAGCGAAAGTAATCGTGTAATGGATTTTTCTAGGAACCAAGAAATCGAGCACTTCATGATCGCCTAGATATAGTTGTGAGATCTATCAGAAATAAAGAGTTTGGTCAAATAGATTCAACCCAATCCCAAAGATGATGATGAGAAAATGCAAAGTGAATCAGAGGTGCTCATGACTTGTGAGACAGATCGGCCATGGAAATGAATTGTTGAGGACATTTGCTTCTTGTTAAAGAGAACTATGAGGTGCACTCATTTACTTGTTACGCTATCCTCGTTTCTTTTGTCGATTTTTCACTCTCATCAATGTTTCATTATTGGCACAAAAATGTAACCCACAAAAAAAAAAAAAAAGACAAGTAATTCAGCATAAAGGTATACACTACCTCATGTGTAGTGACGCGTCCCAGCGTATGTTTCAAATTTATTAAGAGCCGAATAATATTTATGATAAGATAATATACGTTTAAAATTAAAATATTTGACCACAATAAATAACTGTTTGATCATTCCACCCAACATGTTACATATCATTAGGATAAAATATAGCAATTCTGCATGTTAGTTGATTTTGTCTCATACCATCCATTAGTCAATTGTAATTTTTTTTTTTATCGAGATGATTTGCATTGTTAATATAGTTATGATGAAATTATGTGAACATTTCATAAATGTTAAATCATTCTCATAATTTTATGATATTATGAGGAGATTTTTATTCATACATAGACATGTAAAACTTTAAAATAATAATCTACAGGTTATCATTTGAGAGTTTTGACTATTAAGCCTAAAAGCTATGGAACTCCAAAAAAAAAAAAAAAAAAAAACTGCAATTGTAGGTAAACAACTACTCACAAGACTACCAAGATTTTCGATTTAGCTTAGAGCTTACATTTGGACTGGGTCTAAGTCTGACATTTTTGTTATTGGAATAGGTGAATTCTTATAGATTCACTTAGAGCTTACATTTGGACTGGGCTGACACAAGTGCAATCCAACTCAACATATAAAAGCTCTAAATCAACCTAATTCGGTTGAAGTTGAGCTCGATTCAGTTCAACCCACCACATATAGGCAGCTGAACTAGGTCATGAAATTTTAGACCTAACTCATTTGAACCTAGGCCCATTTTGACACCGAACTAGCCCAGCCTAGCTCAACTTAAAACCAAGCCCCTACTGGAGTCCAACTCAAGTACATCTCAGGCCCAAATTCGGCCCACGAGCCCGACCCATATTGAGCACAACCCAAGCTCACTTCTAAATAAAAAAATTCAAAATAGTATGCATTAAACAATGTAAATATGCAATATTACAAGTTTGCAACAAGCTACAATCAACAACTACTTTTAAAAAATAATAATTGCAAGCTACTTTTTAAAAAATTAAAAAATAAATGCATTTTAAATAGTAGTTGTTGCAATACTTTTAAAAGAAAATAATAATAATTACAAGTTGCAAGTTATAGTAACTATTTTTTTAATAAGAAGTAATAATAATAAGGAGCACAAAGAATTTTTTTATTTCTTTACCTAATATTTCCGACACTAATCTTAAAGGAGGTAAAGATACGAAATTCAGATGTTTAGAAAGTTTTTACCCTGAATAAGGAAAAACAAATTGCTACAAGTAATATTTGTAAAAAAATATTTTCATTCAAAAAACTTTTGGAATGAGTACTCTAAAAAGATATTTGGAGAGTATGCACTCGATATAGTTAATGATGGGATTCAAACCTAATAAGATGTTTATTCATCCAATGATGTGAACACTTTTCGTTATTTACATGAAGTAAATAAGAGAAAATTAGCAAAATTTGCTCTTACATTTGAAAAAGCATTTAATTTCAAGTGAAGATCTTGCTTTTGAAGCCTTTGTCAAAAAAGTTTTACAACCTGCTTTTGTAAGATTTCTAAATATTTTGTAAAAATATATTTTTTTTCAATTGTTAATGAATAAAAAAAATTTATAAGCAACGTTTTCTTCTCTCTCAACTAAAATTTGTTTGACATGTGATTGCAAGAGTAGTAAAATTGATCTTTATTTTTTTTAAATCCAAGTGGCCCTCACTTAAATTTTTTTTAGTTATATATATGTGTGTGTGTGTGTGTGGATTTCTCTATGTGTATATGCGTGTATCAGTGTTTGTATATGTATGTGTATGTATATATAATATATTCAAAAATACTAATCACAAAAAAACAAAAAACAAAATATTAGGTTGACCCAACCCAGCTCAGCCCAACTCATGACCCAGGATGGTGGTCTCGTGGGCTAAACTGAGTCTTGTATTTTGAGAGATGAACCCAACTCAGCTCAGCCACTAGAAAACTTGAGCCGAGTTGGGTTCAATTTTCACAACCCATGTCTCGCATAGGTTGACCTGGCCCAAATGCTAGCTCTAGATCCATCCCCAAAGGAACTAGACGTGATAATTTTTCATCATCCTACTCGAGGTCACCAACAGCTCCCTTCTATTATTCAAGACAACAAAAATATACATAGTTGCATTTTACAGTTTAAACATTATTTCACAGAAAATGGGCAGAAGTAACAGACCAAGATCATGCACGTACATTATATTCAAAATCTGAGCCTATTCCTACAGTTGAAGTACATTGCAAAATCAATGTACAATAATTCACTTGTAATCTACACTACTGCAAGATCCCTTGTACGTCTTACTCACCTTTTCTCTCCACATAAGCTTCTAGCAGCTTGCAAAGCAAAGTAGGTGAGGATGATGTCAGCACCAGCTCGTCGAAGACACATCAATGACTCCAACATGACCCTTTCCTCATCGATCATTTTGAGAGCCCCGCCAGCCTTGATCATCGAGTACTCACCTGAAACCTAGATATACCGAAAGTAAAGAAGATAAGCGCAGAAAATAGTATAGAACATCAGATGATACATATATCAAAGATGGTGAGAAAGATGCTTTCAAGCCAAAAACCACATCAGATATTTAGTAGCTCTTCTGCAAAAACCAGCAACCTCTACTTGTTTGCCTCAAATATGTGGTATTTTCTCTTTTCTCAGATACGGTTTCCAAGTGAAATGTCATATACATGTTGTTACTTGGATAACGTTTCGTATTCTAAGCATTGCAGTTAAAACAACCTGGGCAATCCTTTTAGGATACCTGTATGTCAGGAACTAAAATCATCCTTCATGGATCAATTATTATCTTACCCAAAATTTGGCACAAATGAATCATCTGGACAGCCCCTCAGTTACCATATCGTGCTTACTCAGAAAAATCTTTTCCTCCCCCATTCAGCACCCCCTTCCGCAAGAAAGGGACCAAATAACCATATTAATTTTTTTCTCCTCATAGCAAGGATTTTACAAAAAACAGGTTTAAATAAAAAAAGGATTCTGCATTAGCCACAGAAGATGGATTGATGTCTTGAAAGGAGTATATTGTTTGTCCGAAGCTTGCAAAATAGTGCCATATTTTTGTAGTAGTCAATGTTCAAAACTAGTGAAGCATCGCTTTTTCTGATTCGTTGTAAATATCAATTAGAAGTACTGTAAATCCAAAATAAAAATTGAACGATACCTGGTATGCAGCAATGGGCAATGGAGAGTTATCTCTGAGCAGTCGTATAATATCCAAATAAGGAAGACCCGGTTTAACCTAATACACGTGTAGGTAACTTAAGCAAAAGATATACCTGAAACATTAGTCAAATTAACATATGAGAGAAATACCAACCAGAAGGATATCAGCTCCTTCAGCTTCATCTTCATGGGTTTCGACCAGAGCCTCTCTATAATTTGTAGGGTTCATCTGATAACTATTACATGAAACCAAATCAAGAAGCAAGTGAGAAGTTCATGACAAATTCACAATTGTGACTTGTGAGTACAATATAAATGATGCAAAGACCAATTTTGTTTAGGCAAATACGTTTTTTTGTCACCAAAACGTGGATTTGAGTCTAAAGCTTCTCTGAAAGGACCATAAAATGAGCTTGCATACCTGCAAAAAAATCAAAATTAGCATTTTAAGAAGTGGTAAATAACTCAAAACATAGGTTTCAACTTTTAGACATTAAGCAAGTTCAACTACTTTCTATAATCCTACTCATCATATTAGAAACTTTGGAAGGAATTCACCAGTTTGTTAAATGGCAACATTCAATTTACAGTACACCAACAAAATTTATGCTAAAAAGGTGATATAAGTGTAGGATTTTTAGGTTTCAATAAAGAGCAATGTGTCTGTAATCAGTTTTTTGGAAACGTAGTTCAGATATCAGGATACTTCACCAGGATGGTAGTAACAATTAAACAGAGTATCATTCTAGGTCTAAATGCTTCTAATTTGGCACAGCAAAATATTAAAAAGCGAGTCATTACTTTGCAGTGTAGGACATAATAGATACATGTGGAAAACCTTCGGCATCAAGAGCCTCTCGAATTGCTCCAACACGACCATCCATCATGTCACTGGGACTGATAACATCAGCTCCTGCTCTGGCCTACAAATAAAGATACATGAGGAAATAAAATCATGCAATGGTTTAGTTGTAATAAAGTGCCAAGCAGACACCATAGGGAAACTTCCAAAGATTTAGTTGAGACTGCTGGAGACTCCAAATAGGTTCATGAAGTTGTAAGGAACAGGGTTTTACTAGCAGTATTGAAAGATTTTAATGAGATTGCAAGCTTGAGAGGTCGCTGCATTTTAAGGCTACAAGCAACATATCTAGGACCTATAGTTAGATAAACAATTGAAAAGCCTAAGCAACTTATCATTCAAAATTTTAAATTACCTGGGCAACAGCCTGCTTGCACAACTGATGGATGGTCTCATCATTCATTATAACTCCTGCAAGGTATCAAAGCAGTAAAGATCATCAACTCTTTTCTGGTATACAGTCCAACTCGTAATATGCGAAAAACAAGCAACAAGCTAATAAAATCACTACTCATGGAAAAATGGGTTAATGTTGGACAAAATTTTAGTCATGCACCAGAACCAGATCTACTTCAAGGTCCCTGAGACTGAGATAAGTGCCTGACTTCCTTCCTTCAAGGCTAAGATGAAAGCTGCTAAAAAAGTGATAACATGTGATCAATGTTTCCAAGCCTTCCAACATGAACTATGATATATGTACTCCCAATGCAACTTACAAATAGGAATCGGATGCTAAGCTCGAATCATGCTTTGGACACCCTCCAGAGGCATGCCCCAAGCATTGCTTGGACGGAAGGTAAGTCTTGGCGCCTACCTACTAAAATTATACACAATCCCGTGCTTTATGAGTCAAGCGATACCAAGCTAGCATTTTGCATTTTTGTCCTTCCATTGACATTTATTTTAGTACTGTGCACATAAAAATGAAATAAACATTAAACATTTTCAGTCGGTCATGTTTACATTGTTGGAATATACAACCTTTATAATCACATGAGTGGATCTTTAGTTACTTGCTACACACACAGAATAATCCATATGTAATCTTTGTAACATATTTGGTTTCATATTTGCATTTTACATGCTAAACTGATCTATGCTTTCTCCATCCCAAATTGAAGATCATGCTTTACTTGTTGGGTTGTCCCAAACTGATGCCCACTTTCTTAAATTTAATAGAATATTCAAATAATATTATACCTAATACATTCTCTTGTGCCCACTTTTTCCCACCTACCATCATTTTAAATGTTCCTTGCTTAAAACTTCTTTATATTACATTTCAGACTCTCTCCTGAAACTCCAAGCAGAGTCAAACCATGACATTTAATTTGGGAAGCAAGGAGTAAAATGTAAGCAAATTTTATCAATTCTGTTGTTTTAGACAAATTTATACACTACAAAACTATTATTTGCTAAGTACTAGACACTTGCATTCAGTACGAATCTTGTAAAAGGATAGGACCAGTAATAAGTAGACTCATGCTTGATCTTTTGCGGCTCGGCTTTCCGTGTTCCTTATAACTATCTTTATACATATCTAGCACCTGAAAGTTGAAGCAGCAAATGGCTAGAGGTGTATGGCTTATTTGCAGGGGAGCTAAATAACATAGTTAGCTATTGATTTCAAATCCCACCTGAGTCATCCCATGAAAGATTGACTTATTCACAGAGAAGCTAAATAACACATACTGCTATTTACTTCAAATCCCACAGCAGTCATCCAATGGAAGATCTTTGATCTTAAGCAAAATAGCTAGAGTATTACCAGTATTCGTCCTCTAATGATGAATCTTAAGAAATTGTGGCTGAGATTAATGATGTATCAGTATTCGTCCTTTAATGATGAACCTTTGATCATTTGTATTTTGAGTGTGGCTTCACATGTCGCATTTGGAAGAAGGAAAGCAGAATGCCTAAGGGTCACGGGGTTTGCAACTGGGAACCAATCACTCAGTGGATCATTGTCAAATGTTCGGCATCTTCTTTTAGAGCCTCTGTTACCAAGCTTTTCTTGGAAGCAGCTATATACCACGTATGGACAGAGAGCAATAGAAGGCTGCATCAAGGTGACATTTGTACTGAATAACAGTTATTCAATCATATTATTTTTGATGTAAAAATTAGATTGTATATGGGGAATAGATTTAAAAATAGCACACTTAATAGGGAGATTTGTAAAGCATGGAAAGTGGATACTAACATCCTTGTATAGGAGGTGTAGTTGACTTCTTTGTGTGTGTTCCTGTTTGTAAATGCGGATACTAACATCCTCTGGTTTGTAAATGCTTTTGAATTAATGAAAGTCCTTGCTTATTTAGCAAAAGAATAGGAAGATGAAAATCCACAAATTTTGACATTAACACAATGGAAATGCAAGCAATATTATCTATATATGCTCCTCTATGCAATCTCGCACGCATCTTGGACAGGAAAACCCTAACACATACAGTCACGGGTCTTCTTCCCAAAAAGAAAAAAAGAAAAGAAAAGAGAAACAAACATAGATAGATTCTTGATCTCTCTTAGAAGGTATTCTGCAAGAAAAGGGCTTCAATACAACCGAATTTCAATTCAATCCAGTAGACAATTAATGGAAAATTCATTTGGGCATGTATCAGTAAAACGTCTTACCATCTTCCCTCACAATGCCATCATGCCCATCAGAAGAATATGGATCTAAAGCAACATCTGTGTAGATAACCTAGAAAAGAAAAATAATTAGCATCAAACTCCCTTAGGAGACAACTCTGACATTGAAACTTATGACTTGCAAATAAGAAAGAATCAAGAGTAATTTGTAACATACAAGATCCGGATATTTGTCTTTGAGTAACCGGATTGCGCGAGGCACTAGTCCATTCTCATTATAAGCTTCATCTCCCGTCGGGGACTGGAGGGGCGGAATTATTTATATCAGATTAATTCAAGGTACCCAAAAAGACTGCAAATGACAAATCAAAACCTTTAATGCATCTGGAACTTTTGGGAAGAGCACTATGCTGTTGACACCAACATCCCGGGCCTTTGAGACCTACGTGATGAATATAGAACATTCACTGTTTGATGTAATGAATTTAAAACATTTGTCAAATGCACAAAATCATCAAAGCATGTACATACAATAAGCAGTCATATTATAATGCAGAAAACTGAATTCAGTGCACCAATTAGAAACATATAAGATTGGATCTGATAATTATCCAAACAGAGCATCTAGGAAATATTAGGCATTCAAATAATGCAATTTAAGACAATTATCAATGAAAGTTGATCTTGCCAACTGACAGTACTGACAACAGAATATCCCCACAATTGAACATCATCAATATTGATGTTCAATAGTGATGCAAATTCCTGCTTTATATAGCCCTACCACCAGCAGAATGAAACAATGAAGATATAATGGATGAAACATACATTTAGACAACAGTACCAAACAGGCAGAATATAATCAGGACAAGAGTAATCAGAATAAATAACAAAGCTGAGTCAGAAAAACTTCATTGTAAATCAACTCATCATTTATTAGTGAAAACTTTCTCATTTGATATCTCAAGCTGAATAGAAGAGTTCCAAGCAAACCAATGACAGATTATTTTTTAAATTTACACCCTTTCCGTTTAGCAATGCTATTAATTAGATACATCTAAGGCCTAAAAATCTAAGGGAAGACACTGCAGGCCAAAAGATTTGATCAAGGCTTTTTTGTGAAAAAGTGTTACCAACTTCTTTTTCGAGAAATAAAAAAGCGGTACCAACTTGTAAGATGAAAAAGGAACTAGTATGAGCTTACTAACCTCTTCCACAAGTCCATGCCTCCACCCAAGCCTGTAACACCCAGGCATTGCTCCAATTGGTGTATCCTCTTCACCTGCATGTTTTGAAATTGAGACGCCAATGGTCAAGCACACGAGGCCAGATACAACACTATGCACAGCCATATTATAAAATAACTTTTAGACTCCCATACCAATACTAACCTTCATGAATAAATAGCGGATATACAAAATTTGCCGGAGACAAAGTTGTTTCCTGGAATGCAGCCCTCAATGCGGGTGACTTGCGATTACGACGAGGACGTCGACTAATTTGCTGATACAAATATTAAGGATACGAATTAGTAAAAACATTATCAACAGGAATGACCATTCCCACCTAGGCAGGAATGGAACATAAGGCCTCATACAAGTCCTAGATCTACACAGCCAAAAGGTTTCAAATAAGTTCCGACCAAGTTCATGTGTGCTAACTCATACAAGTCCCAAAGATTTTTATCATACCCACAAGGCCTCATACAACTCCCAAAATTTACATGCACTACCTTTTTCTTCACCGTCTTCTCCACACAAAGTGATGCACGACAACGCATCACCTTCAACCACACAAACTCTCTCTCTCTCTCTCTCTCTCCTCCTTTCATTCTCTCATCTTAGTAACATCAAGAGCCCACTCTCTTCCCTTATGGCCAGTGACAACCACCACTCTCAGCCAACTTCTAAGCAACCGACCATTGCTGCTATATCATCACCGTCACCATTCCCTTAATGCACCACTATCTTGAACCACAAAAATTCCATGAACAGCATCATCAATTGACAGGACCATTTAGCCACCATCATAGGTCTCGACACCTAAGTTACACCATCAAAATCGTCGATCTAATTTGACTTTTGTATCTGTCATCAATTTTACCAAAATGCAGGCCTAATTACTGCCTAATTACCATTTCTATAGGAAGCAAGAAGTCGAGTTCATGAACCAGTAGCACCAGGAACCATGAGAAGTGCAGAGATTGAACAAAAAGTGCTGATATGGCATTATACAAAGAAAACTCAAATATTACCCCAATAATGAAACTAACTACATGGGCAAAGTTTAGATATGGGGCCTCTTTAAGGAAAGGGCCTTATCATAAGAGATCTACAAGGCAACTAGATCAAAGATTGCATGGCATGAGTGATAAGTGGTGTTTGGAGATTGTCCATAATATTGAGAATAACTAATTATAAGTTGCTTCTATCAAGTCTCCATAAATGTGAAACTGTTCATTCAAACAATAAATTTTCAAGTATAACTTAATAGTTATGGTCTTATGGATTATTTATGAAATTTCAAGTATAACTTTATAATTATTTATTAATTATATAAATCATACATTAGTTATAACTTACATTGTTAGGGTATGTTTGAGATTTTGAGTCAATTTACCATTTTCATTCATTTCCCATGCTTTTATATTGCCTATCTAATGTGATAACTGGATGTGATTGTGGATACCATATTGCATTACTTCCATCATTCCTAGGTCATTCCAAAGGTGAAGAAAAAATTATGATTCCACTCCGAAATGTTTTCAATTCCATTCCTGCCTAAAGTCATCACAGTATACCAAACCATTGAGAATTCCTATCATGCATTTGTATTCATAGACATTCAATTTACAATTACGCATTATAAAGAAAAAAAAGTTTGCTCTTTTCCTTCACAAAATTAAAAAGTAAAAGGAAAACCTGGAGAATGCATTCTATAACAAAAAGCTACATAAATAGAACTACAACCACTTTGTGTCGGAAAACGCCATAGGCCCATAACTACTTCAGTATAATTGCAAAACCCCACCGTTGCTCCAGTAACAGAAACATTTCATTTAGGAATCATTTTTGACTTAGGGATATCAACTAGCACACTCTATCCAAACGTTTATGCTGCTAGAGAGTAATGTGATTTCAGGACCCTCGTCAAATTTCTCTGGCATAAGACCCAAGAGCTTATCCTAAACGAGGCAATTGTTTGTATATACCATGTAAAAGAATACTAATTATAATCAGTATGTCATAGTCCAGATAAATCACAACAACAAAAAGCTATGCAACTGTAAGATATAGAGCATAATATTACAGATTCTCATTAAATGCAAACTTTCCCACTCAATTACTCTGTTGCATCAACACTTGTGTGAAAGATTAACACATCAAAATCAGGCTAGAGACTACCGCTCTGTACCTTCTTTCTTGTCTTCATTTTCCTTTTGTGCGCATTTAATTAATTACATAATCGAGAGAATAAGATGCTTATTTGCTTAAAAGGGCATCTTCCCATGACAAAGAACCTCTGTTTCATTCTCGCGGCTAGGGGTTTACTTGTGAATTCATCGAGCAATACCAAAAATAAATAAACTAATTACACGTTCAAGAGAATAAAATGTAGCCTAGTAGGTTAAAAATGGCGCCTTTCCAGAACAAAGATCATTGGGCTTGATTCTCATGGGCAGGAATTTACTCCGAATTACCAAAAAACAATTAAACTTATAAATTAATTTGTACACGCCCCAAACCCAGATCCCCTGTACCTACAGCTGAGATTAGTGTAGGACCATGATAGTTAACCCGAGTCATTATTCAATAAAATAATTAATCCAATTTATTTCTTAATTGCCTTGATCTCAAAATAAATATCCCAAAATAGTTAACTCGAAGTTTTACTCAAGCTTTCCCAAAATAGATAATCCAAGTTATTACTAGTGTCTACAAACACTAGTCTCGCTTGTAGCCTCGAGTTCAGAGTTTAAACTTGACAAAATTACACCTTGAAGAACAATGAATGACATTGAAGGAAAACTCACAAGTGGAGCCACCAAAGGGGTGCCAGCAGGCGCGGCCGGTTTGGGCGGAACAGGTGGTGCATCAGGGACATTACCAGCAGCCACAGCAGCTTCACACTCCTCAATACTCCTCCCCATCTTAATGGGACCATTACGAGTTTCACTTGCCTTCACTGTAAACACACGCCTTGTTGGACATCTAACCAAAGAAGGCTTCAAGGGTTTACTTTGTAGGCAGTCAAATTTGAGCAATCCAACATTGCAAGGCGAGTTCAACACAGTTGAAGCCATAGCTGAAAGAGAAGACAAGCTTGAAAATGGTTGAGTTTTTTTTTTTTTTTTTTATGAGATAGAGAGATGATTATGCATATATGATAATGTGTTTAGGTGGCCTTATCTGGGGGAGAAAGATCAGGAAATCTTGAGGAGAGGGTGATGGATAATTTCTTGGATTTTTTGTGGTTGTTGTACTATATTGTCTTTTTCTTTTTTATTTATTTCTTTTTGGAAGGGCCCTGGAGGGTGGTTTTTTTTGTTTTGGAACGGTGAATTTCTAAGGCTTCGTTTGTTTGTCGTAAAATATTTTTTTGAAAAATAATTTTTTGAATTTTATGGTATTTGATAATATTGAAAAATTGGTTAATCGTAAAATGTTTTACGGTCAAAAATTGCGGCTCCTTTTTCTAAATTTTACAATGTTTGGTAACACTGTAAAATTAGTCAACAGTAAAATATTTTTTGATCAACAATTACAGCTAGTACAAAATTTTGTAAAATGTTTTACTGTCCTTTGGGAGCAGAAAACATTTTACGAAATTTACGATACATCCAAACACCATAAAATATTTTTCAGTAATCTATTTTCTGAAAAAATATTTTCTCCCAATAAGTTATTTTACGGCAAACAAACGGAGCCCTGTAAAATATTTTATTTTTCAGAAAAATATTTTTCATAAAAAATATTTTACACAAATAAATTATTTTACGGCAAACAAACGGAGCCTACAAAGTTTAACCACCCTGTATAGGGTGGAAATTTAAGTTCAAAAGTTGATAGAATTGAGGTCGGGATGGGGGTCGGGGAAGGAGGGGTGGAATTGGGGATCCATTTGGTTAGCTGATTGTGATTATCAAGCCATTGAAGAGGAAAATAGTTCTCTGATAGTGCCGTCCTTCCACATTTTCGAGACTGGATCAAAGAGCTCATTAACCAATGTCAAATTTGAAGGGATGCAGTTGGTTAACTGATCGTGATTATCAAATCATTTGTTAGACCATATATTGATTAACGTTCCATTTTTGACTGTCCAAATAACTTTTCTGTGGATGATGTCCTTCCCTCTGATAATACTCCTCCACAACCACGACACATTCCTTTTCACTTTCACTTTCCAGAAGTCACCATGCTTGTCTCCCCAAGGGGGTGGTTGAAATGTTTGGTACAATACTACATTTCCTTTTATTTTATTTTATTTTTATTTTTATTTGGTTATTATAGTAATCACATGATATTTTGGGTTGCTAGTACCTATGGAAAACTATATATAATTAATGTAGACTCACACTGAGAAATATTTTATGGTGTTTGGATGAATATTAAAAAATGGATTCAAATTATTATTTTATTATTTTTTTAAAATTATTAATAACTAATCACTATTAATTACTAAATTTATTAAAATTATTAATTTATTAATAAAAATTTAAAACAAGTTAAAAATAATTAATTAATAGAAATTTTAATTAATACATACTAAATAACTAAATAAAATTAATTAGTACACAATAAATAAATAAATAAATAATTTCATAAATTATTAATTATTAATTTAAAATTAAGTTGGTTCAATAATTAATTAATAGCTAATAAATTAATAAAAAATTTTAAAGTAAATATTTTAATTAATTATTATTTATTTATTAAATATAATTTTATTAATTATTAACTTAATTAATTAGTCATCAAGTTAAAATTAATTAATTTTTTATTATTAAATTATTTTTATTTTTATTTTTATTTTTAAATCAATTAAATTTTATTTAATTATAGTACATTGAAAATGTGGGGGGAGTGGGGGGGGGGGGGGGGTGGGGTGGGGTGGGATGGGGTTGGCATGGGTAAAGATGGGGTAGAGTGAATAGAAAATGTTTTTTTTTTCCCAAAAAACATGAAAATATTTTTAATTAAATATTTTTCTTTGACCGGAAAATATTTTTCAATTGACCAATTCTCAGTGTTATCAAACGCCGAAAAATTAAAAAAATATTTTTTTAGAAAATATTTTGCGGCAAACAAATGAAACCTAATAAGTGAAATAAGTGATTCTCTATTTTTATGTACTTTCTCTTTTAGTTTTACCCCCTCTTTATTTTTAAAACTCTTTATTTCGATGTCATTTTAACGGTGATCCCTATTGTGCCTAACATATTATTTCAATGTCTTTTTATTTTTTAATTGTTAATAGCTATGTTCTATTACGCCACTTGTTGCACCCCTTACTGCAACAAGAGCTGTGAAATTAATTGGCTTGTGTTTTGCCAATATTATGCTTTGACTGAATTTAATTATGGTATATGCATATCTGTTTGGAAAACTTTGATTGACATGTTTACCATATTTATAAGAGAGTTGAAAAGACAAATTGACATTTACTTAAAGGTGATTGAAGTTTCCTTATTTCAAATAAGGAAGGTTGTCTTATTCAAGAATTGCTTGGAGACAAAGTCATTCTATAAAACTCAAGGCCCAAGCACAGATTACCTTGTGGAGATTTAAGCAACTAATTCAGCATATATACAGAGCATCACACGACTGAAAGGAGTGTGAAATAGAGCTAAAAACGAGGATTTATTTGAGGATTTCGAGCTGTCAGGTTTTGCTATAGCAGATTGACGATGTGCTGCAACAAAATTCAGTAACATAGAAAATCTAATAAAGCATGTGTTGCTGCAGCAAACTGTGAAACAGACAGCTTCTTTATGTTTCCGCTATGCATATTGTTTTAATCTTTTGATAAGAAGAGTTTTTATTTATTTATTATTTTGTTCATTCTTTGGGATAATAATGTGTAGTTTTCGGGAGAGAACGTCGCAAATTGAGAGGAGCTCACCAAACTTAGGTTCATTAAGGAGTTTGTCATTAAGGCGTCAAAGGTCAAGAAGGGGTCTTGACGTGTGTAAGTCCATTAATGTTGTAACTTGTGATTTATTAATGAAATAGGTTTGTTGGACCAGTGGAGGTCCTGTGGACGTAGACCGGACGGTTGAACCACGTTAAATCTCGGTGTCCTTACTTTCTACATGTGTTTATTTATTTTGTTTTAACTTCTATTACAACAAGATGCTAACCAGAAACTATCAAGTGGCATCAAGAGCAGGTTACTGAACTAACTCAGTTAGATCTCTAGAAGAGTTTTTTTTGGTTATTTTTGCAGATATGGACACTCTACGTGATGACGGATCCATCAATAGACCACATCTTCTCGATGGCACAAACTACTCATACTGGAAGGCACGGATGAGAGCTTTCATTAAAGCTATTGATGAAGCTGCTTGGAGGGCTGTGTTGAGTGGATGGGAGCACCCTACTGCCATAACTGCTGAAGGCACTCTTGAGAAAAAATCTGAATTGCAATGGACCAAAGCTGAAGATTTAGCAGCCACCAATAATTCAAAGGCGTTGAATGCTATTTTTAATGTCGTTGATCAGAATCAATTCAAGCTTATTTCATCTTGTGAAACAATGAAAGAAGCTTGGAAAATCTTGCAAACGGCATATGAAGGTACTGCTGCAGTAAAAGTTTCAAAATTACAAATACTTGCAACAAGGTTTGAAGAATTGCGGATGCACGAAGAGGAAACCATTGCTGAATTTAATGCTAAGTTTTGTGACATAGCAAACAAAATTTTTGCATTAGGAGAAAAGTACTCAGATTCAAACTTGGTAAGAAAAACATTGAGATCACTTCCGGACATATTTGCTATTAAGGTTGCAGCAATCGAAGAAGAAAAAGATGTGGATACCATGAAGCTTGATGAGCTTATGGGGTCTCTACAGACCTTTGAGATGAAATTCAAGCAGAAAAGGGTATTGCACTACAAGCAGCAATTCAGAAACAAAAAGATGAAAGTATGTCTGATGATGATGAATTAATAGAATCTTTGGCCCTTCTGACAAAGAATTTCAAAAAGGTGTATAAAAAATGGAAGAATCAAGCAAAAGGTCTAAGAGTCACTAACTTTGGCAAAAATCCTCATGTTGCAGCAAATTCTGAAACCTTCAAGAAACAGAACGAAAAAATACCTGATGGAAAGAAAAAGAATAAAGGAATTCAATGTCAGGAATGTGAAGGATTTGGTCACATTCAATCTGAATGTGCTAATACCTTGAAAAGAAGGAAAAAGGCCATGAATGCCCTTTGGAGTGATGAAAAATCAGAAAGTAGCAGCAGTAGTGACGAAGAGCACACAAGCAACTATGTTGCGTTCTGTGCTGCAACAGCCCAAACAAATGCTGAGACAGATGCTGAAACTGAACCCGCTGCAGCAGAATTTGCAACAACATCAGCAGCAAGATTGGTTATGTCAGCAGGTGAAACTGATTCTGAATTGGACAGTGATGAAGAAGAGGACAAGTTCATAAGGATCTACAAAATGATGTATCAAAAATGGCTGATCGTATGTAGGGTGAATCAAGATCAACTAACCAAGATTGCCGAACTTGAAAAGGAAAAGGCTGAGTTGCAGCAGAAAGCCGACATGCTGTAGCAGGAACTGTCACAAATCCAACGAGGCTTCAAGATGATAAACTCAGGTATAGAAAAGCTTGATTATATGCTATCCATTCAAAAGTCTTGCAGGGATCATACTGGATTAGGCTATCAAGGAGGAGCATCAACAAGTCAAACTGTGTTTGTCAAAGAAGCTGAAAAACCAAAGGTGGAACAATCTGTTGCAACAAAACAGAATGACAAGACTACTGATGTGGCAACTGATGTGCAACAAAAGCTGCAACAGAGAATAAAATTCTAGAATTTAAGAAAAAGAAGTTTGTGCCAGTTTGTCATTTTTTCCATACTCGTGGACACATCAAATCACGATGCTATAGGTACAATGACATGCTGAAAAGAGGTAAGTTTGTTAAATCCTTTGTTCATGATGGTTTTAGGAGGCCACCACAAATGAAATTGAATTTGTCGCAACAAAAAGTGAAACAAATCTGGATAAGAAAATCAGTTTTACCTTGTCTAGTAGAGCATAAAAAGGTTGTTTCAAACCATGTTGCAACAGAAAATCAACTAGCAAATATCTTCACTAAGGCACTAGACTCTGTAAGGTTTGAGACCTTGAGAAAAGCCTTAGGCATCTATTCTCTATAAGATAAAATGATTTGTGTGTATGTGCATTGGTTCATCACTAGAGCATTGAAAATTATATGTATAAATCAACTAGTGATTTCATTTGTGGAACCATATTATCAATGCACATCATGTACTTGTCATTCTGATGGATTTTAAATTGAAGTCTCAACAGGAAAAGATTTTGAACTTACTTAATGATTGGGGATCTAACAAAGAGAAGTCTTTTTGAGATTCATTCCTGAATTCTATTCACCTTGTCAAAAGAAAAAATCATATGCAGGATATTGCAGCAAAAGTTGGAATGAAAAGGGCTACCTAAGACCACAAAGAATGGTTCTAGAGTGAAAGCCGCCATACCAAGAAGAAAAAAAAAAATTATTGAAACTCTTGTTTGAAAGATGGTTATATGTACATAGTTTTCAAAAAAATTAATTTATAATGTTTTACTCTTTTTTATTTTATCCATTTTTCTATTTATCTATGTAGCTTTTATTTTATAATCTTTTTTTTAAAGAGGAATAATGTGAGCTTGGGAAAAAAAAGTCAAGATAGATAGGTAATTCTCGTTAGGGTAGGTATTTTTATCATTTTAATTTCTTTAAAACATTCCAGAACTTGAAAAGGTCAGATTACCACTCACTCACATAGAATGGAAATTCAAAAAATCATGAGAATATTGTATTTTTCTAGAATGTCTCACATTATGAACTTCACTATTTTTCGAGAATCCTGTAAAATTCTACGAGCAAAACATCCCCTTAGTTGTTTATTGTGTAATTGACACATTTTTTCCTTTGCTCGCTCGTTTAATTTGAATTAGACAATTAATTTAACATATCTAAATACATATATAAAGTTTAATTATATTTTGAACTAAAAGAATAATTATTAGATGATTCGAAGTTTTGTATAAAATTTTCAGTGTCTATATAATATTTTTTTTTGCTAAATCAACAAGAAGATGTTTCATTCCACTATCAAAAAACATGATGGCAAAGCCAAATACATCATAAGCAGGCTACAAAAAACATTGCCTATATAATATTATATGAAAAACATAAGCAGGCTTCAGTGTCTATATAATATTACCCTTAGTTCTGGAAATAGGAAAACTTTTCTGGCGTTTAGCTTTTGTCATTGATGCATGCACGGGCCATTATTAAGGGTAAATGTCTAGTTTAGTTCATTATGTTTGATGTAAATGACACTTTCATCCATTATCTTTTAAAATGAACATTTTAATCCATTATCTTTGGTGTAAATGACACTTTCATCTTTTATCTTTCGAAATTAGTCTTTTAGTCCAATATGTTTCACATCAATGACTCCATTAGTCCAATATGTTTTGAAGTTGGACTAACGGCGTCACTTCTGTGAAACATATTGAACTAAAATGTTCATTTTGAAAGATAATGGATGAAAGTGTCATTTACACCAAAGATAATAGACTAAAATGTTCATTTTAAAAAATAATGGATGAAAGTGTCATTTACACCAAACATTATAGACTAAACTAGACCTTTACCCTATTATTAATGTAGTTGACTTTGATTCTTTTCCGACGAGGACCTGATCAATGGGGTATTTGTTATGGTTCTATGGTTTGGCTTGCATTGGTCTTGGACATGAAGGTCTATATTTGTCAAACCTGTGATGACCCAGACCCAGCATATAGTATACAGTACATATTCGCATATATTTATGTGTTACTTTAAAAGTTTATTTATTATTAGTGAATAACTTAATTCAATGCATTCATTAATTGTACTATTTGTTATATTTTTGAAATACGTGCATATAGAGTTTAGTAAAATTAAATAGGGTAACTATTTTAATATTAAAATTATTATATTTTATTATTTTGTATTTAAGTGTTAGATTTTATTATTATTATTATTATTTTTCATTAATTAGTTAAATAACTCAAGTTTGGAAATGAAAATTTTCTGCTTCTTTTTCTGAATTTTATATTTTTTTCTTACTTACTTATCATTTATGTGTCATACGTTCATTGAGTTTGCGTACATAGCATTTCAGGAACGTTGAATAAAAATTAGATTAGTGTTCTCTAATGAATAGTATTTTCAGCTTTTAATTTAACATTTCAATAACTCATTTGCTTATTATTTGATCTAATTACAACTATTTGACCCAAATACCCAACCCATTGACCTCGTCATCTTTTCTTTTATAAGCTAAACCAAGCAAGGAAAAAAAACAAAAGAGGGAAAAAATGGCCTTAGGGCCAATTTTCATGAGAAAAAAAAAAGAGAAAATGTCCTCAAATCTTGCCAATTGGATCTTCTAGCTTGGTCTTGGAGGTAGATTGAGGTATCCTAGAGTACTACAAAGTTCCTACAACTTGGTATGTGAGAGAGATTTCATGTTATATGCATTTAAATTTCTAGGGTTTAAACTTGAATTTTTACAATTGTTGATTATTGCTATATCTTTGCTCATAGATGCTTGTAGTACCTCTTATTGATGTTGTAGAATACTCTTTTGAAGTTAGTTGACATCTTGAATGGCTAGAATGGTGAATGTTACATTGTAGAAGGTGATGAATAGTAAAAAACGTGAATAGTAAAATCTTTGTATTCTAGCTTAATTTGTTGCTATATACATGTGATTTAGGAGTTATTAAACCTAGATTAGAGCCTTGAATGGGTTGGCAATGCTTGAAATGCAAGATCAGTTAGTTAAAGTTCATTTAATGGGATACTATTCATTCAGGCCCTTTAAATCTTACTCAAAACCTTAATTTAATGATAGATATGTGATGTTGGGTTGATAAAACGGTACCACGTTAAAATTTATCGAATTCCGAGGACGTCGATTTTTATGCCTCTTTGTATGCGCCCATTAGAATTAATACAATTAGTGCCTTAAATACTAGTTTAATGTTTGGTTTAGGTTCCATAAATGTAGTTGAGGATAGTTAGATACTTTAGTTAACTAAACCTTGGCTAAAACTAGTTTCGGCATATTGAACTTAAAGGAGAAAATGGAGATTTTAGGCCTCATACTTAACTTTAGCTTGTTTATTGTGTTATATTTGTTGTAGAGACTAAGAGATTCATGTTAATTAAAGCTGAAAATTGAGGTTTAAGTGTTAGTGTATATTATGTTGCTTTATTATTTTGGTTACTAGTTCATAACCGAGTTGTGTTTCTTGTTCAAATAAGATAATTAGCTTGAATGTCATACTACCTACATGAAAATGATTGTTTAACTATAAATGCATGTGATTTAGATCTAATATTTATCTTGAATGCTAATTTGATTGGAAATGAAGACAGGTGTTTTGGTGTAGCATCTATTCTTTAAGCTTATGATTTAATTTTAGATTGAAGAGTTAGTTTAATTGTGTAGTGGTTTAGTTAGAATGTAAGTTAATTGTGAAGTGATTATTTATTGGCTTGTTAAATGTTATCTTTAACTTGAGTCTGCTATGAATGTGAGATGAAAATTTTCTTATTTTAAGTTGCTGTCAAGTTCTTATTATTTTTTTTTAGGTTTGCTTCAAAGTAGACAAAAGTGGTAATGTGTTCTTTTACATATCTAGCTTGAGTATTAGAGTTCATAATGTTGTAGGAGTGTTCTTTTGCTAGCATTTGAAGTTTTTATGGTAGTTTATTGATAGAATAAAGTTTAGTTAGTTAAATGTAAAATGGTAGACAAAGTGTTTGTTTAAATGCATGAATGAAGTTTATATGTTAGAAACATGCTTAATATGACTTATGAGCAAGGAATCAACAAAGAATTTCAAGTAGTTTTGCTTAAATGAAGTCAACCCCTTTGTGTTTCTTTTGAATTCTTGAGACTTTGATGACTAGTTAGGCTTAGAAGTTGTTGATTAATAGCTCTTAGGAGTGTTAGAGTCCAAAACATGTTAGTCAAGCAAGAAAATAGCAAAAGGACTCAAGTGTGCTTGTGTGTATGTGTTCTGTTTGGATCAGTGCAGTGTACCCGACTTTTGGAGCCTTTCGGACATAGCAAACATGCTCAAAAATTAACCAAATTTGTATAGCAGCTAGATTAGGCAGTTTAAAGCAAATGTTGATTTCTAGGGCTAAGGCTAATTCTAATGTTTTAGGCCTCCGATTTAGCCATTTTCGGAATGTGTCTAGGAAAAATCGTTGGCGCAGCGGTAGTAGAAGAGGAGGAAGTGCTAGTTAAGCAATTTCCGTGACTTCTTGTGTGATAAGGTTGTCTAAAATGTGAAGCTTGCGTGGAGTTGTTGTTGATTGCCTTTTTGTGACCTTGGGGTCTTGAGTATATTTGGTGAATGTAATAATTTGTAATCTTGTATGTTGGATATAAAGTGGAATGACATGTAATAATCCATAGTAAACTTATTCTTTTGCATGCTTGTGTGATTAACAAACTTAGAAGTAGAACTTGGCTATTGTTGTATCTAACTGCCTATGGTTAAAATTAGAAATGCTTTGCTTGCTTGTGTGTTATATGTAATTGTTGTTCTAAGGCTTGGATGGCCTTGAACCTTTGAATTTTAAGTATAAAAGCTTGTTTTAGTATATTGTGGCTATTTTGAGCATTTACAGGTTTGAAAAATGTCCCCGGTACAGAGGAAACTCTGTCTGTTTTCCCTAAAATTTTGAGACTGGGTTAGAATTGGGTTGAGAATAGCTTGGTTATTAGAGCCTCCGGTCTCGTGAGGGATCGGGGCGTTACAAAACCCATCAATAATAACATCCAATAAGTTGTTATTTTCGGCTTGACAATTAACACTGGAACATTATATGACCAATGGGTTTGGATATCTTAAGTTTAATGATGATCCGGTAAATGCTATTTTCTCTCCCCGAGGTTAACATTTTACTCATTCTGCTCTATATCTTAACCCCGTTAAAAAAAAATTAACGGTCCACCAGTTAACCTTTACTTTTTGGATAAATATCACTCTGTCCCCCTATGATATACGAAACTATCACGTTAACTTCTGTGTTTACAAAATTATCACAAACTCCCCTGTATTATTTGAGAAACCTCACACTACCCCCCATCTATGACATTTTTACCCTTTATATTTTATATATATATTTTTTCTTTTTTCTCTTTATTTTCACCTATTTTTTATTCATACTAAAAAAAACAAAGAATTTTAAAAAACCCAAAAAAATAAAAATAAAAACCCAACCCCACCTACCCCCACCACTCCTCCCACCCCCACACCACCCCCGACCCCCACCCACACCCCCCACCTCTTGCTGCTGCGTCGGAGCAACAGGATCTCGCTGCTGCTCCGTCTTTGTTAGAGCAAAAGCGTGGGCGTGGGGGGGTGGGGGGGGGAGGGTGGGGTTGGTTTTTTTAATTTTTTTGGGTTTTTAAAAAAAAATTAATTTTTTTTGGTTTTTTAAATTTTTTTAGTATAAATAAAAAATAAGTGAAAATAAAGAGAAAAAAGAATATATATATATATATATATATATATAAATAAATTATAAAAGGGTAAAAATGTCATAGATGTGGGTAGTGTGAGGTTTTTCAAAAAATACAGGGAGGATTGTGATAGTTTTATAAACATAGGGGGGTAGCGTGATAGTTCCGTATATTATAGGGGGACGGAGTGATATTTACCCTTACTTTTTTAAGCTAAGTCAACAGTTGACTTTTTACAATTATTTTTTTACTCCTCTCTTAGTTCTTCATATCTCATTCCCCACGAGTTTTATGTAAGCACGTCTCTTTAAGAGATTTGATGTGGTCCACTTGCCACGTCAAATATTAATTAAAACTTGTGATAAATAAATAAATATATTTATATATATTTATTTGGGATAAATAGGTTTTGGTGATAAGTTCACTTCGAAATAATTACTAATTATGAATAAATATCAGTATTAGACTGAGATAATTATTCTTTGATGAGAGGAAGAAATAACTCCGGAATTTAGTTATTTATTTTGGGGTCCTTAGCCTAGTCTATAAATAGAGCATGTGATTTCCATCAAATCAAGGCATCATGAGTTCCTGACATAGGCTATAAGATACCCATATTCTGAGAGAGGTGAGGTTATTTGTGTAATTTTCAAGGAGATATATTTGAACAACGATGGCTGGAGGTATGTCAAATTTTATTTTCAGCATATTTAAGTTTTGCTATTATATGCTTACAGTTGGTATCAGAGTCAACTCCAGACTATCTTGTTCAGTATAATTATAGTTTTATGAGTGAGTATTGGTGTTATCCTTGCGTTATAACTCCTTGATTATTGATCTATTGGGAATTTATGTGCTTGAGTTTATGAGATTTATCGTAAGTGCAAAAGGTACTCATTTAAAGAGTAAGTGATGTATGTGAATCAAAATTTAACTGTCTTTTAAATGGTTAGATCTGTTCATAATAATTGTTCACATGTAACTTAGTTAAAGTTATTTTTATCATATACATATATGCTATGTGATCATTAATGTAATCAGTGCCTAGCTAGCGGAGTTGTATATGCATCAAGATTTAATAAATGTGCATGGGCTTTCCTGGGTTTTAATCCAACTTACATAGGTACTATAACCCTTTCACTTCGGGCCTGCCAAAGTTATGTGCTAACTGGTATATGGGTCAACGTCTTGCTTGTGTGGAATAAAAAAAAAAGAAAGAAAAGAAATGAGGATTCTTAAAATCTAGTAATATCAATAGTATGCCTTCTAGGGCTACCATATCTTTTTATGGGCAAATTCAAGTTCACCAAATGATGATGTTATAATGATCACATGCTAAAGAATACACATGTTGGTGTTTGTATGAAGCATTATATTTAGATTATCATGATGTCCATTTTGGACTTATGAGCCAAATTAATGATTATATTTATTTTTCGGCATATGTTTTGTGAAATATTTTGAAGAAACATTAATGATGTATCAGTATGCGACACTAATTTTTAACTGATGACATTATTAAGGATATAAAATCAATGACTTCGGAGTAGCCAAAGCATCCTAGGTCATGGTGATATTATGTAGTCATTATTATTTAAATGTATTTAAAGGACTACATAAAGTTAATTGACATTTGTATTTAGTTTATGAAAATAATTTTCTTGGCCCCACAGGGAGGTGGTTATTTTCATATACTTAGGCTCTGTTTGTTTGTCGTAAAATAACTTGTTGGGGAAAAATATTTTCTTGAAAAATAGAATATTGAAAAAAAAATTTGGTGTTTGGATGTACTGTGAAAAATATTTTCCGACGTGATATTTTATAAAAAAATATACACATATAATATATATGTTACCCGTGAGAAGAGGGGGTGAGGGAGGGGGGAGGGGGGGGGGGGCGGGGGGAGGGGATAGGGTAATGGTAGGTGGACAGGGGGACAGGGTGGGGTGGGGTACATAGGGTGGGGGATGATGGTAAGTAGGTGGGGTGGGGGTGAATTAGGTGAGTTCCAAAAAATATTTTCTTCTCCCAAAGGACAAGAAAATATTTTCTATTTTTTTGAACTAAATTTTTTCCTTGACCAGAAAATATTTTTCGGTTGACTAAATTTTTCGTGTTACCAAACATCAGAAAATTCAAAAAATTTACTGCAAACAAATAGAGCCTTAATAGAATAAGATAGTAAATTAAATGTCAAAAGTAGATATTCCTAGACCCACAAGTATGGCCTGTTTATCTTTTGATGTTTAATTTACTAGTCTTATGATAAAGATAGTAAATTCATACATGATGCAACCTTTGCCCACAAGAAGATTTGAATTTTTTTTTTTTTTTTGGAATTTAACATTAGTTAATTCAAAATTAAGTTATTGTTCATAACATAATGTATGTGTTTTCTTGGTTATTGTTGTTGTTCCTACTACTATTTTTAATCACACTTCTTGTATTCCAATTTTGACTGGTGATAATTTTTCTAACTAGAAAGTAAAAATTCTCTTGACTCTTGGGTGCATGGAACTTGACTTGGCGTTTCGTGTGGATGAACCACCTACTCCCATGGAATCAAATTCGCTAACTGATAAGAGTTTGTATGAGTGGTGAGAGCGATCTAATCGCTTTAAGTCTACTGCTCATCAAATCTCACATCAGTAAAAGCATTCGAGGTTCCATTTCGGACTGTGATAAAGTCAAAAAGTTTATGGAAGCCATTGATGAACAATTTTTAAAATCTGATAAGGCATTGGCTAGCACCCTAATGAAGGAGCTTTTGGGCATAAAGTTTGACAATTCCAAGATTGTGCATGAGCACATAATGAAAATGAGGGATGTCTCATTTACATGTTATGAATCTCTTCTAGTTGATGCCCCTAATAATACATGGTGGATTGATTCTGTTGTACAATCCATATTGTTATTACCATGCATGGTTTTCTAAACTTCTGGAAACTGAAGCGAAGTGAACAATGCATCTATTCAGGAAACAGGATGCGTTCACAGGTGGAAGCTATGAGAACTTTTAGGATGATTTTGGAAACATGATATGTTTTAGATCTAAATAACACCTTTTATATTCCTTCGTTTTCTAAACACTTAGTTTCTATTTTCAAACTTGTTAAAGATGATATTGGATTTAATTTTCATGACTCTAGTTTTGAAATCAAAAATAATATTTTCATTAGTTCTGGAAATTTGGTTGACAATCTTTACAAATTTAAATTAGATCCCACATATGAGTGTAGTCTTTTGACTACACATGAAAATATTGGTAGTAAAAGTTGCATCATAAATGAAAACTCCTCAAAGCTATGGCATCGGAGATTGGGACACGTCTCCATAGAGAGGTCAACAGATTAATAAATGAAGGAGTATTACATACTCTTGATTTTACTGATTTTAATACATGTGTTGGTTGCATAAAGGGCAAGCAAGTCCTCTAAAGGAGCTAGAAGGAGTACTGAAGTTCTTGAGATCATACATACAAATATATGGGAGCCTCTCCCATTCCTTGCATGAATGGACAAAATACTTTATCTCATTCATTAATGACCATACAAGATATATGTGTCTATACCTTCTGTTTGATAAATCAGAGGCACTAGATGCCTTTAAGGTATTCAAAGAAGAAGTAGAGAAACTATAGGATAAGAAGATAAAGATTGTAAGGTCAGACAAAGGTGGGGAATATTATGGGAGGTATACTGAAATGGGTCAAATGCCTGGTTCATTCGTGAAATTCCTTCAAGAAGAATAAATTATTGCATAATATATAATGCCTGGAACACCTCAACAAAATAGGGTGGCTGAGAGAAGGAATTGCACACTTATGGACATGGTAAAGAGCATGCTGAGTAATTTTAATATCCTTTTAAGTTTATAGAGTGAAGCATTGAAGATTGCAATTTATGTCTTAAACAAAGTTTCATCTAAGGACGTTCCCAAAACACCTTTCGAATTGTGGAATGGATGGAAACCTAGTTTAAGACATCTACATCTTTAAGGTTGTCTGATAGAGGTTAGAGTTTATAACCCAAACATAAAGAAATTGGGCCCTAGAATAGTCAGTGGGTTTTTCATTGGCTATGTTGTAAACTCAAAGGGTTATAGATTTTACTGTCCCTCACACACTTCTAGAATTGTTGAAGCTAGAAATGCTACATTCTTTGAGGATCTTGAAATCAGTGGGAGTGAATTTCCTCAAAAGAGCAACCAAATCAAGAATCTTCACAAGAGGAACAAATTGCCATTGAACATATTGTTCAGAATATTCAGAACATACAAGAGACAGTCGAATTAAGAAGGTCTAGAACAACAAGGAAAACAACAATTTCTAGTGATTTTGTAGTATAACTATAAGAGTCTGATTTTGATGTTGGGCCTATAGAATATCTTATTTCATTTTCACAAGCCATGAGAAGAGATAGATCCACATTATGGTATGATGCCATGAAGGAAGAAATAGAATCTACGACAAAGAATCAAGTCTGGGATCTTATTCAATTGCCAAAAGGGGCTATAACCATTGGTTGTAAATGGGTTTATAAGACCAAAATGGATGTCTTTGGTAATATTGAACGATATAAAGCTAGACTTGTGGCTAAAGGTTTCACTCAAAAGGAAGGTATTGATTATCATGAAACCTTATTTTCAGTTCCTAAAAATGATTCATTTAGAGTAATCATGGGTTTAGTAGCTCATTTTGACTTAGAGCTAAGTCAAATGGATGCGAAAATGGCTTTCTTGAATGGGGATCTTGAAGAAAGGGTATACATGATACAACTCGAAGGCTTCTCACAAAAGAGTCACTTGGTTTGCAAGTTGAACAAATCAATATATGGACTAAAATAAGCTTCCCGTAAGTGGTATACAAAATTTCACAATGTTGTTGTCTCATTTGGTTTCACTGAGAATATCGTTGATCAACGTGTATACTTTAAGGTTAGTAGGAACAAATTTATATTTTTACTCCTATATGTTGATGACATATTACTTGCGAGTAGTGACTTGGGAATGCTACATGAAACAAACCAATTTATTTCCCAAAACTTTAAGATGAAGGATCTAGATGAAGCCTCATATGTCATTGGCATAGAGATTCATAGAGATAAATCTATAAGGACATTAGGTCTATCTCAAAAAGGCCTACATTGAAAAGGTTTTAGAAAGATTTAAGATGCAGACTTATTCACCAACAATAGCACCCATTGTCAAAGGGGATAAATTCAATTTAAATTAGTGTCCCCAAAATTCTATGGAAAGAGAAAAAATGAGAACTATACCCTATTCATCTACATTTGGTAGTCTTATGTACGCACATGTCTGCACAAGGCCTGATATAGGGTTTGTAGTAAGAATGCTTGGCAAGTATCAAAGTAATCCTAGCCTTGAATATTAGAAAGTAGCCAAGAAAGTTGTGTGTTATTTGCAAGGAACCAAGAACTACAAAATCACATACAAGTACACCGATCATTTGGAATTGGTTGGGTATTTAGATTTTGATTTAGGTGGATGTGTGGATTCAAGCAAGTTTACTCAGGATATATCTTCCTCCTTGCTAGAGGCATTGTATCTTGGAGAAGTTTCAAGCAAACTATAGTTGTTTCATCTACCATGGAAGCAGAATTCATTGCATGCTATGAAACTACATCACAAACATTATGGTTAAGGAACTTCATCTCTGCACTAAGAGTTGTTGATTCCATATCAAGGCCAATAAATATTGATTGCGACAACTCAGGTGCAGTTTTCTTTTGTAAGAACAATAAAAGTGGGAGTTGCAGCAAGCATATCAATATAAAGTACCTTGTTGTTAGAGATCATGTTAAGAAGCGTGAAGTAAATATCTAACATATTAGTACTAAACTAATGGTTGTAGACCCCATGACTAAAGGATTGCTAGTAAAACAGTATAAGGATTATGTGGATCATATGGGACTTATTAGTTCATATTTAGTTCAATGTTGCTTCTTATATATGTATTTAAGTACCCACATTTGTGTTGTTAGTAATAAAGTGACATATTTTTGTGCATATAAAGTACATGTCATTTATATTAGAGGACCCTGAATGGCTTATAGGAAGTCTATTCATAAAAATATAGCTCATAAAGTACTCAATTGAGGGGAATCATGCATGTAGCAGATGGAAGAGAGTGTTCGAAATTAAAGGATATGACCGTCATGGTTCATGTATTGAAACTCTTTGTTTGAGTGAGAGCATTTCATGATTAGACTACTTGGACATGACTATATTAAAGTTTTATAAAAAATTCAATAATTTTGATCGTGTCACGTGGGCCAAGTGGGAGAATATAAGCACGTCTCCTTAGGAGACTTGATGTGGCCCACTTGCTACGTCAAATATTAATTAAGACTTGTGATAAATAAATAAATAAATAAATATAATTATAGATATTTATTTGGGATAAATATCTTCTGCTAATAAGTGTATTTCAAGATAACTCATGGATAAAGATCAGTATTAGACTAAGATAATTATTCATTGATGGGAGGAAGAGATAAGTCCAGAATTTAGTTATTTATTTTGGGGTCCCTAACTTAGTCTATAAATAAAGCCTGTAATTTCCATCAAATCAAGGCATCAGAAGTTCCTGACATAGGCTAGAAGATACCCATATTCTGAGAGAGGTGAGGTTATTTGTGTAATTCTCAAGGAGATTTACTTGAACAACGATGGTCGGAAGTATATCAAATTTTATTTTCATCATATTTAAGTTTTGTTATTATATGATTACACTTTAACCTATAACTCATATACCCTCGCGAGTTTTAGCCAATAACCTAGATTCTCCCGTGCATTAACTTTTATACCATAGTGCTAATTCAATTTTCCTTAAAAAATTATCCAAAATAAAAGTTAATCTTAAACAAATAGCACATTCTTTTCATAGAGTAATATCATATCTTAATCCATATTCATATGCATATTTATGGTGACATTATGTTTTATTTAGTCTTTCAAAGTTAAATGATATATTTTTATTCTGGTTATATATATATGTATATGTATATGCATTGAAGCTAATTGGACTTGAAAAAGATAAATTTGTGTAATTTTTCTAAAATTAAAGGGCAAACCCATGTAGGATATTTCATTATCTAGTAAGCTAGTTGTTCAACGAAATGTTTCACTACTTTTTATTTGTCAATGATTTTTTCCTTGTTTAAATCTACATGGATTTGACCTTTAATTTATGTTACATAAAACTTATCCTTTTTCATGACAAAATTATATTAAACGCATGCATCAAGAGATCTACTAAGTTCAAATTATATTGATGATTAACTCTTAAAACCATAAATAAAATGTTAACATAGTACGTGGATTATATACATGTATATATATAAGTTAGCCTTTGTTTGGATAACTTTTAGAGCAAAAATTGAATTATCAGTGTTCAATAAAAAGTTAATGTAAGGAGAATATGTATTAAATGCTAATATTAATAGATGCAAGTGGGTTATAGGTTAAAACTCAGCAGGGTAAGCGAGAAATAGAGATACGAGGGAAAGGTGAAACGGTAATTTTAAAAGGTCAACTGATTGACCATTAAATTTTTTTACCGATATTAGTGTGCATGACAGAATTGTGATCGAAGTCAAAAGTCTGTCGGAAAATTTAGAATAATGCTATAAACTTATGGGAAAAATTGGCATTTTTCCAATGATGATTGTGAGATCCCGAATTTGCCTTTATTTGCAATTACATATTTTCACCTGTCTAATGTTATTAGAATTAATATATAAGTATATATATGTGCTACTAAATAATCTTAGATTAAATGTGCATTTAAAAGACATTTGGAAAACAAGTGATATGACTTTTCATCTTCTTTTGTAAAATTATGTATTGTACATTGATTGTATGTAATTGTATGCTTATATATAAATGTTGTCCCCAAAAATAGTCCTACTAAATATATAATATAAATTAGATTATATATATATAGCTAGTTTAGTCATAAATAAACTAAAATAACAAAAATTGCCAACTTTGACTTTGTTGTCCTCTTTGACTTTGCTTATATATACATTATACATATATAATAAGCTAAAAAAAATTTCAAAACACACTCAAAACTCACCTAGTTGGCCGTGAGATTCAAGGAGGAAGAAGAACATTTTCTTTCTAGTTTTTCAAGCAAATTTTCAAAAAAAACCTTCAATTCAAGGCCAAATCTTTTCATTCCAAGCTTGAATTTTCTTGTTGGGCTTGCATTCTACCTATTTCCAAGCTTTCTTTGCATTAAAGGTGAGGGAAAAACTAGATATTATTTTAAAAGTTCATGTCAAATTTTTATTGTTGCATATATAGTTGTTGTTTTGCTAAATTGTCTTAAGATTGTTGTTAGTTAGATGATGTAGACCAACTTAGTATAATTATAGCCAATTTAATCGATTGGATGTTGTATTTTTATTTTTCATGTATTATTTTGATAATTTGGCTATTATTTTGAATAATTGTTGTTGTAGTAATTGTTTTTAAGTTGTAGTTGCTTCTATAGACTTATTAAATATTGAGTAGTAATGTTGTAATGCCAAAATATTGAATTGAATGTTAATTTAGAAGTTCAAAATTTTAGCCTAGTGTGCATTGCAATTTTGGACTTGTTGGGCTCGTTTTAGATGGTTTTTGATTATTTTCTGATGGGGTTTTGGTACTTGCTTGAGTGGTTGAGAGGTAAAAAAAGGTTCAGGGGTTGTTTGGTTTCTAGATTGTAAGATATGTTGTTTAGAAGTTTGGGTTATCTTTCTTTGAATTGGCTAAGTATTGTCTTTAATTGTTTGGTGTTGTTTGTGTGGTTGATACTTGGGTTGGTGTTAAGTAGGCTCGGGTTTAAATGTGTGTTGAAGTGTGTGTTGGGTTTGGATGGCCTACTTTGTCATCTAACTTAAGTGTTTTAGAATTGTTTTGTTGTTGATTGTTGAAGTGTTTTATAAGTGTTGAATGGTTGTTGTAAATGTTGAAGTGCCGGGAGACAACCTACTTTGTTGTACTCTTGGAATGTTAAGTGTCAAGTGATATATGTTGTGAGTCATGATAGTGTTGTGTCACCTCGGGCGTTTGGTACGACTATCATGTGTTATCCCCAATCTTACATGATCGGAAGATGTTCACGGGGTGTGGGTCTAGTTTGGTGTATTTCCGGAATGCATTTGGTACCTGGGTAGGGTTCGTGATTGGTGCACGAGGAGAATGGATTCAATAGAACGAGTGTATCATATCCTTATTGATTGGTTACTTTTATTGTTATATTTGTATTGTTGTTGATGCCTGTTGTGTATTCACTGTTTCTAGGATGTTTTCCAAAGAGTTTCATAAAAGTGTTTTCAAAACCTCCTATTGAACCCTCGCTGAGCTTTGTTATATATAAGCTCACTTTCTTTGATGTCCTTTTAGGTGATCCAGACTTAGGATACGTGGAATATGTGCCATCAGATAATGTGGACAAGCCCGAGACTTAAGTGCTTGCTTGGATGTCTTATATGTTGTCTTAAAGTTTATGTTTATGTTAAATGTATGTAAGTCTTAAAGTTTGTAATGTATAACTTACTTTAAAGTTAATGGATTGTATTATGCTAAGCCTAGTAGTCTTTCTTTTGGATATGAATAGATTGCTAGACTAAATTAATGTCTATTTTGCATGTGTATAGTATGGTTTGATGGTTAAGACGGAGGCATTGTAACTTTTTGTTTAAATGTTGGTTGGTTGGTTTATGAAAAGTTGTTGGTTGTGTTGTGTGTTGTTGAAGTTGTGGTTGGAGTTGTTGTTGGGTGTGAGGTGTTTATAGTGAACCGATGTATGTCTCTGTTGTCCATATTACAGATGTTATAATGCTGAAATTTCGTCGCATCCTGACTGATCATAAGTGGGGTCGTGTTGGGACGTGACAATGATTATTATAAAGTAGTTGTTTTTCATTATTTTATGGTAGGATAAATGCTTAGAAAATAGAAATATGAGGTTGAAATTTGTAGTTCAAACCCTAATTTATGGAGAATGTTCCACTCCTCATGAATCATTCTAGGCAGTTGAATGATTTTTGGCAACCAAGTGGCTATCTAATTCTCCATATATTGGTTGTTATTCTTTTTTTCGTAATTTGGCAACTAAGACTTTGTGGAGAGATAGAGCTACCCAAGGATGACTGCGATACTTGGAGACTTTACACCATTTTGAAAGGGTATTTTTCAACGTTTTGTAACTATGGTGAAACATGAAGTGGTTTGTGGATAATGAGGCACATTCGAACCCCTTCATAACATATTATGAGTGAGATTTATTTATAATTAAATATTCAAATTATTTCATCTACATGAATCATACATTACTATTGGATTCTCTCATAATGTTATAATTTTATCTGCGTGGATAGTACGGTACTCGCTTTCATCCTTCCTATTTGTAGTACAAGGAAGAGTACTTTTTTTGAAAAGTTTTGTAACAAAAGGGGTAGTTCATAGTTTATAACTCGAATATTTCTAGACTCGATTTCAAAATAAATAGGAAGGAAACAAATAAAAGAAGAAAAAAGAAAAAAGCGAAATATGATAATAAAGATACAAAAAATACTAATGATTTTGATGATAAATGGAAAAATTACCAATTATATATGCAATTACTAGGGAAACTGCTATAGTTACATATTTGAGCCATAATAAGGAATTGCCTCATAATCTATGGTATTGTGCACAAGTTCAAGAGGTAGGTGGCAATATTTGCCTCACAACTCAAGTACAGAAGTTTTTATATAAAAGTATTGTTTCATGTGAATAGTCACATGATTCTCAGATTTCATCTTGATATTGGGAATTCATTAGGATCATATTAGTTTCATTTCTTTCTAATTTTTTAATTACTAATAACACCCTATCAAACAAGAGAAAAAAAAAACTAAAATAATTTTTCAGCTTGAGTTTAATCATGACTGTGTCCTCGTGATTCTGCTCAAATATGGTGAAGTTGAGCACAAATTTAAATTTGAGTAAAATGCACAACATCTCTATGTGTTTTGTTAAAGTTGCATAACAAATTCTGTGTTTTTAAAAGTAGCATTAAACCCCCTATGTTATTCATAATGTTGCACCATAAACCCTCCGTCCAATTTTCTATCAAAGTTAACGGTGAGTGACATACACTCGCTTATAATGCAATTGAGAATCACACAAAATCTCAAACGCATTTGAATTGACCAAAATACCCTTACATGGTTTCTCAGTTTTCATTTATCATTTTTTTCCTTTTATGTTTTTCACCTTCTTCTTCCTCACCTAGCACATACCACCACCACTACATCTCTCCACCACCACCACTACATCTTTCCACCATAATTATTCTCTCCATCATAAATTATTTTATAAAGTCACTATCAATAATCTTTTGAGAATCTTTATACTCTATAGATCATTTACATATAGAAATTTAACATTGGGATTGGATTTTAAACTAAACCCTAATTATTTCAAAATTTTATTATTGTGTATTAGTTAGATGAATCTTTGTGCTATGGACTCCCCAACGTCGGTGACTGGTAGAGGTAGTGGAAGTGGTTGGAGGAAGTGGCGAGGAGGTTTGTGGCAGTGGTGTTCGCTAGAGGAAATGGCGGAAATTGTGGGTGGTGGTCACTGTTACCATTAAATAATGGAATAATAAATATTTCGTGTGTTAAAAATAACAAGAAGTACAAACAACATTGTGGCTGAGTGGCTTTAAAATATGGTTGAAGTCGTGGGTTCTCGAATCCTTATAACTATTTTCCCGAATTTTCACTTTCACACTACCCACGAGGCACTATGCCATTGGCTATTGGATTTAAATTCTATGCGACATGTCATTATGTTGTTGGTCACATTTAAAATTGAAATGACGCCGTTTAGAAATCTTGAACCCACCAGAATTTTAATTCACGAAAAAAGCTTTAAAAATTCATATCTTTTTCATTTCTTGTCCAAATTATATGAAATTTGAAGCATTGGATTCATAATTTTAAGTAGAATGAGAAAAAATGCATAATAATGAAAGAAATTAAGAAAGTTAAATAAACATTCAAAATATTTTTTAATGGGGGTAGTATTGTCTTTTAAACATTTGACTAACAAATTTTAACGGAAGTTTAAATTATGGCAAGTGTACAACGTTATGGATAACACAGGGAATTTCGTGTCACTTTTAAAAACATAGAGTTATATATGCAACTTTTTCAAAACATAGGGGAATATGGTGCATTTTACTCTTTAAATTTTGATACTCATTATTATAAGCACGAAACACTTGGCATCTAAGTTAAGCAAGTACGAATTTGGTTGGGTTTCTCTTAGTTAGTTTATTTACAACCCAATAAAAAAATCGAAGACCTAGATGGAAATGAAGAAAGATGGAAAGTATTTGATTTGATTCCTGATGATCTTTCTTGATCTTCCACATAATTTTTCACACCATTGTCCAGAAAATGTTAAGTTTTAGGTGAGTAAATTTTTCGTCATTAAAGTTCAATACGATTTATGATTGAAGAAGTATAAAATCTCAATACAAAAATCTTGAGAACCGTAATAGTTGACCAAAATAAAATAGGGTAAAGGTCTAGTTTAGTCCATTATGTTTAGTGTAAATGATATTTTCATCTATTATCTTTCAAAATAAACCTTTTACTCCATTATTTTTGGTGTAAATGACACTTTTATCCATTATCTTTCAACATGAACCTTTTAGTTCAATATGTTTCACATAAGTAACGTCGTTAGTCCAATTTCAAAACATATTGGAGGAAACATATTGGACTAATAGCGTCATTGATGTGAAACATATTAGACTAAAAGACTTATTTCGAAAGATAATTGATAAAAGTGTCATTTACACAAAAAATAATGGACTAAAAGATTCATTTTAAAAGATAATGGATAAAAGTGTTATTTACACCAAATATAATAGACTAAACTAAACCTTTAGCCAATAAAATATAAACCGTAATAGATGATAAAGAAGGTAGGTGAGCTTTTTTAAAAACTGAAGGAAATTAATGACTTGTGTTTTATATATTTGCAAAAATAGTACATTTAGCCCTTATTGTTTTTAAAAAGCTTTAATTTTATTTTTATTATTTAAAATTTTTAATTTTATCCTTATTATTTTTCTAAAAATTTCAATTTCGTCCTTATTATTTAAATTTTTTCAATTTCGTTCATATTATTTCTCAAAATATTTTAATTTCGTCTCTATTATTTTTTTAAAAATTTAATTTCGTCCTTATTATTTTTCTATAAATTTCAATTTCGTTTCTCTTATTTTTCTAAGTTTCAGATTAGCCCATATTATTCAAGGACTAAAATGAAATTTTCTCAGAAACAATAGGAACAAATTTGAATTTTTTTAGAAAACAATAGGGGACTAAATTGACTAATTTTGAATAATATGGATGAATTTAAAACTTTAAGAAAATAATAGGGACAAATTAAAACTTTTTAAAAACAGTAAAAACGAAATTGAAACTTTTTGAAAAATAATAGACGAAATTGAGAAATTTAAAATAATAAGGACGGAATTGAAACTTTTAAAAAATAATATGGACTAAGTGTTTCTAACAAGATATTAGAGTTGAGTTCGTGGTCTAATTATGTTCATTCATCCATGGATCCAGATCCCATGTGGGAACCATTATTTGTTGTCTATTTTGATCTCTCTAACTTGTTGCTCTCTCATGTCAACTCTCGATTGTCAATCTTATCGCTGATTCATGTGCCTCATATCATGGTGCATAATTTTTCAAAATTAATAGAGCTAATAAAAGTTCAAGACAACAAACAAATAAAGCTTTACTTAGGTAAACGAAGAGGGATATATAGTTCATCTCCACGATGCAGGTGCAGATCCCTCATGCTTTTATTCATATTTGTACAGAAGTACTAATAATAAACTGCACCATTTTACGTGCATACATGGTAAATGCATAATATTTTATCATAATTTTGATTATGGGGCTTGTCGTGGCCGTGGTGGTTATAGCCACCACGACCATCACTGTTATAGCCACTGCGACCATTGGTAGTATATTTTCTATGTCCACCGCCGGGGCTTCTGTTATAGCCACCACGTCCATCAGTAGTATATTGTTTCTAAAAAGTTCCAATTTCATCTTTATTGTTTAAATTTTTTCAATTTTATTCATATTATTTTCTCTCTAAAAGTTTTAATTTCGTCCATATTGTTTATCAAAAAGTTTTAATATCGTTCTTATTATTTTTAAAAAGTTTTAATTTTATTCCCTATTGTTTTCCTAAAAGTTTCAATTTTGGTCCTATTGTTTTCTTAAAGTTTCATTATTCAATGACTAAATTGAAATTTTCTGAGAAATAATAGGAATAAATTTGTATTTTTTTAGAAAACAATAGGGACTAAATTAACTAAATTTGAATAAGATGGACGAATTTGAAACTTTAGGAAAATAATATAGATGAAATTGAAACTTTTTTTTAAAACAGTAAGGCCGAAATTGAAAACTTTTACACACTAAAAATGAAATTGAAATTTTTGATAAACAATAAACACTAAATGTGACATTTTTCCATATACAATATATTTTCTTTGAATAGTTACATTCTCAGATTTTGTCTTCTTATTGGTCACTGAGTAATCATAATAATATCATGGCTTTGTACCACTGCGTGCCCCTAAAATATGGTGTGAATGACAGTGACTTCATCCAAGACCATAACTGACGGTGGCCTGACAATTCGAATGTTTTTGGGGAAATTAGCATTCGAGACTCGAGTTCATAATTTCTTATATACATGACGAGTTACATACTATTTGACCAAAGCTCTGGTGGCGGAAATGAGCAATTTTATTAGCAGCATTATACCTATGCCAACTGCAAGGATACAACACAATGGCTAGCAAATGCTAATCGATCTTTCACCACCCATGCTGCGTTGAGATAAAGTGGAGTTGTATGACCCGATTTGGTTTAATAACAACATTCAAAAGCATTCATTTGCTGCTGGGTTTGGCTATCATAGATAGAGATTTAGTACTAAATAGAGATTGCTTTCATGGGGAATTCTTTGAATGTGGTTTTGCGAGAAGAATTTGGAGAGAGGACTGAGATGTATTAAACTTGCAACTGAACTGACGGCGTGGAATGAGATCCTCACAGAATTGTAAGAAACATTCCCTACAGACTTACATATTTAGGCTCCAATTTTATGCTGCAACTTACTATCTATGGAAGGAAAGAAACAACAGATTATTTAATGCAAAAGCACTCAATGAAGAGCAAGTCTTCGAGCAAATTAATTAATTTTTTATATCAGGATATGTTATTAGATAAGCGTGCTTTTTGTAATAGTGTTTAAATAGACTCATATGTGATTCATGGAAAACTGATAGAAACATTCCGATCGACTTGACTGCCTTCTATAGGGAGGTTTTGTATTTTTGTACAGTTTTTGGGTTATTGGAGAACTTGCTTGTTTGCTTGCGTAGCAAAAAAGATGGGTTAATTTTCGTGTAAAATGTATCACTTCATTATTTTCCTTTCGAAACCAAATAAAGAAAATACAACATATATCCTTCATTTTCTTTATGATTTTGTGTAATTTAAACAAGTGGGTTTGCTTTACTTTATTTTCTCTATAATTCTTGTCCCTATTTTCTTTTCCTATCTTTTCATTTGTGAACCCAAATTAGTCTGTACAAAAAAGGAAAAAGAGAAGAAGATGCAATAACTTAGGGGTATTTGGTTCACGGATTGATTTTTTATTTTCAGAAATAACATTCCTAGGTTATTTTCGGGAATGTGATTAAAACTGTTGGTACATTAAAAATATTATTTAGGAATATTTTGTAAAATTCCTAGTAATTTTATTTTGTTATGTTTGGTTTAGATTCAATTTTTTTAGGAATCATAAGCAATTACTCAAAAAGACAAAAGTATCGTAAAACATGTACCTAACGATACAGTATGAAAACTTTTGTTAATACGTAAGCAAAAGAATGTTTAATTTATTTATATAAGTAAAGTAAATTTATTTTATATTTGTAAATTTAACTTTACACTTAAAAAATTAGAAACCTAAATTTACTATTTAAAAAATTATGAAAATTTAAATTTTAAAATTTAAAAATTATCTTTTATTTTATTTTTATTTTTAAAATTGAAATTCAATTTAAAAACTTAAAATTTAGAATTTAGAATTAAAAATTATTTTAAAAATTAATTTAATTATATTTTTTATTATTTTATTTTTTCTAAATATTTTATTATATTTTATTTTGTTTTGTTTTTTTCTACTTTATGTTATTTTTATTTTTATTTTAATTTATCTTATTTTAATTTTTGTTTAATTTTTAATTTATTTTATTTTACTTTATTATTTATTTTATTTTATTTTACTTTCTTTTTTTGTAATTTATAATATTTAATTTTGCTTTTTATTTATTTATTCTGTTTTTTTTATTTTTTTTATTTTATCCTATTTTTATTTTATTTTATTTTATTTCTCTTTTTATTTTATTTTATTTATTTTTATTTTTAATCTTTGTATTTTTTATTTTATTTTTTGAATTATATTATTCTATTTATTTTAATGTTATATTTTTTTAAAATAGATATTTGTGTCTTTTGTTTCCTCTAAAATATTCTCATAATTATAGAATGTAAGATTCCTACCCCCTCACATGGGAATATAAATTGAGCAAATTATAGGAATATTGTATTTCCAAAATGTGATATTCGAATGAATATTTTTTTATTCCCTGAAATAAATATGGGAGTATCATATTTCATACTTTACATCCCTATGATTTGTGTAAGATTCCGCGAACTAAATGTTCCGTTACGGGCATAGCTTAAAACAGAGTTAGCCATGGGGTATTTTTGAGTCATACCCTTTCTACAACTGAAAGGTGTGGTTTAGACCCTTTTATAATTGAAAAGTGAGAGGTAGACCTTTTATTAAGGATCCATCTATTTTTTCGTTAAAATAATTGAAAACGACATTGATACCCCCTCCTTTTTTTTCACTTTCTCTTGCTCTTTCTTTTCTCATTTTAATCTCTCCCAAATGCATTCTTCTCCCGAACTCGCTTGCCACCAACTTATCCTCAGCTCTCTTTTCACCCTCAATTTGGCGAGCAACTTCTTTTGTTGGCATCTCAATTTTAGAGTTTCATCATCCTCGCTTTCTTTAACACATTAGTTTCACCGAACCCAAAACACATAGATAATTGTCAATAGGATTACTTGAATTTGTTGTGAGCAAGAAAAAACTAGTGAGATGAAATAAAACCTTTTTTGTCTCATACGATTTTTGAAAAACAAATAAGAAGAAGTTGCTAGATACCATCAGATGAGAGAAGAAATTTGACCTTCTATGCATGAACAAAATTAATCCTAAACTACGAGTAAAGTGAAGCCCAATGTTCTGAACCAGGGTAGCTCAACCCGACCTTGCCCACTAACGGGGCTCATTGCTCGACCTAAGTACGATCTGACCCAACTCGAGGACATCCCATGAGGTCAGACCTATTAGCTCGACTGAGGACGTTCCAAATGGTTGCGACCATAAAGGTATATGTGACAATCGCTAGTCATTCAAGGTTTGCTATAAATATAAGTAACTCATCACAAGGGAGGCAACTAAGAGATTGGACATACATGCCTTTTACTCACTCTATTTCTCTCTATCATCTTATTGTCTTTTTGCATATATGCAATTTAGGCTCTATAACTGACTTGATTATTGAAAAGGGCCCCGAGGACACCCGAGGTCCTTTGTTTTGTAAAATGCTACTGGAACGGAAGCATGAGCCCATCTAGCGGGATTACGAGCTCATCTGGTACATCACTAAATTTTGACCTTAACGGGTTGGCGTCGTCTATAGGAATCGAAGAGTTATCCCACTGAAAAACCACATCAACGCAAGATGAGTAACGTAACACTCATACCTTGCTAGCTGCTATTTATTTGTTAATACATCACGCATTTCATTTTGAGTGCTTGCTAAGTACTGCACAATCAACATAAGTTGCCCAGCTTCGTAATTATAATGATACTACTTAATAGTATTAGCTCAATGTATGCTACATTTTTTGAGAATATCATGCTTGCATCATATCTTCAAAGAAGAGAATAGAAAAATGATGGCAATAGTATATATATATGTTCTGGACCTTGGTAAAACCAAATGCAATAATGATTAATAGCCAGCGACTTTCAATAACTTGATCTTAGGTTATCTCTAATAGGGCCTTCCAAATACAAAATTTTTTAAATTTGGATATTTTTAAAGACTTCAGTCTCTAAAAAGCATTATTAATAATTTAAATATACATTGGACCTACCACTTTTACTAATTTTTAAGTCAAAATAGAGACTCAGTCTCTATTTTTGGCTCTAAATTTAGAACCTCTATTTTTAATTTAAAAGTTGACAAAAGTGATAAGTCTCATATATATTTAAATTATTAATAATACTTTTTAGAGACTGAACTCTCTAAAAATATTCAAATTTAAAAAAATTTATATTTTAAAGACCCAATGAAGATACCCTTAGGCCGTGAGATCGAGATTAATTGTCCGTATTGTTGCTACTCTTTTCATGTTGACATATGTTGTTACTTCTTCATGTCGCACGACGCAGTCTCACCGCAAGAGGATCACGATTGCCAATGTGTGGACCAGAGGTGTTTGATAAAACACTGAATGAATGCAAAACTTTATTGCTTGTTCTTTGTTGCTGGGACCAACTGTTAACACACAAGAAAGCATGTTATGAAGAAAGAGCTCAACTTTGGTTATATTTGCAATTGGAAAACATCAAATAAACCAAAAGCAGCTCGCGACAATTTGGTTGAAGATTGCTACCTCAAAGGCCAAAGTTGGTTCAAGAGGTCCAAGCTCATATAGTTGGTTGCAGGCTTTTGTAACAAACTAAGTCCAAGAATATAACAATTTAAGCTCAAAAGAAGAGCCTATCTCAAAAGACTAGTCTGTTAAGTAGGAGAACACCTTATACTTAAAAAGCACCCCTTGTGAAAGTGAGATTTTGATGTAGGATCATTACATTCCACCCCCCTTAAATTAAGAGCCGACATCTACGTCGGGGTAGCCTATCGACACTGACCCGATGGTAGCCATTTCCTTTTTTTTTGGCGGCTGCACTCACCTATCAGTATTCAGTGTGACACTTACCACACCTTAATCTAGCCTATAGTCTACCCGTCATGGAGACCACTCTCAACGAAAGCACCCATGTAAACAAAATAAATCCAAGAATGTAACAACTTAAGTCCAAAGGAAGAAGAGCCCATCCCAAAAGACTAGTCTGTTAGGTGGGAGAACCCCTTGTACTTAAGAAACACCGCTTGTGAGAGTGAGATTCCGATATGGGATCATTACAGTTTTCTAGCCAAATTATGTCTCCTTGGCTGTTGGAAGAATTGGTTCAAGTGCTGACCTGATTTCATCCATGGTTAACGAGGGAGGCCACCTATTGGACCTCCTCCAAGCTCATAGAGAACAAATAGTATCCATTCTTATGTAGCAGGACCAACGATTCTCTGCCAGTCTTTCTGAAATAACAGTAAAAAGACTGATGAAGGATACAGCAGAGCTGAACCAAACGAAGGCCAATGTTTCAAATAAAGTAAAGGTTCTCAAAAAGAAGGTTGGCAAATGCTCTCCCGATTCTGATTTATTATCTTTAATATCAGTTTTGCAGTCACTCAGGGATCTTGTGTAGCGAGAGACTGATCTTGAATCTGATCACTTCATGAAACATTCCAAGTTGCAAGATGAGATCACTACAAAAAAAATTGTTTTTGGCGACAATCAAAATTCGTCTCCATGCCGTCGCCAAAATGGTATTGGCGACGGCTGGCGACAACGAGGAGATGAAAATTGACTGTTGCCAAAAGTATCATCGCCAATTTGTCGCCCCGTCGCCAATTCATCACCTTTGGCGACGACATTTTAGTCTGTCGCCAAATTCGTCTCCGAATCGTCTCCCAAAAGTGTCGTCTCCATACCGTCACCAATAAAACGTCGTCTCTAAACCGTCTCCAAAAATAAATTGTCTCCTTTCCGTCTCCAAGCCGTCTCAAAAAACAAGTCATCTCTATTCCGTCTCCAAGCCGTCTCTAAAAATAAGTCGTCTCCATTCCGTCTCTAAACACAAGCCGTCTTCGAAAACAAACTGTCACCTAGCCGTCGCCAATTTTTAAATAATTTTTTTTAAAAAACTTTTTTTAATTAGAATAACAAATTTAAATGGTAGAATTTACAAATATAAAATTCATATAAAAAATAAATTAATTAAAATTTGACAATCAAAATTCAATTTAAATTTAAAATTACAAAATGTTTTAATTACATAAATGATTACAAAATGTTTTAATTACATATATAATTACAAATTGACTATCCACAAATTTAACTTAACCCTATGCATTTGATTCTTCACCGAAACTATTCACGAGTTTTGAATCTCCAGAAGCTCTTGTCATTGATGAACTTTTGATAGTCTTTCAGATTGAAGTTTCACCTCCTGTTATTCTTCCTTTATCACTCAACATGATTGATCCTAAAGGACTATAACCATAAATAACAAAATAAAATTATAAGATAAATGCAATACACAACAAACCTTGAAGATAAGCTATGAAAATGGAGTTCTACTTACCTCAGTCCAAGGCTAAAGTGGTAAAATTCCTCAAATTCAACTTCCTAATTTTAGTAAGAGAGTTATCAGACCTCATTCGTTAGTTCTCCATAAACACAATAAACAAACAAATCCTTTTGTTAACAGTAAGCAAACAATTCCTTTGCTTATCATGTATAACTAATCCCAATTACAATTAAGAATATTTAATCATTGGGTGAAACCTATCCATGGATCAGACAAGTTTATAAAGATATTATTAGCTTATTAATACTCTTATGTAAAACACCATCTAAACTCACATTTTCCCAAGGTTTATTTGCACATTCCTAATCAGTACTTCATTAAGCATATATAACGTAAAATGAATTCACTATGCAATACCCAACTAAACTATAGACTACAACAGTTTTGCATAATGTAGAGTACACACTAATGCATAGGGGCACAATTACACACATTCACAGTAGACGCACACACATGCACACAAAACTTGCTCCATTTTTACACTCCATATATGCGAAATCTATACTTTTATTATGTTACCATCAATATAATACACCCCAAGCATAGATAGATACCACATACACAACCGATTATAATAGCCATGTACTTAGTTATTACATGCAATTCTTCAAACACCAAAGATGTCACATCATAATTTCACCACAGCCTGTTATTATACCATATACCCGTGACCAACCCTCTACCTTTAATTCATACAGCTTCATACTTTAACAAGCATATCAGTCAATCAATTCATAACCCCAATTATAGTATGATCTTGCTGATTCTATTATGTGCTAATTCTAAAGAAACATAAATATGTCAAGCAATGCCAACAGAACATCAGATACTTAACAAAAAAGTCAATGGGAGATTTTCTAATGGGTTTAAAAAACATTGTACTATATGCCATGAGCTCCTAAATGTTGCAACATTTGCTAAGAATAAAGAATTCGAGAAAAGCTAACAAGACTTTATGCTTTACATGATGACTATTGGATGTTGCAACTGATCTTTCAATATCTAACATACATCATTCATGATTCATCTCGTGCATATACCATTAGTAAAAGAAACAAAAAACATACAATCTGGAATTCAATAATTTTACACTTCATAACATCCTCATATATCCATATACAACGACCTACACTTAATTTGTAGTATCCACTTTGAAGCTCTCCAAAGCTAATAATTTTACACTTCTTAACATTAATAATACAAATGTTAATAAATTGATACATTCAATTAATAAAACAAAATCACCTGTTGAAAATCCTTAAGGGCCTCTTTAAATTTTCCCATTGCCAAATACGCCGCACCTCGCATGTAATACCCCTACAAAAAAAAAAAGAAAATAAATAACAAAAATGAAAAACATAAAATAAAAAAAAAATAAATAGAAGACCAATATATATCCTCCAAAAACACCTGCATCCAAAAAAATGAGAAAAATAATTTCCAAAAATAACACAAAATTAATTCCGAAAATAAAAATGAATAAATTCAAATATAAAACATAAAAAATTAGACATTAAAAAAACAAAATAAATAAATTCCCAAAATAAATACAAAATATCTATCTATACATATATATATATATATATATATATACACTACAAATATGTTATGAATATATAATGTATATATGTATAGATCTATGTATGTGGGGGTCGCGGGGTGGGGGGTGCAATGGGGTAGGGATGGGTAGAGAACATGGGGTGGGGGTGGGGGTGGGGGTAAGGACGGGGAGTGGGGGGTGGGGGGCGCTGTGGGGTGGGGGGCTTTTATTTTTTTTTGAATTGAGAATATGAGGGCAGACGCTGCTGCCCTCATAAAAATATCGGGTTGGGCGACAGCCCAACCTCAAACTGGGCCATCGCCCTAGCCCAATAGGGAGACAAATCAGTTATTTTTTTTTTTTTATTCTTTAATTGGAGACAGATCAGAGACGGCCTGGTCCGTCTCCAATTATAGAATATAATATATATATATATATATATATATATATATATATTTATTTATTTATTTATTTATTTTTAATTCATTTTTTCCTAATTGGAGACGGCTTGGTCCGTCTCCAAATTTGGAGATGGACACGGCCGTCTCCAACTGGTCCATCTCCAATTATATAATAAAATCAGAAAAAAAAATATTTTTTTATTCATTTTTTCCTAATTGGAGACGGCTTGGTCCGTCTCCAAATTTGGAGACGGCCTGGTCCGTCTCCAATTATAGAATATAATCGAAAAAAAAAATTATTTATTTTATTCATTTTTTCCTAATTGGAGACGGCTTGGTCCGTCTCCAAATTTGGAGACGGTCTGGTCCGTCTCTAATTATAGAATAGAATCGAAAAAAAATTATTTTTTTAATTCATTTTTTCCTAATTGGAGACGGCTTGGTCCGTCTCCAATTATAGAATAGAATAGAAAAAAAAATTATTATTTTTATTCATTTTTTCCTAATTGGAGACGGCTTGGTCCGTCTCCAAATTTGGAGACGGCCTGGTCCGTCTCCAATTATAAAATATAATCGAAAAAAATTTATTTTTTCCTAATTGAAGACGGACATGGCCATCTCCAACTGGTCCGTCTCCAATTATAGAATAGAATCGAAAAAAAAATTATTTTTTTAATTCATTTTTTCCTAATTGGAGACGGCTTGGTCCGTCTCCAATTATAGAATAGAATCAAAAAAAATATTTTTTTAATTCATTTTTTCCTAATTAGAGACGGCTTGGTCCGTCTCCAAATTTGGAGACGGCCTGGTCCGTCTCCAATTATAAAATAGAATTGAAAAAAAAAATTATTTTTTTTAATTCATTTTTTCCTAATTGGAGACGGCTTGGTCCGTCTCCAAATTTGGAGACGGCCTGGTCCGTCTCCAATTATAAAATAGAATTGAAAAAAAAATTATTATTTTTATTCATTTTTTCCTAATTGGAGACGGCTTGGTCCGTCTCCAAATTTGGAGACGGACATGGCCGTCTCCAATTGATCCATCTCCAATTATAAAATAGAATCGATTTTTTTTTTTAATTCATTTTTTCCTAATTGGAGACGGCCTGTTCCGTCTCCAATAAGGATATATATATATAATTTATTTTTTTAAAGTTTTGTTTCTTAGCATATTTTTTATTGAGGAATAAAATCAAGTACTATAAAATATATTAAATTAAAAAAAAATTATTAAAATTCTTTAAACTAATTTTACTTTAATTAAAAGTACATTTTCAATTATATAATTTTTTTTAAAGATTTATCAAAATATAAATCTTAACTCACATTAATTGAAATAATTAAAGTAATTAAATAAATACATGAATAAATGGAGATGACATAGATAAGTCGTCTCTATGTCGTTACCAATTGGAGACGGTTTGGAGACAGAATAAAGACGACATAGCTAAACCGTCTCCAAGTAGTCACCAACTGATTATATTAAGAGATGAAATCTAAACCGTCGTCATTCCGTCTCCTTTTGGAGACGGAATGGTGACGACTTAGCTACATCATCACCATTCCGTCTCTAATTTGTCACAATTCTTGGCTACAACAATTTTCGTCTCATTTCTGTCGCTAATTTGGAGACGGAATGGCGACAGACCGTTGCAAAATATAATTTTTCTTGTAGTGGATAAATGAGCTTGAAAGCATGTTACAATATATATATACTGGAGGAGTTTAAGCTTGAAGCTGAATGCAAGGCCAAGCTGCAAAAGCTTGCAACTGGAGTAGTGAGCCAACCATCACATTCCGTAGGAGAAGGTGAGGTCAATGGCATGGCTTCGACATCTGGTGGGGATCAACCCAAGGCAAAAGCTCAAGAGAGACAGTTTGCCGTAACGGTTAGTTTTCTCATTATAAGTATGGATCAACTATACGAATTTTTCTAAATATGGAAAACCTCCAAGCTCAACTGACTTCATGCTCTAATTGCAAAATAGAAAAGTATTAATAAATGTTGCTTGAGCTTTCAACAGATGTATGGTCAACTCATACATACGAAACTGGACTTGTGTGAATAAGTTTGTTGAGGCCGTAGAGTTATTCAAAAAGTTGATCAGAGAGGATCTTTGTGAGGCAGATGAAGTTACTTTCTTGACTGTACTAGACGTGTTGTGCAAATCAGGGCATACAAATAAGGCAGTTGAGCTGCTTAGGGTATTGGAGAAAAGAGATTGTAAACCCAACGCTTATGCGTATAACATTATCATTGATTGTTTATGTAAGGATAGAATGGTAGATGATGCTATGAACCTCTTATCCGAAATTATTGATAAGGGCATTCCACCTAATGTTGTCACCTACAACTCGTTAATTTAAGGATTGTGTAATTTTGGTCAGTGGAGTGAGTCTGAACAAGTATTGAGTGAGATGGTTCGTTACAAAATATCTCCAACTTTATATACTTTTAATATTATTATTGATGCACTATGTAAGGAAGGGTTAGTAAAAGATGCAGAGAATATATTCCAAATCATGATCCAGAAGGGCGTGCGTCTAGACTTAATTACATATGGTGCACTGATGGATGGATATTGTTTGCGAGGCCAGCCAAATGAAGCATAAAGAGTTTTTGATCATATGATGGCTGAAGGCTTGAAGCCTAATATTACTCACTATAACATTTTACTAGATAGATTTTGTAAAAAAAAGAAAATGGATGATGCGATGTCCCTATTTCAACAGATGTCTTGCCAAGGATTTGTAGCCAGAATTGAATTCCTCGTAGGTAAATGTAATACTACTCAAAAACTTTTTGAGGATATGCAGTTGGCAAGTATCGTTTTAGACATTTATACTTATTGTATTATGTTAGATGGGCTTTGCAAGAATAGGCACATTGAAGAAGCTTTGTCATTTTTTTATGACATTGAGGGCAAAGGATTAGTTAGTTATATTTCTCTCTACAACATCATGATCGATGGATTTTTTAAGAGAGGGAAACTTGATGTTGCTCGCAATATGTTCAATAATCTTGCTTCCAAAGGGTTCTATTTGGATGTTTAGACATAAAATATAATGATAAATGGGTTTTGTCAAGAAGAGCTGCTCAAGGACGCAAAGAAGATTTTTGATAAAATGGATCAAAACGGTTGTTTGCCAAATGAAGTTACTTACAATGTTATTGTCCGAGGATTCCTAAACCAAGGTCTCTATCATGAGAAAATGATATATCTTGAACAAATTGTCAAAAGAGGTTTCTCACCTAATGCACCCGCATTTTCCATCTTTGATGAATCTATTCGGACTGAGTTTAATTCCAACGTGAGCCTGTTTGGATGGGGACTGCACACTATCCACTGCCCATTCATAGACATTGTTCTTGGTCTTGCCCTCCGCGAGACGTGCCCCCATGATAAGATTCTTGACACAAAAAGAGGAGGGACAAAATTCGATGGAAACATTATTAGTACGACATAGTTGATTGACTGAAATTAAGTTTTTTTGCATGCGGGGAACACACAAAATATTAGATGAGTGCAAAGGACGAGATGATGAGGGAAGAACAGAGTGACCAGTATATGAAATAGGCAGACCTGTGCCATCGCCAATGACAACGTCATCAGGACCATCGTAGGGCTGATGAAGTGAGAGGTTGCCAAGATTAGATGTTACATGGTAAGATGCGCCAGAGTCGAGAAGCCATGTGTTACCAGATGAAGCAGTAGCTGTGTTAGCACTTGGACTGGAGGAGGGGAAGAAGAGTTTCTTGGCTATAAAACACTGATGAGCCGTGTGGCCCTTTTTCTCACAAAATTGGCAAATTACAGGCTGCTTGTTGGAACCTACCGAACTGGAGTTATCACTACTATTGGGTATCTTAGTGGTGCCATTGGAGGAAAAAGGGACGATTGTGATAGCCCTTATTGTTGCCATTGTGTTTCTTACCATTAGTAGAACCATTAGATGAGGAGTAGCGAGCAGCATTAACATTAAAGGGACCAAGCACACCAGCAGGCCTTTTTTCTTCTCGCTTTAAGAAAGCATCATACTCTACCAATTTTTCCTGCAGCTTGTCGAACGATATAACAGTGTCCCAAGCCTGAACAGCAGCAGCAAGCTCTTTAAAGGCTGGCCCAACACCATTAAGAGTGTGGGTGATAAGGTATTGAGGTGGAACAGGGGCTCCGAGTAACATGAGTTCATCAGCGATATCTCAGACCTGAGCCAAATACTCTGTCACGGGCTGATTACCCTGCGAGAGCAACGTGAGTCGTTCAGCAAGACCCATTATGCGAGATGAAGATGGATTCGCATAATTCTTAGCAAGGTGCTGCCAAGCCTCAGCAGCAGTGGTGCATGACCGAACAATCGGGACAACTGAGGGACTAAGGGAACCGATAATACCAAGCAGGAGCAATTTGACTTGGCGCAGCCATAGGGTATAGCACGGATTCGGTTGTTTCTTACCAGCATCCTCAATTGTTTGTGGAGGACAAGGATTGTTGCCATCAATGTAGCCTAACAGATCGTAACCGAAAAACAGAGCATCAAATTGGCTCTTCCAAGAATAGTAGTTGGTAGGAGTAAGCTTAAGAGGAAACTGTTTCACAACATTGATCGAGATAAACGAAGATGCAGGAGAGGAGACAAGGGTTTCGGTGGTGGTGGGAGCAAGAGAAGAGGAGGTAGAAGAGGCTGTTGCCATCGTTGAGCAAGGAAGCAGTAGTGAAGCGGAAAAAAAAACAAAAGGATCGAAGGACTTGCTAGAGTGTTTGTTTAGCTTTTGATACCATAAAGGAATATGTGAATGACTGCAAAGCTTACTATTCATTACTCATATTACAGTATTTATACAACATACATATAATGATAAGATAACAGTTTTACAATAATTGTCCACTACTTAAGGGATCTGTAAATATCAGCTAAGCCTAGCCTTGAGGAATTTGAATAGAAGATGACAACAGATAGGACTCTTTCTCATTAGAATCTACTCTATGCAGAAGGTCAGGATCCTATGTTTTAGGAAATGATTAAAAAATTAGTTCCGAATGAAAAAAGAAAACTCCAAGTTTCAGGTGATGCTTTATGTTCCTCAATTCAACAGGAGATGTTAAGAGTTGCAAAGATGTGATCCCCAACATTTGCAGCTCTCTTGTGGAAGCATGATTTAGGGCAACATGATTCATTATATCTCAATTTCTTAGATTATTAGTGTTAGGAATAATGCCCAAAAGTCAATAAATTGTATTTTGGAATTATGGATAATGTGTTATTTAATTTATTAATTCATTTAATATGGGCAGTTTATTTATTTATTATATTATAAATGTTTTGATTGAATAAATAAAGTCCTTAGAATACTATTTATAGATTGTGTCCTTAGGAGTTAGGATATGAGTAACGAAATCTATAATCATGAATATATTCTAAAAGTTATCCCTGATCATAGGATAAACTAATTGGGCGTTAGTTTATCTGGATAGATCGGATTATAGTCTACTAACCAAATTATATGAGATATCAATTTAGGCGATTTGTCTCATATCGTTATAGTAGATGTATAAGTACTTATTGTGAATAAGTAACTGGACTTGACCACTGATACAACGAATTACATGGAATGTCAATAATTCGTTGTATCATGTAATTATGCAATTAATCCTCAGACCTGAGACACTACGATTATCTCATGATTAGGAATGTCATGATTTGCTGGTGCAGATAAGCTAGTCCTAATCATGGATTAGACAATGTAATCAGTAGTTGTGATTTATTCCGTCATGAAAAAATGTATGTGTAGACATGGAAACTGTCATTTGGGTGTCCTATGCAATCTGATTAATTGAGTGACTTGAAATCCTTGGTCAAGGTAGAATAGTGAAAGTCGTTTCACGAATTATTCATTAATCACTAATTAATTGGGTTTTGACATATGGTCAAGTAAGAGAGTTTAACGACCCAATCCATGACTCTGGCTTGATCGGGATAGTTGAGACAGTAGGATTTGATTGTATAGAAATTACTATTTGGGTTCGCATGCTTGCACTTCATCTTTAATTGGGTAATCGTGATACACTACTAGGTGTCACTCACGATTTGCGAATTAATTAGAAATAGTTCTAATTTAATTAATTAGTTGAATTAATTATTCACTACCAATTAATTATGAACCCAAGAGGTCACACACAAATGGAATTTGCAGATTAATTGGATTAGAGAAGATTAAATTAAATTTAGGATTGTCCTAAATATTAATTTAATTGAGCTCGTAGTAATTAGATGGTGATCTGATTAATATGGAGCCCAAGATTGGTTATTTTAGTCCAGTCCACATATGACCCTAGGTCATGATGTGTTTTCTATATATTGCAGCATTCTGACAGACAATAGCTAGCACAATTTCATCAGTCAGAAAAATATATAGGATTTCTCTAGAAACCTAGTGGGGGTAGAAATCCAATTAGCAAGTGCAGATTCTGTGTGGATCAATCCTGGAGGCTTCACACGTGGGGAGCTTGATTCAGATTCTACATTGAATTACACTTCAAGATGTAATCCTAAAACTATTGCAGATTTAATTTAATTAGACTAAATTGTTATCTGATTTAAATCTGCATAATTAAACATGGACGGATACATGATTTATTTTTCGCTGCGCAATTATTTTAATTGTCATGTATTTTCCCAACAGTGGTATCAGAGCCATCGTTCATGGTTGTTATGCGATTTAACGTTTATGGCACAATTTCCTATATCTCTTATCTTTAAAATTAAAGTTGTTTAATTTTATAATAGCCTAATAAAAGTTATTCTTCCCTTATTTTATGAAAAAAAAATTATTATAGAAAAATTATTTTTCTGTAATCTGGTTTTATTTTATTTTTCTAGATTTTTAATTATGATAAAAGCTGTTTTATTATTCAAAAAAAAAAATTTGGTCCTCTCTATCTACAGCGGCGCCGACGTTGCCAGCAGTGGCTAGGCCACTACCGGCAGCGACTCATGGCGCTGCTGCACCCAGCGGCGTCGTGTAGCGCTGTTAGGAATAGCAGCACTACGGCACTGCTACTATAGTAGCACCGCAAAGCTGCTGCTACCTTGGTAGCAGCCACGCTGCCTGTGCAGTAGTGCTGCCAAGGAGGCAGCGCCGCTGTCGAGGCAGCCACCATGGCTGCAAGGTACAGCCATGGTGGAAAAGGGAAAGAGGGGCGCAGGGAAGAGGAAAGAAAAAAATATATATTTTTTTTAGATCTAGGGTTTCGACCCAGATCCAAATCCAAGTAGGATTCGGATTCAAGTCCAAACCCATGACCCAAGGGTTGGGATTCATGGGTATGGGCTTGTTTTTGTTTCTTTTCTAAATTGGGCCATTAAAGTTTTGGGCCTTATTGAGTTGTTTTAAAATAGTGTTTTTAAGTGATTGAGTTGAATCTTTTTAATAAAAGGATTGTTTTATTAATTTAGCCCAAAAACCTTATTTTGATAAAAATCTACTTTATTTGAAACCCAAAAAGGATATTAAGAGATTTGATTAATAAATTGTTTATTAATTATATTATATAAATAAAATGTGTTTTATTTATTTTAAAATATAAGATATTTTGTTTATTTAATAAATAGTTTATTAAATTTAGACAACTAGATATAATGAGATTATATCAAGGAAATTAATTGTGTCATATTCGTGGATTACCTATTATTTTATGATTATGTGCTTGGATGATCATGGACTAGAATGGATGGATGAATGAATGAATGAATGAATGGATGTATGCTTATTTATTTATTTGGGTTTTATGTAATTATTTAAATGGGGCTTGCATGCCTCTTACCCATTTTGATAATGTAAAACCCTTATTCCCATTTATGTATCCCACTAGATTAGGAGTCTATTTACATAAATGTAACAAGAAGATCAAGCAGGACGCATCAAAGAGTTGGTGGACCCGATTCGTAGAAGGAGTTTTGTGAAGCCCAACAAGGAGTAGCCCAACTATTGGGCCCTAATTTTATTTTAGGAATTCAACCTAGTGGCTCGGGTTGATAGTGCTCCTAGTCCATGATCATCCTATTTATTTATATGCATTGATTTATTATGCGATATATATTAAATGCGAGGATGTTTCTAGTTTAGTTTATATGATAAATTGAAACCAGAAGTATTTGAAAAGTGAGACCTTAATAAAATACCGACAAATCTTCTCACTCCAAATACTAAGTTAATAATGATGTAGTCTAAGAGTAGATTATATCATTGTCTTCCATTATCATAGATTAGTTTATATGTTAGGCAAGTGAGTAGCTGGGTGTGGACACATAGGGGCTATTTATTTGTATTAATATGTAAACTAAGTCTATAAAACATGAGATGTAGGAGAATTTAGATTCTTACTGGCTACCAAAAATCTATCATATAAGGTGTCGGTATTACATTAATCTAAATTTTCTAGGATAATAGGTTTGACTTAAACAATTCTTAGAGACCAAAAATCTATAATGTGAGGTCAAAGGAATTGTAGGCAAGAAAATTGGGATTTGTATGTGATGCATTGAATAAGGTGTTATTCACTCATTAGTGTTTGTATCACCAAGAATCATAATTTAAGGTGAAATAAAAATTAATGGGCCCCCCAATCCACTAAGAAAATCATTTATTTGATTTTCCGTTTGCTATTAGGGAAGTGTAGAATTCGGAAAAATTTAGTGGGGGTACTATTTGATTTAAAGACCCAAGTCAAGTAGTTAATAATACGTTATCTAATTTCTATTAATTATTTTCTGCAGTTACATATCAAAAATGAATCCTCTTGCAACTATCCTAGATAAGAACTGTTTAACCAGCATTCATTTTGCTGACTGGTCCCACAACGTTAAAAAGATTTTATGTCTTAATAAAGATTGTAGCATGGAAGAACTGCTTTCTTCAGAGGTACCTGAAAAGGCCACATTAGAAGAAAGGGAAACAATTCAGAAATGGCGCGATTTAGCACTGAAAGTTAGAGACTACATTTTGGTTTCAAAGGAACTTTTCAGTATTCGAATGGTAGAAGGATCAGACGTTAGATCACATATTATCAAAATGTTTGGTATGATCAAACTTATTGAAACCCTAGGCTTCGAAAGAGGTTCAAGTTTTTGGGTGAGTGTGATCCTTCAATCATTGTCAGAATCATTTAAGACATTTGTCATAGATGTTTATGAGAATAACATCAAGTATTCCATGCCTCAGCTCTTGAATATGCTTGAAATATTTCAAATGCAACTTGTGGAAAATGAAAGCAATAAGGCCCCTCAGGGCAAGCCTACTAGTGGCGTGTCCAAGAAAAAGGGGAAGGTTGCAAAGCCTGGAACTTGTTTTCATTGTGAGAATGAAGGACATTGGAAGAGGAATTGTCCAGAGTACCTCAAGAGTTTGAAAGGAAAGGACAAGGCTTCTGCAGGTATGTCTTGATTGCTCATGTTTGAGATTAGTCTTTCCATTAATCATGATTCTACTTCATGGATGCTAGACTCTGGTGCCACTTCTCATATTTGTACTTATGTACAGGAACTGAGGAGAAGTAGAGTTTTGGGAGAATGCGACATGGTCCTAAAGGTGGGAAATGGAGCAATGGTTGCTGCGTTAGCTATTGGGATATGTTGTCTTACTTTGTCGTCTGAATTTACTTTAGTTCTGGATAATTGTTTATTTTTGCCAAATGCTTTGAGAAACATCATCTCCGTTTCAGTTTTAGTTCAAAATGGTTTTGAATTTAAGTTTATGGATAATGGATGTTTTATTTATTTGCGAAATAAATGTGTTGGCATTGGCAAATTAATAAATGGGATTTATATACTTGATATAAAGAGAGACGACAATAAAAATGAGCAATGCATGAATGTACAGACCTTTAAAAGGTCTAGGGATACTATTAATTCTAAATATTTGTGGCACTTAAGATTAGGTTATGTAGGGGAAGCTAAAATCACGAAGTTGGAGAAAGAAGGACTTATAAGCGCATGTGGCCCAAGTCCATTCCCAGCATGTGAATCTTGCATCCTAGGTAAAATGACTAAATCACCCTTTGTAGGACAAAGGCAAAGAGCTACAAACATTTTAGAATTAATATACACTGATGTGTGTGGGCCTTTTGGTGAATTGGCCCGAGGTGGTTTTGCCTACTTCATTACTTTTACTGATGATGTGTCTCGGTATGGGTATGTGTATCTTATGAAACACAAATTTGAATCCTTTGAAAGGTTCAAAGAATATAGAGCAGAAGTAGAAAACCAAAGTGGAAAATGGATTAAGGCTCTTCGGTCTGATCGAGGAGGGGAATACCTTAGTACTGAATTCTAGGAGTATCTCAAAGAAAATGGCATAATCGTATCATTGACTCCACCTGGAACACTTGAGCTTAATGGTGTGTCAGAAAGGAGAAATAGGACTCTGTTGGACATGGTCAGATCAATGATAAGTTATACTGATTTACCTATTAGCCTTTGGGGCCATGCTCTTCTCACTACGGAATACATCTTGAATATGGTCACTTCCAAATCAGTTGTAAGCACTCCTTATGAGATCTGGAGAAATAAGAAGCCCAACTTTAATCACATTAAAGTATAGGGTTGTCCTGCTTACATTATAAGGCTTAAAACTGAGAAATTGGAAGCGAGATCCAACAAAGTCAGATTCATTGGTTATCCCAAGGATTCATTGGGATATAACTTTTATTCCCCTACTGACCAGAGAGTTTTCGTCAATAGACATGACATATTCTTGGAGGAAGAGTTCATCCAATAAGGTGGTTTGGGAAGAAAAGTAGAGCTTAATGAGGGAAACATTGAGCAACCAATTGACCAGGTAGAAACCCAGGATTTGATCCAGGATAAAACTATCCAAGAAGAACCAATTGCTTCACCACAGATACATAAATCTTTAAGGACTGTTTGTCCCTCCACAAGATATAACTACCTTCATAGCCAAGGACAAGAGTTGTTCACATTGGATGATGGTGATTATGTCGATGATCCCCTAACCTATGAAGAAGCTATTTCTGATAGGGACTCAGGAAAATGGCTTGAAGCCATGAAATCAGAGATGGATTCAATGCACACCAATCAAGTCTGGAATCTTGTAGACCCACCTAAAGGTATTGTACCTACTGGGTGCAAATGGATATATAAGAGAAAGAGGGGTACAGATGGGAAGGTGGAAACCTTCAAAGCAAGTTTAGTGGCAAAAGGTTACCGTCAGAGACAAGGAGTTGACTATGAGGAAACCTTCTCATCAGTAGCAATGCTCAAATCCATTAGGATTTTATTGGCTATAGCTGCATGATTATGAGATATGGCATATGGATGTCAAAACGGTTTTCTTTAATGGCTTCATTGAAGAAGACATTTATATGGAACAGCCGATGGGTTTTGATTCCGTGGGTGAAAGTCACAAAGTGTGCAAGCTAAAGAGATCTATCTATGGACTCAAACAAGCCTCAAGGAGTTGGAACAAACGTTTTGACGAGGTCGTCAGAACTTTTGGCTTCATTAAGAATGAAGATGAGCCTTGTATTTACAAGAAAGTCAGCAATAAAACAGTTACATTCCTCATCTTGTATGTAGATGACATACTACTGATTGGGAATGACATTGGTACGATGACATCTGTCAAGGTCTGGTTATTAGGAACATTCTCCATGAAAGACTTGGGAGAAGCAACCTATATCCTAGGAATTCGAATCTATAGAGATAGATCAAAAAGATTAATAGGTCTCTCTCAGAGTACGTACATAGATAAGGTGTTAAAGAGATTTAACATGCAGGATTCTAAAAAGAGGTTGTTACCTTTTAGACATGGCATTCATCTCTCTAGGGTTATGAGTCCTAAGACAGCTGAATAAAGAAAGAGGATGAATAGGATTCCATACGCTTTAGCAATTGGAAGCCTTATGTATGCCATGCTATATGTTAGGCCTAATATCGCTCATGCTGTAAGTGTTACTAGCAGATATCAGTCAGATTCAGGTGAGGAACACTGGATAGCAGTCAAGAATATCCTGAAGTACCTGAATAGGACTAAGGATATAGTCTTGGTATATGGAGGAGCGGAATTGAAAAACGAGGGTTTTACTGACTCAGATTTTCAGTATGATGTGGATGATCGTAAATCCACATCTGGATTCATTTTCGTTTGTAATGGAGGAGCGGTCAGTTGGAAGAGTTCCAAACAGAGTACGACTGCAGATTCCACTACAGAAGCCGAATACATTGCAGCATCAGATGCAGCAAAAGAGGCAGTTTGGATCAAGAAGTTCGTCTCGGAACTCGGAGTGGTTCCCTCCATTGAGGTTGCAGTGCCTTTGCATTGTGATAATAATGGAGCGATAGCGCAAGCTAAGGAACCGAGGTCTCACCAGAAATCCAAACATGTAGAGAGGCGTTACCACATTATCCGAGAAATTGTGGGAAGAGGCGACATAGTGATGCAGAAAGTAGCTTCAGCAGATAACACTGCTGACCCGTTGACCAAGGCTTTGACTAAGCAGTCTTTGGATTGACACTTAGTGAGGATGGGTATGAGATACCATTCTGATTAGCTTTAGTGCAAGTGGGGAATTGTTAGGAATAATGCCCAAAAGCCAATAAATTGTATTTTGGAATTATGAATATTGTGTTATTTAATTTATTAATTCATTTAATATGGACAGTTTATTTATTTATTATATTATAAATATTTTGATTGAATAAATAAAGTTCTTAGAATACTATTTATAGATTATATCCTTAGGAGTAAGGATATGAGTAACAGAATCTATAATCATGAATATATTCTAAAAGTTATCCCCGATCATAGGATAAACTAATTGGGCATTAGTTTATCCGGATAGATCGGATTACAGTCTACTAACCAAATTATATGAGATATCAGTTTAGGCGATTTGTCTCATATCATTATAGTTGTGAATAAGTAACTGGACTTGACCACCGATACAACGAATTACATGGAATGTCAATAATTCGCTGTATCATGTAATTATGCAATTAATCCTCAGACCTGAGACACTACAATTATCTCATGATTAGGAATGCCATGATTTGCTGGTGCAGATAAGCTAGTCCTAATCATGGATTAGACAATGTATTCAGTAGTTGTGATTTATTCCGTCATGAAGAAATGTATGTGTAGACACGGAAACTGTCATTTGGGTGTCCTATGAAATCTAATTAATTGAGTGACTTGAAATCCTTGGCCAAGGTAGAATAGTGAAAGTCGTTTCACGAATTATTCATTAGTCACTAATTAATTGGGTTTTGACATATGGTCAAGTAAGAGAGTTTGACGACCCAATCCATGACTCTGGCTTGATTGAGATAGTTGAGACAGTAGGATTTGATTGTATAGAAATTACTATTTGGGTTCGCATGCTTGCACTTCATCTTTAATTGAGTAATCGTGATACACTACTAGGTGTCACTCACGATTTGCGAATTAATTAGAAAGAGTTCTAATTTAATTAATTAGTTGAATTAATTATTCGCTACCGATTAATTATGAACCCAAGAGGTCACACACAAATAGAATTTGCAGATTAATTGGATTAGAGAAAAGATTAAATTAAATTTAGGATTGTCCTAAATATTAATTTAATTGGACTCGTAGTAATTAGATGGTGATCTGATTAATATGGAGCCCAAGACTGGTTATTTTAGTCCAGTCCACATATGACCCTAGGTCATGATGTGTTTTCTATATATTGTAGCATTCTAACAGACAATAGCTAGCACAATTTCATCAGTCATAAAAATATATAGGATTTCTCTAGAAACCTAGTGGGGTAGAAATCTAATTAGCAAATGCAGATTCTGTGTGGATCAATCTTGGAGGCTTCACACGTGGGGAGCTTGATTCAGATTCTACATTGAATTACGCTTCAAGAGGTAATCCTAAAACTATTGCAAATTTAATTTAATTAGATTAAATTGTTATCTGATTTAAATCTGCATAATTAAACATGGACAGATACATGATTTATTTTCCACTGCACAATTATTTTAATTGTCATGTATTTTTCCAACAATTAGAACGTAGAATGTATATTCAAATATATCTGGAAAGAAATTCCTTTTTGTAGAATTTCTTGGCACATGTTTTTACATGTTGAACCTACAGAATTGTCTCTTTACCCTTCTAGATGTGGCAGTCATTGTATATCATGGTATGTGATATAATGCTTGTCTAGAGAACAGGTTCATTTGACCTACGAACAATTTTTCTGATAAAACGAGAATATTCAATCTATTTCATCTTTCATGTTATAAGGCATTTGTTGTACCTTGATGCAGCCATGATGAAGTTTCAATAGAAAGATTATGCAAGAGACCATGTTTGAGAAATTTGTGATTGCTGATTCAATCATTTACTAAAGGAGAAATATATTATGGTAGAAGTTTAAGAGGCAGATTTAGGTAAGCTTCATTAATATATTAACAGTCTTACTATTCCACCTATTCACGTGATTCAAGATTTTCTCTTCTGATAGTGTATTAGAATCTTGAGTAGTGTCCAATCCTTGCTGATGGAACCAGAGGATTGGAAATAACTTGATCATATGGGAAATGCTCAAAGAAGTTTATCTGGAATTTGACAATAATGATAGCATCTTCTGTTCTTACTTTTATGATAGTGTTTTCAGTTTAAAGACACGTGCAAAAGATGGAGAAGGAAAACTTTCATCTGAGAGGGACCCAAGTATGTGCAAACTGCAAATGTCCCAAGAACTGCTGTTATATTAATGAACATAAGAATGTAGACAGATTCTTTAGTTGGCTTTACTTTTGTCCAAGTATAAATCTACTTGAATAATGGCGAAATTAGTGTAATAAATTGTCTAATTGCCTTTTATGAGGCAATTTTTTTTTTCTGTCAGGGCATAATCACACTTGAATGTGAACATACGGCTATCTAGATTTAAAGGTTGCAATAATTCAAAAGGAATCTGTGTAATCACATAAATATCTACAACTGTAAATTCTTGTGTTTTCTTTTGATCTACTTAAAAAATGTAAATTGTTGGATCTTTTAAATATCTTTACTTAAAGCTGCAATATATATTTCCACACAAATTCAAGCATTTAATTTTCTGTATTTTATCAAGATAGTCTGATGTTGTGGTTCCCGGCTTTAGATGATATTTTGCTGATTTGAATAAGCAAGACACATTTCTAGTCTTTTCATGTGTTATGACCACATAGATATTTGCCGTTGATGTGCAATCAATTAAGCCTGGACACGGTTTAGTACATTGAGTTTTTCGTTAATCCTGTCACTTGGGCTTGCGCTATCTTCAGGGATTTGTTCCGTAGTTGTACAAATTTTTTTTGCCTCTACTTTTTCTTGTTAACTTTCTCTAGAACCTAATGATATTGGGATTTTGGTTCTGAGAACTCCATTTCTTTCTGTTTTTATGTCATCTACAGCAGTTGATTCTAACATCAGTGACATGTCTAACTACATTGCTCATATTCTTAGGTGATGATTTAAGAAGATGACTTCTATGTTTGCAACATCATTGGTTATCTTATTCAATCTTGTATTATCATATGAAAATCACGCCTTCCCGTATGTATCATAAGTGACGAGGGGTAACCGAGCTGGGATGAGTCGCCCTTGCCGAGCTGAGACGGGCTAATCTGAGCCGAGCCCAGCGCATTCAACCAAATGCCCAATTGAAATGCTAACCCGACCCCGAAGAACCCCGACCTCAGTGCCAGCTGTTCCGATGGGACATAAAGTACTGATGGGACATAAAGTTGCACCACATTAAATGCTGTCAGACATGAATTTAGTATAAATAGAGCTCCACCCTCTTCACTTCGAAGGTAACTCATCATTAAATGCTCTCAACTACCTTACCAGCTCGGATATACTAATCATTCGCGCGCCCGAGGGAAAAATCCGGGTCATCACCTCGCCTTTTCCTTCTTTTCTCCGTGCAGGTGACGTAGTCGACCTGAAAAGTTCAACTCGGAGGCCAACCTGAAACGTTCAGCTCGGCAAGCGTAGCCGAACAATTCAACTGCGAGAATCCAACCTCGACAGTTTGGCGCCGTCTATGGGAAACGACGAGTTCTTTTATCATTCTCTTCACCACTCATTGAGAAACCATTATGGTGCAAACTAGAAGCCACAGCACACCGGTAGAGGATTCGCCTAACCCGGAAGGGGACCTCAAAACCACGCAGGTGCCTAGCCAAAATCCAACCCAAGCAGACGTTAGAACGAGCCAACGTATACACTTAGCTACTCAAACCAACCCCACAGCAGAAGGAGACCCCAACTCCAGCCTATCACCGGAGATAAGGATGATACTGAGGATGTTCGAGGAACTTAAGGAGCAAGTAGCCCGGCTAGCTGGGGGCCTCTTGGCTCCGCAAGAAGCTATGCCACGGCCCTCGTGTCCGCAATTCCACATCCCAGAATCAAGGCAAAAACGGACGCAGGATGAGAAGGACTTCCTAGAGCCGATGGCGAGACCCGATGCGGCGATAGGTAAAAGGGCGGCTCAAGCCGACCCCGAGCAGGCCAAGACCGCAGCTGCCATAGCCAAGGTCATCAACCAGCTTGGCGTAAGCCTACTCTTCCCCGAGATACTGGCCACGCTACTACCCACCGGCAACCGTATGCCCAACCTGGCCGTCTCAATTTTGATCACCACATGGCTCTGCATGACATGCCAGATCTCATGAAGGCGAAGACATTCCCGACTACCCTGGTTGGCAATGCCTTTGATTGGTTCCAAAAACTTCATCCCGGTTCAATTACAAGTTTTCACCAGCTGGCTGAGGCTTTCCTGTCCCGCTTCGTGGGAAGCCGGCGCGCCACCCGCCATACTTCTACATTGCTGCTAGTGAAGCAACATAGAGGGAAAAGTTTGAGAGCTTACATGGCCAGATTCAATGAAGAGTCCCTCTGAATTCCCAACCTGGAGGACTCCATGGCGTTGATGGCTTACCAGAGTGGGCTCAGGTAGGGCCCCCTTACATCCTCCCTGGCAATTGACCCCGTGGACACTGTATCCGAGCTGATGGTACGAGTAGAAGGGTACATACACTCGGAAGAAATCCATCAGGCGAAGAGGGATGATGATAAGGAGAAGGAAGCCAGCAAGAAGGGAGAGACCTCCCGAGCCCAACCTGGGGGTAAAGTCCAAAACGACAGAGGCAAGCAGCCTCAACAGCCAAAACAAAACCCCTGGTTCACTATGTTCACTCCCCTTAACACCACGAGGGAGCAGATCCTGATGGAGATCCAGCACCAGAACCACCTGTCTCCAGCTCTGAGGATGAAAGGCCGACCCGAGAAGTGCAATAGAACCAAGTATTGCCGCTACCATATGGACTACGACCATACCACCGAAGAGTGCAAAGACTTGAAACAGGATATTGAGGCACTGATAGCCCGAGGCCACCTCCGGAGGTACGTAAATCCGCAGCCGACCCGAAATCTCGATCAAAGAGATAGGGAGAGGAGTCCGCCCAGGCGCCAGGCTGGGGGCAGACGTTTGGCTGTGATTGAGACCATTGTGGGAGGATTGGCGTCAGGAGGGGAGACATCGGCAGGCAGGAAGGGTTATCTTTGGGCTGGGATGGAATATGGACTAATGCGGGGACCAGCCTCGGAGATGCAGGAGCTCACCTTCTCCTCATAAGACTTGGAGGGGGTGATATTGCCTCATGACGACCCACTGGTAATCAGCGCTGAAATAGCCAACTTCACCGTTAAGAGGTTGATGGTGGACACCGGGAGTTCGGCAAAAGTCTTATTCCTCAGTGCTTTTGAGCAAATGGGGTTGGACAGGAGCCGACTCAGGCCATTGAGAGGTACTTTAGCTGGTTTCACCGGGCAATCCCACAGAGCCAAAGGGGTCATCAACCTTCTGCTGAAGCTGGAAGATGGGGATAAGTGGGTGTCGATGCAAGGCAACTTCATTGTGATGGATTGTAACTCCACTTACAATGGGATCTTAGGTCGGGTGGCACTAAACCACTTCAGGGTCGTCCCCTCAACTTACCACCAGGCCCTGAAATTCCCGACCCCGGGCGGCAAGGCCACCATTCACGGAGCCCAGCTCTCAGCTCGGGAATGTTATGAAAACTCACTCTGACCCAAATATCAGGTCGGTTGGGGACCAGATTTGCCTGAAGAAAAGAGAGATGCTAAGAGAGGAAGCTCGGCTGAAGACCTTCAAGAGGTGGAGCTCTCCGATGAAACAAAGAGAGCAAAAATCGGAAGTGAATTCCCTGCCCACCTCAAGAAAGGTATAAGCCAATTTCTCCTAAAAAATGAGCACATATTTGCATGGTCTGCCTCTGACATGACAGGTATTGACCCGGACGTGATTGAGCATCACCTGAATGGCGGCCCAAATCACTATCCGGTAAAGCAAAAGTGCAAGCACTTCCACTACGATAAGCAACAGATCATAGCAGAAGAGGTAGACAAATTGGTAGACGCCGGCCACATCAAGAAAATCTAATACCCAACCTGGCGATCTAATGTGGTGCTGGTGACTAAGTCCTCAGGTGGATGGAGACTATGTATTGATTTCACCGACCTTAACAAAGCCTGCCTTAAGGACTGCTTTCCTCTATCTCGGATTGATCAAATGGTGGATGCTACCTCCGGGTTTGAGCTACTCTCCTTTATGAATGCCTTCAAAGGCTACAACCAAATCAAGATGGCTCCCGGAGACAAAGAGAAGACTGCCTTCACCATCGATAAAGGACTCTTCTATTATAAGGTCATGGCTTTCGGCCTCAAGAATGCTGGAGCTACCTACACTCGGATGGTGAACAAGGTCTTCAAAAATCATATTGGCCGGAATATGGAAATCTACATAGATGACATGCTGGTTAAGAGTAGGAGGGCAGAGGATCATGTAGCCGACCTGGCTGAAGCTTTCGCCGTAATGGGGTATTTTGGGATAAAGCTAAACCCAGAAAAGTGCGCATTCGGCGTCAAGGCATGAAAGTTTATGGGCTTCGTGGTCACAGCCCGTGGAATAGAAGCCAACTCGGAGAAGATCCAGGCGATACTGGACCTGGCGCCACCGACCTGCGTGAAGGATGTCCAGGTATTAGCAGGCAAGGTCATAGCACTGAGCAGATTCATGTCCAGGTCGGTTGACAAATGTGCTCCTCTGTTCAAAATATTAAGGAATCCTAAGAACTTTGAATGGACTGAGGAATGCCAGAACGCCTTCCAAGAGCTGAAAAGGTATCTAGCTTCGCCACCCCTGTTATCCCGACATGAGGTGGGAGAGGAGCTGGTATTATACATAGCATGCTCGGGGACAGCAGTGGCGGTGGCACTAGTCCAAGAAGAAGGAAAGGAGCAGAAGCCGGTCTATTATGTTAGCAAAACCTTGCAAGGGGCCGAGGTGAGATACTCCTCCTTGGAAAAACTCGCCATCGCGCTCATCACAGCGGCAAGAAAGTTGAAGCCATACTTTGATGCTCATCTAGTTAAGGTCATTGCGGATGCCCCGCTCAAGTCCATCACGCACAAGCCAGAAGCGTCAGGCAGGTTACTGAAATGAGAAGTTGAGCTGAGTCAATTTGACATCACCTACCAGCCCAGAACAGCCATCAAAGCCCAAGTCATCGTGGACTTTGTGGTAAAATACACTGGCCAAGCAGAGCATGACCCAGAGGACGTGTAGAAGGTCCATATGGATGGGGCCTCAGGGAAGTCCGGAAGCAGAGCTGGGGTGGTCATCCTCGATCCAACCCGGCATGAGCACCAATACTCCCTGAAGTTCACCTTTTCGGCGTCCAACAATGAAGCAGAATACGAAGCTCGGGGCACAGACAGTCTACCTGAGCACCGACTCTCAATTGATTTCTAGTCAAATATCGGGAGAGTTCGAGGCCAAGGACAGTACTATGCTGGCCTACCTTAACAGAGTCAAGGATTTGATCTCAGTGCTCAGAAGGTTCACGATATAACAGATTCCTAGGGAACAGAATATAAAGGCTGATGCCCTGTCCAGGTTGGCCTTAGGCGAGAGCCGACCTGCCCTAGTCCATGTGGAAGAAGTATCTGAACCCAGTATTCAGTCGGGAGTGCAAGCTGTAGCTGAGCTCAATGTAAGCCCAGATTGGACCAAACTAATCGTGGACTACCTAGAGGGGGGTATAACCCCAGAGGATGAAAAAGCAGCTCGGAAACTCATGAAATAGGCCTCAAGGTTTGTCATAATTGCCGGGCAACTCTATAAGAGGGCCTACACTTGGCCTCTCTTAAAATGTGTTGGACCCGAGGAGGGAAACTATGTACTCCATGAAATCCACGAAGGAGTATGTAGGAACCACTTGGGAGGCAAAGCTCTAGCCCGGAAGGCATTAAGACAAGGCTATTTCTGGCCAACCTTAGAACAAGATGCCAAAGAGTATGTAAAAAAGTGCGACACCTGCCAAAGGTTCGTCAATATACAGAGGAAGCCAGCGGTAGACCTCACAGTGATAGTAAGCCCTTGGCCATTCTATCAGTAGGGTCTAGATATCATCAGCCCATTGCCAACCAGTGTTGGTCAAAAGAAGCACGCCTTCGTTGCAGTAGACTACTTCACTAAATGGCCTGAGGCTGAAGGTGTTGCTAGAATAACAGAAAAGGCAACTTGGGATTTCGTGTGGAAAAATATTGTTTACCGGTTCGGAGTACCAAAGGTCATCGTTACTGACCACGGCAAGCAATTCTACAGCGCATACTTTTGAGGCAAATGTGCTGAGATTGGGATCGACCTTAGATTCTCGTCTATTGCTCACCCTCAAAGTAATGGCCAAATTGAGAGGACTAACCAAATCATTTTGCAGGGCCTGAAAACCAAGCTGGAGGAAGCAGAGGGCCAGTGGGCATCGATTCTTCCTGAGGTATTGTGGGCTCAGCGGACTACCACCAGCTCAGCAACGGGAGAATCGCCCTTCGAGCTGACCTTTGGTACTCAAGCAGTGCTGCCAGTGGAGATCGGGTCCCCGACCAGTAGAACCCTCCACCATGATCCAAAAATAAATGGTGCACGGATCCGTGAGGAGCTCGACCTCGCCGATGAGCTCCGAGCTAAAGCTCAAATCAGAATGCTGGCCAGCAAAGCTGCCATGAAAAGAGCCTTCGCCAAACAGGTCAAGCCTAAGCCTATTAAGGTTGGCGACCTCGTACTAAGAAAGGCCATATTTTTTCCACGCTCAGGTAACAAGCTATCCCCAACCTGGGAGGGACCGTACGAAGTGGAGAAAGAAGTCCAACCTGGGACCTTCTACCTCCGCGACAAGAACGGAAAACTATTGAAGAACGCATGGCATTCAGAACACCTGAAGCGGTATTTTGTCTAAATGGCCCCGAGCCAAAATATTTTGTAACGGCCCCAAGCTGAAACCTTTTGTAACGGCCCCGAGCTGAAAAATCTTTTGTCAAGGCCCCGGGCCAAGACATTTCTTGTAATCGGCTCCCGAGCCCAAGTACTTCGGGTACAAATTCAATACAATGCATTTTTGTAAATTAGTGCAATGCCCGACTTAGGGACAAACACCAGAGCCAGCGCGATGCCCGACCTGAGCCCAAGTGCTACAACTACAAAGCTACTTCCAACTCGGATTAATGCAGTGGCCACGCTTAATCACGAGCTAATGATCAAGTAAATCAGCTCGGACTATGGTCCAGCTCGGGTATAATCAATAACAATTCGATTAGTTTTACCAATTCGAACTAAGGTCCAACTCGGTGTAATCTGGCTTTAGGTCGGTATATTAGTTTGGGTCCAAGCTCGAACTCAATATCTGTCAACATTAGTTTGACCAATTTTAAAATGGACTGACGAGTTCGGGTTGGTGACGATTATAAAGTTGCCCTGTTCAACCAGCTCGGATTAGGATGATAATTCATTAATCGCGTCCAGCTCGATTCCTTTTACTTAAGTTCGAGTGGTCCACTATATTGTCCGACCCTGCTTACTTGAGAAAAAAATTTTGCGAAAAAAGAAAAAGTGCACAAGTACTAACTCCGATAAAACACAAAAAATTCATTTTATTTAATTGAAACATGATTACAAAAAGCCCAACTTGGGCGAAATTACAAGAGCCCGACTCGGGAAAATTTACAAAATCTACTTTGGCACTGCGGCAGAGGTGGTAGCTTCGACTTCATCTCCGACCTGGTCCATACCCTTCTGGACAAACTCGGTCACCTCCTTAGCTTGGGATGTCAGGTCGGATGGAAGCTCAGGAATCTCCCAAAACTCCGGCGGCAGAACCTCCAAGATCTCGATGTAATCGTTCTTGGTGGCTGGAAAGAAGGTATTCGCTCTCTCCCGCGCTGCAACCTGACCCCGGAAATAGAATTCCATCTCAGCGTATTTTGCCATGGCTCCACCTTCTGTGGCCAACCAAACCACCGTCGCATCGCTGGACTTGAAGGCTTCCACTGCCTTCTCTCCCTCGACGCCAACCCAGTCCACCAGATCCCGAAACTTCGCCTCTGCCTCACGCTTCTCTCACTTATAGCGATTGACATCCTTGGTCGCGGCTTCGTGTCGGGTCTTTTCCAGGTCAAGTTCTTTCTTCAGACGGTCGATCTCCGTCGTATCTGCCTTCTGCCTTTGAGTGGCCTCTTCCTTCACAGTCTCAAGCTCGGCTCAGACATCCACGTATCGTTGCTCGAGCTCAACGGAATGAGTCTGGGCCCTGATTAGGAAGCTGGGAGCTGAGAGGATATGGGACTCGGCCTGTTTAGGAGAAAGCAAAGTAATCAGCCGAGCTAAAAAACAACCTTACCAGAAGTTGGTTAAAGACTCACCGTGACTATGGACGTCTTCAAGTCGAGCGAGAGTTGCTCTGCCGGGACTATCGCCAGCTTGGGGTTGCGGTCCACCTTGGACTCCTCCATGACGTCTTTGCTAGGAGGGCTTACCTCCGCGGCCTTACCCTTCCCGGAGTGTTCTGCCCGAAGTCGCTTTCTGCTCTCAGGTCGGGATAAAGAATGCTCCGGGATCGCCACACCCGAGCCCGATTTCTTTGGCAAAGGGGACCCCGAAGCCCCTTTAGAGGAGACCTCGGAACCGACCTCTTGCACTTGGCCGCTGGGCCGCTGCCTCTGTCCTTGAGCGGCACCTCCCAAGCCGGACCGAGCTGAAGCCTCGCCGCTGACCTCGTTCTTCCTCCGTACCTGGGCGTATGCGAGTTTTTTTATATCCACCATATCTGCAAAAGGTAGAAGGAAAAAGTGAAAACGAGCCGAAGGCCGACCTAAAAAGAGTAGCAGACAAAACAATGGGGAGGTCGGGCACCGATCCTGCAAACTGACCCTCTTTTGAGCTAGACCCCGCGTCCCCTTCAAGCTCGGGAAGCAGGTGGGGATGATCCCTCGAGAGGTTAGGTTCCCTACCAAACAACTTGGAATCCCAGATTCGCTCCCATTTGAGCACACTGTCAATGTCTATCAGCGTCCTAGGCGCGGGCTTGAGCACCGCGACTTCCTCGAGTTCCTCTTTCGAGAGCTTGGGGTCGTCATTGACGGTCTTCCTCAAACTTGGGATCCAGTCCAACCTGCCCCCAGAGTTCACTGCCGGTTCCACCCAATAATAGTCATTGTGCCAGCTCTTGTTAGAAGAGTGTCACTTGGTGAATATAGAGTTGCCGATCCGAGCTGCGAAGTGGAACCACCCTAACTGCTTCGGGTTGGGTTTGTACACGAAGAAATACCTGAACCTGCGCAAGGTCGGCTCCACTTCCTTCTCTAAGCAGAACATGTAGAAGGCCACCATCATGGCCCAACTATTTGGCAACATCTGACCTGGGCTGAGCTCGAAATAGTCCAGGATTTCAACAACAAAATTGGGGAGAAGGAGCTGGATGATATCGAACGCTAGATCATATATGGTGAAGTGGTCGACCAGAGGATAGCACGCTGATTCCTGCTGACCTGGAACCTTCAGCTTGTGATGGTGATCAACCGACCAGTTCCTCAGCTTGGCGTTAGCCATTTGCACTGTGGAATGGCACTCACGCTTACAACAGGCGAACAGCTGCTCGATCCTCTTCCCTCGAATCGAAGAAGCGCTGGCTGTGGCCAAGCTTCGAGGTCGAACAGCACTAACTGGAATAGCTTCGATCGGCTCGGTGGCGAAAACCCCGGCTAGGAACTCTTGAGGTATCTCGACGCCCTCCAATTGATTTAGCGGCTCCTCATCATCCCTATCTTCCAAGTCTCCCAGGTCGGCTAAAGGATCTACCTCGGCCTCCTCTGGCGCTAGTCTAACCCCAATAACTTGGTAGTCATCATCGCTCTCCCCGGGCCTAGATTTTCGAGCCAACCCTGAAGACGCGCTAGTGCTCTCTCCACCTTGATCTCTATTTGAGGTAGATTCCGAGCTCGACGGACTCTCATCCCCACCATAGGACCTCACCTCCATCGCCTGAGAATCTTCCGACTCCGACCTCCCCATCCTATCTACAGACTAAATATAAATGTATAGGAATGACTAAAGGGAGTCGGGATGTACTTATTGCTCTTGACTGCGGACTGCGACCGACCTAGCTGGCTCTGAGCTGAAAATCCCGAGGAGGTTCTTTCCGAGCTAACTACGTCCGACCACTTTGGTGTTCGACCTAAAACTCTTGAAGGTTGAAAGCAAAGTGTGGAGCGAATCTCGGATGTCAATGCCCTCTTTATAGGCGTTTCTAAAAATTACCTTGGAGAGCCCAAACATCGCGTCTTGTCAGAACCGCCAGGTGACGTGTCAGCCATCTGAAGGGCATGCACCGCTGACGTGGCCATCCCTACTCTGTCGGGGTCGGGCACCTCTAGCTCGGGAAAAAACCCAATTCTAGATCTCACCCCCTCGATCTCGACTTGGGGGGGGGGATTGACGAGGGGTAACCGAGCTGGGATGAGTTGCCCATGCCGAGCTGAGACGGGCTAATCTGAGCCAAGCCCAACGCATTCAGCCAAATGCCCAACTGAAATACTGACCCGACCCTGGAGAACCTCTACTTCAGTGCCAGCTGTTCTGATGGGACATAAAGTACTGATGGGACATAAAGCTGCACCGCATTAAATGCTGTCAGACCCGATTTTAGTATCAATAGAGCTCCACCCTCTTCACTTCGAAGGTAACTCGTCATTAAATGCTCTCAGCTACCTTGCCAGCTTGGACATACTAATCATTTGCGCGCCCGATGGGAAAATCTGGGTCATCACCCCGCCTCTTCCTTTTTTTCTCCGTGCAGGTGACGTAGCCGACCTGAAAAGTTCAACTCGGAGGCCAACCTGAAACGTTCAGCTGGGTAAGCGTAGCCGAACAGTTCAACTGCGAGATTCCGACCTCGACAATAAGGATGCAGCCTCTCGAGGGACAGAACAACTAGACTCGTTATTTATCTTGGATTCCAGTGGAGCAGCTAGCCAACAGTTATGCTCTTTGGTATGGTGGCAGTGAAAATCCTGTCTCCTGCATCAATTCTTGTGGTGAAATTCCTCATGTTGGAGATGGGGAGAAGAGATATTGTCCACTGTGAGCAAGGTTTAAGGTTGTGCTCTATTTGAACTAGACCCAAATAAATCTCGGTTCACGTGCTGTATCCTTTAGGGGAAATATTTAGATACAGAAGATAAAATGTCAAATGAGATACATGAAGCCATGTCTTGATTCACTCGTCATATTTAACAGATATTTGAGATTCACCCCTACTCGAACTTCTTGTGCTCCTCCCAATGTTGTTTTCATTCCACATTTGCATAAATGGTGATGTTGGCTTGATTTTGTGTTGCAGCTCAAAGGTGCTTCCTTTGAAAAAGGATCTTAAAGTGTCTAGGGTTAGGTCAGGAGGGTCTCTTAATGCCTTCTTTTTTCTTCTCGTCTGAGTTATGGGATTCATATGAAAAAGACCAATTAATTCATTACAAAAAACAAAATGATTTTGAAGTATATTCATTATTGAATCAAAAAGAGAATTTTTCAAAATACTATAGATATGATCTTTTATCATATAAATCTCTTAATTATGGGGACTTCTCTATCTATGGATCACAATTTGAAATAAATAAGAACCAAGAGAACCGAAACATGCCACTGAAATATTTTACTGAGATAAAGAAGGGTTGTCAAGAACGTAGAGGAGGTAGGATGAGTAGTTGGTCAGATCTAGTATAGATCATACATAGACGGTAGTTAGAGTCGGCGGCTTTCCTAGGGTTCCCTCATCTGAGATCCCTGAGAAAGAAGATCACATTGGGAATAACTTGCATCAGTATCTTAATTTTAATTCAAACATGGGTTTGATTCAGATTCCATGTTCTGAAAAATATTTACAATCCGAAAAGAGAAAAAAAGGGACATGGTACAAATGTAGAGATTGTTTTGGAGAATCTGTATATTTTTTCTTTCCTTCCAATAGTTTCAAGCCCTTGAGTTATTGTGTCAAAAGACTTTGACATGCATGAACAAAAGCAAAATGTGAAGTTTTTAGCTTATGACAAGCGGAGCGAAGTTGGGCAAGTTGTCATGTGGTTTTGCTATGTAAGATGTTGGCGACAGATATGCTTATGTGATGTAAGCGAACATGTAATCAAGAACTAAATTAAGTCTTTTTTATACATGTTCGCGTAAAAATCATCAAAGTAAATCAGTCGCCAACACCTTAATTTTGTTGACATTCATTACTGTTTTGTTTCTTTTTGGGTCTCTAAAAATTACCAAAAATAATAAATTTTTGTGAATAGTAATACCCATTGAAGACACCCTAATAAAAAATGAATTCCACACTTAATCTCTAATCAGATACAGAGTAACAATTTCAAACAGATGTCCAAATCAGACTTTTAGCTGCACAACATAATCATAGAGCATAAATGTGTCTATATACGTACATCCAAACAAATGTAGTTTTTTTAGATTTCTCTTTTAAAAAATTGTTGTTATAAGATTATAGTACTTTTGCTAATTGGCATTGACATCCTTATCTGACTAATAAAGATATTGTTAGAGATCTTAATTATTTTACATGGATAAATTAAGATATATAAGACCAGTATATAAGATCATGAGTTATTCCACTTAAGTACCGATTAGTTTTAGGATAGAAGACCAAACTAATCTATCATAATGATATCAGAGCTGGCTTTGGTTTTCGCTACTCTTGTGCCACGCCATTCGCCTTCAATAATTGACTTTATTGATGAGTCACATGTGAATGGGTTGTTAGAGAATTCAATTATACTACATGGATAAATTAGGATATTTAGGAAGGTGTTGGAGAATTCAATTGTCTCACATAGATAAATAAGACATTTAAGATTAGTAATTGAGGAGAACTTCTTTGGTCAGTTCCGACGAACCATCAACTCACTCATATACAAGTGGGTCCCACAAAATATGGGGCTCGCCCCATGTGTCTATGGCTGATGGTCAACCCAGACTATTCTAAGAATTTTTAGTAATTGAGATCTTAAACTACTCTACTTTATACCAATTAACTCAGATTTATCACATACGTGATTGAATTAACTTGTTTGTTACAAACATAAGCATGTTTATGATAATTATTCCATTATGTTGTTTTTCACCCAAAAAAAAATTTTCATCATGTTGTTGAAGAAATCTCTAGAAATTATGAATTTGCAAATCCAACACCACCCTTTCATATTACGCTATAGTATCAAATGTTTACCATCTCATAGAAGGTCAACAACATTTTGTTAATTAATGCGCATTTACCTACATTGAAAAAACCCCTCCAACACATTACTATGAGTATTATTATGCGGGTGCAATCCTCCATGACAATAATAATATTCACTCATCTACAGTCATCTCTTGGAACAACTTCACAACATTATTCATTTTCTTACACTTGTAATATGATTAATCAATGTCATTGCTAATAAAATGTCTTATATATAAAATAGTAATACATCATGTGCACTTACAACGCTATTGAGAGTTAAAATTATATTTTGGGTATAAATATATTATCATTATACAAAAAAGTACTAATGAAGTATAACAAGATAAAATAATTTTGATAACTCTAAAAGGGAATGAGGTTATTTGGGATTTATTCATAAACACTTAGGGCTATTTATCTTTTACCACATTTCCTATTACAACATGGATGCACGTTAGGGATAGTGGGGACTGCAACACTCTTTGACCCTGAATTCTTTTTAAAATATAACGATATTAGGAAGGTATTTTTAGTCTGAAATCTTAATTAATCCCTTACTACATGCAAACCTAACAAACTATAGAAGCTTAATCATGGAGACTAGTGCAAGTAAAGTTTATGAGACTTATAGTTGCTCACCTATCGTCCAATGGTCTGGATCTCTTGCGGGAATGATTTGGAAGATTCAAAACTCCATTCTTTTCTTAGTTATTTTGTCATTCATATATTAACGAAAATGTGCAAAACTCTAGCAATTGAGGTTTCACAAAACAATATCGGAGCCAGAAAGAAAAATTGTTTAATTTGGCAAATGATTCATTCTCCGTTCGGTCCAAGGAAACCTTTGCATGCTTTCCAATGAACTAGAAAAAGGATAAAGGCTGGGATTAAACGAAAAAAAAAGATCCACCGTAAAGTATTATTCATGTTATCAAGTTATTACAAGTTTTCTTTGATTTTGTTTAGTTTAGCCTGATTAATAGAATAGATGATAGTGTTACTGACCACGTTCCAAACAAATTTTTTTGTTTTCACTCCTTTTTTTTTTGTTTTTGTTTTTGATCAAGAGTTATAGATAGCATAAGAAATGATGTTTTGCCATTAGATTAGTTAGTTAGCATTCCAAATGTTTTGAGTTGTACTTTGGCAACTGAAATGTTGCTTCCCAAGTAGGCTAATTGCTCGTGTACCTATTAGTTTTATAAAAGTTTTAATTTGGAGACCAAAAATAAAAAAATAAAAAAATAATCTGAACCATGCCTAGGCCTATATTTGTCTTTATGTCATAGGTTACCCGGCAAACTCGTCAAATTTTACAGGCTAGCTATGACCATGAGGGCTCTTAATTAAGAATTTTAATACTTTAGGGGCTTAAATAAAAACGTGGACATCAGTATTGTATTCAGAATCGATCCGGCTCAGATAATTGTTTACTCACCCACTTTTCTTTTCGTCTTTCTGCTTTCTTTTTCCCCAGATTGGAGGCTGAAGATGAAACAAAAGCAGCTGCTGTGCTGCTATTATTGCTTTTGGCAGCTCAACATTTTTCTCTTCACCTAAACCAGGTACATCTATTCTTTCCTTTATGCACCCACTACTGATTTTCTCATCACCTCTTCGTACTATTACAACCCACCGCTCCTTTTCACTAAAATCAAGATATGGGTTTGAATCCATTAAGGATGTTGATGATGCTATTTCTTTATTTCATCGAATGGTTCGAATGAGACCTAAGCCTCCTGTTGAACAATATTGTAAACTACTGACTGTTATGGTGAAGATGAAACATTATTCGGCTGCTGTTTCTTTGTTCAAGAATATGCGCATTTCGGGTATTCCTGTTAATGAAGTTACAATGAATATTGTGATAAACTGTTATTCCCTTATGAAACGTGTCGATTTTAGTTTTGCAATCTTAGCCTGCTTTTTCAAGCTTGGCCATGTACCTAATGTCACTACCTACAACACTCTAATTAAGGGTCTGTTTTTGAATGATAAGTTTGTTGAGGCCCTAGACTTATTCAAAAAGTTGATCCGAGAGAAACTTTGTGAGCCTAATGGAGTTACTTTTGCTACTGTGTTAGACGGGTTGTGCAAGTCAGGACATACAAATAAGGCGGTTGAGCTGCTCAGGGTATTAGAGAAATCGAATTGCAAACCCAACACCACTGCATATAGCACTGTTATTGATAGTCTATGTAAAGATAGAATGGTAGATAATGCTATGAACCTCTTATCTGAAATGATTGACAAGGGAATTCCACCAGATATTGTCACCTACAATTCATTAATTAATGGATTGTGCAATTTTGGCCAGTGGGATGAAGTTAAACTGTTGTTGAATCAGATGGCTGATTACAAAATCTCTCCAGATTTACATACTTTTACTATTTTGGTGGATGCATTTTGTACGGAAGGATTAATAGAAGATGCAGAGAATGTATTACAAATTATGATCCGGAGCGGTGTGCATCCTGACATAGTTACATATGGCGCACTAATGGATGGATATTGTTTGCAAGGCCGGTTAAATGAAGCAGAAAGAGTTTTTGAACGTTTGATGGCTGAAGGTTTGAAGCCTGACATTACTCAATATGACATATTATTGAATGGATATTGTAAAAATAAGCAAATAGATGATGCAATGTGCCTGTTTCGACAGATGCCTTGTCTAGGGTTGGTACCTGGCACAGAGAGTTACAACATCATGATACAAGGATTGTTCTGTGCAGGTAAATGCGCTACTGCAGAAAAACTTTTTGAGGATATGCAATTGACAGGCGTAGTTCCAGACATTTTCACTTACGGTATTATGTTGGATGGATTTTGTAAGAACAAACACATTGAAGAAGCTTTGGCCTTTTTTTGTGATGTCGAGTGCAAGGGACTAGTTCACCATACTCCTATCTACAATATCATAATTGATGGATTGTGCAAGAGTGGGAAACTTGATGTTGCTCACGATATGTTCAACAATCTTGCTTCCAAAGGGTTGCATCCAAATGTTACGACGTACAGTATAATGATAAAGGGGCTTTGTCAACATATGTTCTTGGAGGATGCAAAGAAGCTTTTTGAGAAAATGGAAAATTACGGTTGCTTGCCAGATGAAGTTACTTACAATGTTATTGTCCGAGGATTCCTAAAGCAGGGTATCTCTCATGATGCGATGATGTATCTTGAGCAAATGGTCAAAAGAGGTTTCTCAGTTGACGCATCCACATTTGCCATTTTGATACATCTACTTCCAGCAAAAGGTCAGGATCCTTTGTTTCAAAATATGATTCAAAAATTGGTTCCAAATGATAAAAGAAGTACCCGAGTTTCAGGCACTGGTTTATCTTCCTTACTTCAACAAGAGATATTGACAATTCCAAAGACATGATCTCCAGGTTTCTACAGCTTTGTTGTATTTCTCCCGTTCTTATATTTCTATAATTTATAATCTTATTATATCTGGAAAAAATTCTTATCCAGTATAAGCTTCTTGGCACATTTTTTTATGTTGAACCTTAGAAAATATCTGTCTATTTTTGCGAGATGTGGCGTTCGTAAGAAGTCATGATATTTGATATAATAAATGTCTAGAGAGAGAGGCTATTTTGTCATGAAAAAATTTTTACTCATAACAATGAGAATAGTTGACAATAGCCCTGAAGAAGTTTCAATAGAAAGATTAAGCAAGACAGACAAGCATCATCCATGTTTGAGATATTTGTGGTTGCTGATCAGATTACTAATTGGAGAAGGAATATTCTATGGTAGAAGTTTTAGATGCAAATTTAGGTAAGTTTAACTAATATATATGCGAAATTGGTTCCAAATAATACTAGCAGTCTCTCAGATTCAGGTGCTGCTTTATCTACCTACCTTCAACACGAGATATTGGAAGTTGGAAAGACTGATTTCCAGACTTTCTTTTTCTTTATTGTGGAAGAATGATTTAAGCAGCCGTGATTCATACTATCTCCATTTTTTATATTACTATGATGTATAATCTGATTATATTTCAAAAGATATTCCTATTCTATAGAAGTTTCTGGGCACATCTTTTCTTGAGCCTGCAAAAATGCCTCTCTACACTCTCTAGACATGGCATTCGTATATAATCATGGTAACAAAGAATGAATTTGTTTGAGCCAAACTAATCAAGTTAACAAGTGCTTGTATGGTGGGGAACTTTGTGTTGCTACTCATAATGTGCTTCACATCGCTTTTAGAAATATAACCAGAATGTGGCAAAGATTTGATTTAGAGGACTGCAATATGATTAGGAAAACATCAACAGTGGTCTGGTAATTGTATATTAGTATATGGGGTTAACGGCACGGCACCCCCTTGTACTTTTACTTATATGCACGTTTTCCCCTTATACTTTTAGCATAAGGTACAGTGGGGTAATTTGTACTTTATAAAGTATAGGGGAAAAACGTGCACATAAGTAAAAGTACAGGGGGGTCCTGTGCCGTTAACCCATCAAAATATGGTCAAATATTTGCAACAGCCGCGCGTGTCTTACACTCTTGGTTAAGTTTAACGATTTTTGTAACGAAAGAGGGACGTGTGCACGCATTTATAAACTATAAGGGGGTTATTTGTACTTTATAAAGTATAAAGGGAAACGTGCACATAAGTAAAAATACAAGGAGATCCCGTCCCGTTAACCCATAGTATATGATACCATGTTATACGTCTCGAGAGTGACAAATGTTTTGTTCTCACGGTGATGACCTTGATATCTTTTCTCGGGATAATTATAATTTGTTTGTGTGGATGTTGTGCTAATCAGATAACTCCCATGTATTTACTACAGTCTCTATTTAGTTTTGCCATCTTTTGCTAAATAACAATTTCTAGCATAAGTTTGCTGCAGGTAATTGATGAAACTGAAGATGGGAGGCAATGTGTTGATTCACTTTTCAATTCTAAATCATAATAGAGATTCAATATTCACTCCTACACTTTATCTATGTGTTTAGTTCTTGAGATTGACGCATGAAAGATCTTTTTGCGGATGCTTCCATTTGTTATGTGGCAGGTTGTGTTTTATTTCGACAATTGTATAATTGTGATGTTGGCTTGATTTTTACTGCAGCAGAAAACTGTGCTTCCTACTATTCATGGTACAGATGTAGAGTTTGAAGACCTCATGACCAATTGGGTCAAAAGACTTTAACCGCATGACAAAAGCGTTGTATGAAGGCGTAAGCGGAGGAGCGAACACGCTACTTGCATTTTTGATCTTCATAGTACATAAATGTCCAAATCAAACTTTTAGCTGCACAACACAATTATAGTGCATAAATGTGTCCATATATGTACATACTAACAAATGTAGTTTCTTTAGATTTCTCTTTTAAAAATTTATTCTTACAAGATTAAAATACTTTTTCTAATTGGGACGAACATTCTCATCAGACTAATAAATATAGTGTTGGATAATTTAATTATTTTACATGGATAAATTAAGATATTTAAAATCAGTATGTAAGATCTTCTTGAGTTACTCCTCTTAGTTAGTACTAATTAGTTTTATGATGGAAGTCTAGACTAATTTATATATCATAATAATATCAGAGTTCGCCTTGGTTTTCCCTGTTCTTGTGTCATGTCATTCGCCTTCAACAATTAACTTTAATTATGAGTCACACGTGGGGTGTTAGAGAATTTAATTGTCTTATATGGATAAATCAGGACATTTAAAACTAGTATATGAGATCTTACACTACTCCACTTTATAGTAATTGGTTCACGTTAATCTCTCACATATGTGATTGAATTACCTTGTATCTTACAAATGTTCCATCATGTTGTTGAAGAAATCTCTAGAAATCATGTATTTGCAAATCCAACACCATCCCTTCATATTACACTATAGTATCTAATCTTCACCATCACATAGAAAGTGAACAACGTTTTATTAATGTGCATCTACCTACGCTAAAAAAGATCTTGGTAAATGGCACGAAACCCCCGTGTGATTTACGCGAAGTGCATGTTTGCCCCATGTAGTTCATAAAGTGCACGTTTTTTCCATGTGATTTGATAAAAGAGTGTAATATCTCTTTCATTAAAAAATATGTGCAACTTAAAGGCATTTGTGCTCCACACTCACTATTTATGAATTTGCAAGTGATTCACTTTAAACAAATTATTTTACTAAACCAAAATACCCTTATCATTTTATTTTTTTCTTTTATTCTTTCACTACCAGCTTTACAAAAAAAAAAAAAATTTGATGTCCATCGTCCCCAGCCACCCAACACACCCTTCACCACTAGCTTTCCAAAAAAAAAAAAAGTTTGATATCACATCATCCTCAATAACCACCCCTCCCCACCGTACCCTGTTAGCCTCTCATCCTCCCTAACCCACTTCGTTAGCCTTCCACCCCCCATAACTCACCTCACCCCAACCCTGTTAACCCCTTACTCTCCCACACAGGGACGGAGCCAGAATTTTAGTGTTCGGGGGACAAAGTTTAAATAGAAGGTTGACGACATTGAGTATTTTAAATACAAATAAGGGTTACAAATAATATTTTAAAACAAAAATGTAAGATTATGTTTTAATTTTTACAGTTTACTTTTTTGAGAAATTTTTATAATTTTATTGAAGAAAATTTGATTTTTAGAAAGCAAAATAATCGTTCTAAGTATATTTTTCAATATCTATTGGTTTATATTTTGGATGTATTAGAAAAAAAATATAATAATTCTAAATTACATACTTAACTATTCGTTCTTGTTCATTGTATAAATTAAACAATTTATCTCATAATTAGACATACAAGCCAAAAAAAAAGAGAAAATATCTAAGTAGTAGAATTATCAGTTGCCGTTAAAGAATATGGACAAATTATTTACCTTAGCTACTTTATTTGTGTTGTATCTCTAATCTTTAGATATTCATCCACTCATAACAAAAGAATTAAGAAAAAAGAATTATGTATGAATTACCTAACCAAAAAAATAAGTAAAATAAATATTATACAATAATTTTTCATGATTTACTACTTTACTTTTAAGTGTGTATGTTTTAAAAATTAACACTGAGTAGGGGAAAAAGCTGTGCACCTATCCATGAAAAGAGGAAAAAAGCTTGTACTAAACTTGTTGAAAGGGTGGAGAAAGAATCGGGTACGGGAATGAGCCAAAAGGGGGAAAAAAAGCAACGGAAAATGGAGGGGAAGAATGGGTAAAAATAAAAAGTAAAAAAGCAAAATAGGTAAAGGGGAAAAGAAAATGAGGAAAAGAATAGAACATGTGTAAAAACGAAAAGACAAAAAAAAAAGGCTAGTTCTTATTTTTAAACCACTGAAGTAGAGACGTACATAAAAAATAAAATAAAAATTTGAGGTTAGGGGGCCCGAGCCTCCATTTGCCCCCTTCTCGTTCCGTCTTTGCCCCCACAACCCACCCCACCATACTTTAACCCCGTCAACCCCATACTCTCCCATTCCACCCCGCCCCGCCCCGCCCCGCCCCGTTAGCCCCAAATTCCCCCACCCCACCTTGTCAGTTATAATTTCTTTTTTTTAGTTATGGTATGTGTGTGTATATAAATATATATATATGTATATATATATATATATATATATATATATATATATATATATACATATATATCTTTTTCTTTTGTTCTTTTTGTGGTATGTGTGTGTGTTCGTCATTGTCGCGTGGTAGAGGTGTGTAATGGGATGTGTGGGGGGGTGGGGGTAGGGGTAGGGGGAGGGCCTGGGGGGGTGGTGGTGATCTTCATGGGGGTAGGGGTGGTGATTTTTTATTTTTTATTTTTTTTTGCTAAAAATATGATTTTATTTTATTTTTAGCTCAAAGACCATTTTCATATTTTTTTAAAACCCATACTTTTACCTAATTTTGATTTCTTTTACTCACCTTTATAAAAGGGTATAATTGTCAAATACCTACTGCTGTTAAAAAAATAAACGACTGGTAAATGAATGGAGATGTGTAAAGAATTTTAATAAGCATAGAGGGCATTAACAACTTTATAAGACATAGGGGGCAAACGTGCATATAAATAAAACCACAGAGAAATTTCGTGTCATTTATCCAAAAAAACCCTCCAACACATTACTGTGGGTATTTATTATGGGGGTGCAATCCATCTACAAGCCATGTATTGGAACAAGTGAGAGCATTAGTCATTTTCTTACACTTATCATATGATTAATCAATGTCATTGCTAATAAAGTATGTTATATATAAAATAGTGGTATATCATGTGCTCTTACCATGCTATTGAGAGTTATAATTATATTTTGGTAATAAATATAATGATCATGGTAGAAAAAAGTACTAATGAAATATAACAAAATGAAATAATTTTGGAAGCGGGAATGAGGTTATTTGGGATTTATTCATAAAATTCTTAGGGCTATTTAGCTTTGATCACATTTCCTATTACAATGATGGATACACATTGGGGATAGTAGGGATTGCACTCTTCACTAACCCTGAATTTTTAAAAAAAATATAAGATATTGTAAAGGCATTTTTAGTTTTAAATATTAATCAGCCACCACTAGAAAAGTAAAAAATTATATATAAACATTGATTATATATTACAGTTCTACTGAAAACATATTCTAGATGCGCTATTGTCCTATTAACGACTATTTTATTTGGGTATTACATTTTAATGTACGTGTTAGGTTTATAGGTGATACAATACTGGATTTATAGGAACCCATTGAGAATACAAGTAGAAGCATTAGTAGTCAATACATCCTTACTACATGCAAACCTAACAAATTATAAAAGCCTAATCGATGAGTCTAGTGCAAGTGAAATTCATGAGGCTTATAGTTGCACACCTGTCCGCCATTGGTTCTTGTGAGAATGATTTAGAAGATCCAAACTCCTTTTATTTTCCATTTATTTTGTTATCCTGTTCATGGATTAATAAAAATGTGCAAAAGTTCTAGTAATCTGGCCAAGTATTCAATCTCCATACACACCTTCTAATGAACCTAAAAAAAAAATAAAGACCCATAATTAAACAGAAACAAAAAATATCTACCGTAAAATATCATTCATGTTATCAAGTTATTACAAGCTTTCTTTGATTTTGTTTAGTTTAGCTTGATTAATAGAATGTGCAATAGGGGTTGCACACACATTTTTTTGTTTTCGTCTTTTTTTTTTCAAGAGTTATAAACAACAAATATTTTTTGCCATTAAATTAGTTCGTTAACATTCCAAATGTTAGTAGAGTCTTTATAATTCTCTTCATTTTATTAGTTTTATGGAACTTTTAATTTGAAGACTAAAAATAAATAAATAATCTAAAAAATATCTAGCCCGATATTTGTCTTTACTCCTTTTTTTTTTTTTTTTTGGTCAAAAGGATATTGCTTACTCACCCATTTCTCTTTTGCATTTCTCCTTTCTATTTTCCCCAAATTGGAGGGGAAAGATGAAGAAGAGCAACACAGCAACTGCTTTTATTGCTTTTGGCAGCTCAAGATTTTTCTCTTCACCTAAACCAGGTACACTTACATCTACTACTCTTTTCTTTATGCACCCACTAATTTTCTCATCACCTCTTCAATGGATTACGACCCACCGCTCCTTTTCACTAAAATCAAGATATGGGTTTGAATCCATTAAGGATGTTGATGATGCTATTTTTATTTTCCATCTAATGGTTCGAATGAGACCTATGCCTTCCGTTGTAGAATACTGTAAACTACTGACTGTTATTGTGAAGATGAAACATTATTCTACTGTTGTGTTTTTGTTCAAGAAAATGTGCATTTTGGGTATTCTTGTTAATGAGTATACAATGAGTATTGTGATAAACTGTTATTGCCGTATGAAACGTGTTGATTTGGGTTTTGCAATCCTAGGCTGCTTTTTCAAGCTTGGCCATGTACCTAATGTCACTACCTACAACACTCTAATTAAGGGTCTGTTCTGGAAGGATAATGTTTTTGAATGCTGTGGGTTTATTCAAAAAGTTGATCGGAGAGAAACTTTGTGAGCCAAATGAAGTTACTTTTGCCACTGTATTAGACGGATTGTGCAAATCAGGATATACAAAGAAGGCGGTTGAGCTGCTCAGGGTATTGGAGAAAGGAAATTGCAAACCTACTGTCGAGTCGTATAACACTATCATTGATTGTTTATGTAAAGATAGAATGGTAGATGATGCTATGAACCTCTTATCGGAAATGATTGACAAGGGCATTCCGCCAGATGTTGTCACCTACAGTTCGTTAATTCAAGGATTGGGCAATTTTGGCAGGTGGGATGAGGTTACATTGTTATTGAATGAGATGGCTGAGTATAAATTATCTCCAAATTCATTTACATTTAATATTATTATTGATGCACTTTGAAAGGAAGGGTTGGTAAAAGATGCAGAGAATGTATTACAAATTATGATCCGGAGCGGTGTGCATCCTGACATAGTTACATATAGCGCACTAATGGATGGATATTGTTTGCAAGGCCGGTTAAATGAAGCAGAAAGAGTTTTTGAACGAACGATGGCTGAAGGCTTGAAGCCTGAAATCACTATGTATAACATTTTACTGAATGGATATTGTAAAAATAAGAAAATAGATGATGCAATGTCCTTGTTTCGACAAATGTCTCGTCAAGGGTTTGTAGCCAGAACTGATACTTATAACATCATAATATAGGGATTGTTCTGTATAGGTAAATGTAAAACTGCACAAAACCTTTTTGAGGATATGCAGTTGGCAGGTGTAGTTCCAAACATTTTCATTTACGGTATTATGTTGGATGGGCTTTGTAAGAACAAGCACATTCAAGAAGCTTTGGCCTTTTTGTGTGATATTGAATGCAAGGGACTAGTTCACCATATTTCTATATTCAATATCATAATTGATGGATTGTGCAAGATGGAAACTTGTTGTTGCTCAAAATATGTTCAATAATCTTGCTTCCAAAGGATTGTATCCAGATGTTAAGACATAAACTATAATGATAAGTGGGCTTTGTCAACAAGGGTTCCTGGAGGTTGCAAAGAAGCTTTTTGATAAAATGGAAAAAAACGGTTGCTTGCCAGATGGAGTTACGTACAATGTTATTGTCCAAGGATTCCTAAAGCAGGGTATCTCTCATTATGCGATGGTATATCTCGAGCAAATGGTCAAAAGAGGTTTCTTACCTAATGCATCCATATTTTCCATCTTGATAGATCTACTCCCAGCAGAAGGCCATGATCCTTTGTTCCAAAATATGATTCAGAAATTGGTTCGAAGTGATAAAAGAAGTCTCCAAGATTCACATGCTGCTTTAGCTTCCGCTCTTTGACACGAGATGTTGACAGTTGCAAAGACGTGATCATCAGGTTTCTGCAGTTTTGTTGTGTTTCTCCCTTGCTTATATTACTATAGTTTATAATCTGATTATATCTGGAAAGAAATTCCTTTCCTATATAGTTTTTTTGAAAAAGTTTTTCTATGTCGAGCCTAAGAAGATGTCTCTATCTTTTCGAGATGTGGAATTCATAAGTATTCATTGTATTTGATATGATAAACGTCTAGAGAGAGATGCTAATTCGTCATGAAAACAATTTTACTGATAACAGTGAGAATAGTTGATCCATTTCAGGCACTGGTTATCCCTTGACACAGCCTTGAAGAAGTTTCAATAGAAAAATTAAGCAAGACAAACAAGCATCTTCCATGTTTGAGATATTTGTGGTTGCTAATCAGATTAGTAACTAAAGGAGGAAATAACTTATAGTTGAAGTCTTAGATGCAGAATGAGGTTTAACTAATATATAAGCAATTATAGTATCTCCCCTCTTATCTTGATTCACCATTTTCTTTTCTGATAGCGTACTTGAATCCTGAGTGACATCCAAATCTTGGTGACTGGTGCCAGAGGATTGGAAGTGGCTTGGTAATATGGCAAAGGAATATTGTAATCAACTATTATTGCAGTAAAAACCATGTCCATTTCGGTTTTGCAATGTTAGCCTGCTTTTTCAAGCTTGGCCATATACCTGATTTGACTGCCTTCAACATTGTACTAAAGGGGCTGTTTGTAGAAGATAAGATTGTTGAGGTAGTAGAATTATTCAAAAACTTGAGCAGAGAGAATTTTGTGAGCTTGATGAAGTTACTTTCATGACTGTATTAGATGGACTCTGCAAATCCGGAAATACAAGAAAGGCGGTTGAGCTGCTCAATGCCTTGGAAAAATGAAATTGTATACGCGACAAGAAAGCATATATCATTGTTGTTGACAATTTATGGAAAGATAATAGAATAGATGATATATAAATGGTTTGTTCTGATGGTAATGGCCTTTGATATCTTTTCTCAGGATAATGTATGAAGTTTGTTTGTCTGGATGCTGTTCTTATAAAACATCTCCATGTATCTGTTGCACCTACTGGACATCCACCTTAGCTGCGATGAGGGAGTAACAGAGTTAGGAACATTCCCCAACACCAGGAGGACTACGTGTCACGTCAGCTCTAAAATTCTGTTGCAAACATCTGTGGAATCATTGGAGACTATTGGTATGGCAAGATGGTGCAAGGCTGGCTATATAAGAAGCAGAGGGGAAGATACAAAGCAATAGAGTTTTTATCTTACTTTTTCAGCTCACTCTATTCTAGTTCAGTATATCAATTCCTCCAAAGAAGGGTCAGTCTCTTGACCTCTTCATTTGATTGTATTTCCTTTTCAGAAAATTACTAAAATAGGTTATGAACACCAGGGAAATCTTCTGTCAATTAAAATTACTATCTTGAGGTTGCAATTTTTATGGTTATTGTAAGAGTGATCATTACAGTATCCACTGCAGTCTACATTTAGTCTCTCATTGTCTAGCATATGTTTTCTGCAGGCCATTGATGAAGGTGAAGATTAGTAGAGCCATCACGACACTAAGAAGCTTATCAATACAAGTCAGAAGGGATTGTTGGGTTCAATCCCTGAAAAACTCCCAAGTTTCTATGTCAGATTTCGCCTTGATAAGGGGTTTGCTCATGTGATTGATGATTAAAAACAATTTTAGAGCAGCTTTTGCCTCACCATGATAAGAGGTATTCTACACTTGACAGCTGAGGACATGCATCAACTTCGGAAGCACGAGTTTGTGGATAAACAGAACCAAGATTACAGGGGATTGGAAACCTTTCGACTGGACCAGACAGCTAGGCAAATTGTTTATCTTGAAGATTACAATGGAGCAGCTAGCCAGCAATCATACTCTTCGGTATGGCGGTGGTGACGATCTGTGTCTCCTGCATCACCTCTTGTGGTGAAATTTCCTCATGCTTGAAATGGGTGGAAGGATATCGTCCAACTGTGAGCAAGATATAAGGTTGTCCTCTTTTTGAACTATGGTAAATCTTGGTTCATGTGCACTATTCTTGTGATTGACACATGAAAGAACTTTTGTGCTCCTTCCATTGTTATATGTGGCAGACTGTTATATGTCCCATCAACACTCAACTGCAGCAGCCCTGGCATAGGTCGCTGCTTCAAGATCATTCCTCTGTATCTATCTCTGCAGCTTTTGCATATCAGGATTAGGATTCCCACAGCATGCTCTCAGGACGGTTGTGAACCTTCCTCTGCTGCCTCTACTAATACCTGAATTGCATCACCAATACCAGCAGCCTCTGATGAAGCAAGAACTTTTTCGAGCAGCACTATTGCCTTTTCAACCAACTTAGGATGACTTCTCTAACTCTATACTTCTCTAACTCATAGAGTAGTTGAGACAGAGCTACTATTATGCCAGACAGAATGAGGGAATGATCTGAGGGCAAGTTGTTAGATTATGAAGGGTGGATCTGATATCGAGCTTGGCCTGCATGCTGATAATCTCGTCCACTGTTCTCAGGACTGAATTACGAATTGAGGATTTCAACCAGGAGACGAATAGCCCCAGATGCAACAATGCCCACCTTATTTTCCATCGAAGCAGAGAAGATTAAGAGGGCTGCTATTGCAAATTTTGCAATACAGACCTTGTTTCTGCAAAATCACACAGAAGATATTAAGCAAACTATTCCAAACGACATGTTAGTAATATGATGTGAATAATTGATCACTGAACTAAGAAAATTGAGAATCAACGCATGCAACCCTTTTGCTGCCATAGGCAAGGCTTAGCAGGGCAGCGAGTGCAGCTTCAGTGGCTCCATAATCTTGCATATGAAGCATAAAGAATAATGGAGGAATGACTGCTTTTTCAACCAACTTGTGCTTCTGCGTACTGGTAAGATTACCAAATTCTCTACCGGCATTGATCTTTGCGTCTATATCACCATAGAGAAGAACTTCTGCTACTGTTTCCCTTTTTGAACTTGAACTTAGAAGCCTCTCTCTATCCCACCCTTCTGAACTAACTTCGTTTTGGCTGTGTGTCTTTCAATTGTTTGGATTGGAAGCAACATAACTATTCCCATCGGCTTGAATTTCTTGTAGCAGGAGCCATCTATGCTTCCAATTAAACATGGTACAAATGTAGAGATTGTTTTGGAGAATCTCTATGTCTATTTTGAAGATGTTAGCAAGATGTTTGGCAAGTTATTGTATTTTGTTCAGTTTATCTGCCTTGTGAATGTGCCTTCGCCTGACTGATACTTTTTTCTTTTTATTTTTATTTTCCGGTGTCGCACATTGTGCAAATATCACTGTCGAAGTACTAGTAATTGACTTAACGACTGTGTAACATTGTTTTGTCTTCCAAAACATTATGTGGTAACATGGAAATGACAACATCATTAAACAAGAAATTCCTAATCTGTAGCTCCTTAAAAAAGCTGCAATGGTTTCGCAATGTTGTTTTCAAGGAAGAAAAGCCTTGACATTATGTTTGGATTGGACAAAGTGGGTGGAAAGAACTCGTTGTTTGGATTGACTTTTCAATAAGGAAAAAATAAATAAATGGAGGTACTGCGATAAGAAGAAAATACATAGAGGTATAATAGAATTTCTTAATAAAATCATTTTTATTTCCCCTCAAATTAAGGTAAGATGAAGGGTCTCTCCGATTCACCGTGTGTTATGGAAAAAGTTTCTGGAGCACCTTCCTGGACTTGACCTGCAAAAAGGAACGTTGTGGTGTTATAAAAAGTGTCTTTCCAATTAGTATTCTTGCTTTTTGGAGAACATGAATATTGTATAGAAAGTGTATATGATCTATGAGTTACCTTTTCTCTTAGAGTTTAGGTGCTATTTATACCTTTGTAAAAGAATGTTTTTCTATCTCTTCCCAGATTTTTTGGGACTGTGTCAGAGTTAGTTATAATTGCCTTTCCGAGGTCCTTGGGAGTCCTCTGTCCATTAAGCTCGGATTAGATGGCCCATTGACGCGCTAGACCTCGGGCATCGGGGTACTAGTCCCCGGGCCTCAGGGTACTGAACCTTGGGGTCGAGATTGGATATGGCCCTAGTTGCACAAGTTTACTCAAGGGTATTTTGGTAATTATGTTCCAAGTCAGGATTTTACCTCATATCACCGTGCAAGGGGCTCCCTCTGGATGATGATATGCCACAGCGAGAGCCGACAAAAACCCAAGCTTATTTGCTGGATAATTCCCTTTTCCCAATTCATCCTAGCTATGGTCAACAAGTTCTTGTGTGGGGACATGTATCAAAAATCTTCATTGAATGTGTGGATCTATACATTTTTTACGATCTAGTAAGCTAGAAGACCACTGGAACACACCCAGGACTAGAACATGTTGTGAAAAAAAGCACACTGGGAAGGCGTGCTTCGATTGTGTCACCGGAAAACAGTTGTCGTCTATTGGTATAATATAGATGTCTTTTCTGGTAATAGCCAAGTTTACAATAGAAGAATAGGACAACAAAAGAGCCATTAGGTTGAAAAATATAAAGGTTTTTTTAACTTCTTTGTCAACAAGAACCCTGCCTTGGTCTTCAATCCTCTTGAGAACATAGGCGCTTTAGGTGTGTGATCATGTACTCTAATAGTTACTTTGAGATTATCCGCATGTCCATGGCTAGGCCCTTTATTCAAATGCTTGAAAATCGGAAACTAGACTTGACAGAATAGGAAATTAACGCAAGTGGGAGAGCCATGTCATGCTGACCTTATTGCACAAGTCACTTTCATTAGTGTTTATTCCTATTCCAACATATCTTTTGTGGTAAGACAAAAATTTGTTACTCTTGTATATTTTAGTAACTTGATATTTAAAATTATTCTTACATTCTTTTTTTTTCCAATCTAAGCAAGAAACTATAAATTCGTTCCTCAAAACATTCAACAAATTTTAAGAATTTATTAGCCTATGAGTCTAAAATTTGGGTGAAGTGAATCATACCCTATTTTTGTGGCATAAGTGCATCGGTGTCCCCTGCGTTTAAAAAATTATCATAAGTAGTTCTTCTGTTTTGGTAAAAGTGCATATGACCCTCTGCTGTCCAAACAATGGTTAGTTTTGATGAAAATTGACACGCATGCGCTTCAGATGCAAATAGGCGAATGTTTTAATGTACATGTGAGCAAAATAATTTGATTTTTAGACATAAATGCCCTTTCAAAAAAAAAATACACAAACAAGTAAAGAAAAACAAAAAAGAAAAGGAAAATAGTCATCTTCCCCACCCTGCCTCCCCCCCAACTAAACCCCTTCCCCTAGCCCGACCCTACCAGCCCGACACCCACCCCACCTGGCCCCTTACCCAGCCCGTTACCCATCCTCCACCCTACCCTACCAACCCTTCACCCTCACCCACCAGCCCGTCACCCACCCCTCAACCCTACCCCTACCCACACCCACCCCTACCCTACCTCTACCTCATCAGCACCCCTTAGCCTATCACCCCTACCCAGCCCCCTACCCTCCACCCCCCAACCCCTACCCCCAGCCTTGTAAATACATATTTTTTTTTTCTATGTTATGTGTATGCATATATATATATATAATAGGACAAAAGAGAGAAATGAAAAAAAAATAAGGGCATTTACGTCTTTTTGCAAATTATGTTAGCTTTTTTGATGGAAAAGGGACGGAGGAGGCACGTGTGCACTTTTACCAAAACACAAGGACTACTTATGCTAGTTTTTGAAATACAGGGGGCACCGATTCACTTATGCCAAATAGCAGGGGGGTGCACTTCACTCTTAAAATTTTAACAGAGTTGACTATGAGCACTTACCCTGTAACTGAAAACTTTGCAACTTCAAGGGGTAGTTGAGAGGCTACAATTTAAATCTCATAAGATGGGGGCAGGTAGGAGTGGGGGAATACATACATGCATACACACACACACACACACACACACACATATATATATATATGTATATATACATATATATATATATATATATTGACGTTCAGTTCAAAATAAAAAATTAAGTACTATGTTAGACTTACCGATATATTAATTTAATCATTATAAATGCAAAATATGTAGTGAATCATGTATACATTTAAGATTGATCTAATAATTATGCTAAATTGGAAAGTACAAATTACAAAAAACTTCCACCTAGTAAACAAAATCAACATTACACTACTCGATAAACTCATTTTTTTTTTTATTAAATTGATATTCTAAGATATATTTGGCACATATGAAGCATATAATATATATTCAACACTCATGTCCAGATATTACTTTTTTAAATATAACATATAACTCCTGCCTATTCCACCAAGTCGATAGTATATATCTTTTTCCTATAAAAGTAAAATTAACCCAATTTGCCTTAAATTTATCCTATTAATTAACCCACATTCTTTGTGCTGCTTCTCCTCTCCATTTCCCCAAAGTTGTATTGAAGGCTAAAGATGAAGAAGAGTAACACAATAGCTGCTTTTACAATTCGTAGCTCCACAACTTTTTTATCTTCAACTAAACAAGGTACATGTGTTCCTTCCTCGTTTTCACATAAAACAAGATTGTTACTCTATGACACAATAAACTACTGACTGTTATGATGAAGATGAAACATTATTCGGCTGCTGTTTCTTTGTTCAAGAATATGCGCATTTTGGGTATTCATGTTGTTGAATATACAATGGCTATTGCATGTGATAAACTGTTATTGCCGTATGAAACGTGTGATTTGGGTTTTGCAATCTTAGGCTGCTTTTTCAAGCTTGGCCGTGTACCTGATGTCACTACCTGCAACACTCTCATTAAGGGTCTGTTCTTGAAAGGTAATGTTTTTGAAGCTGTGGGTTAATTCAAAAAGTTGATCACACAGAAAATTTGTGAGCCAGTTGAAGTTTCTTTCTCGACTGTACGAGACGTGTTGTGCAAGTCAGGACATACAAACAAGGCGGTTGGGCTGCTCAGGTCATTGGAGAAAGGAAATTGCAAACCAATAGTCGAGGCGTATGACACTGTTATTGATAGTCTATGTAAACATATAATGGTAGATGATGCTATTAACCTCTTATCCGAAATGATTGATAAGAGCGTTCTACCATCTATTGTCACCTACAATACGTTAATCCAACGATTGTGTATACAGAAAATTGATGCTAATTACGTAATTTTGGCATGTGAGGTGAGTTTAAAGAAATATTGAGTGAGATGGTTTGTTACAAAATATCTCCAACTTTATATACATTTAATATTATTATTGATGCACAATATAAGGAAGGGTTAGTAGAAGATGCAGAAAATATATTCCAAGTCATGATCAAGAGGGGCGTGCACCCAGACTTAATTACGTATGGTGCACTAATGGATGGATATTGTTTGTGTGGCCAGCTAAATGAAGCACAAAGAATTCTTGGATGCATTATGGATAGCTTGAAGCCTGACATTCTTCGGTATAACATTTCGTTGAACGGATATTGTAAACATATGAAAATGGATGATGCAATGTTCCTATTTCAGAAGATCTCTCATCAAAGGTTGGCAACTGCAAGCGGTACTTATAATATCATGATACAAGGATTGTTCTGCATAGGTAGATGTGCTACTGCACGAAAATTTTATGAGAATATGCAGTCAATAAGTGTAATTTTAGACATTTTCACTTACGATATTATGTTGGATGGGCTTTGTAAGAACAAACACTTTGAAAAAGCTTTGGCTTTTTCTTGTGATGTCGAGTGCAAGAGACTAGTTCACCATATTCCTATCTACAATATCATAATTAATGGACTATTTCAAGAGTGGGAACTTGATGTTGCTTACAATATGTTCAATAATCTTGCTTTCAAAGGGTTGCATCCAAATGTTACGACATACAATATAATGATAAAGAAGTTTTGTCAAGAAGAGCTGCTAGAGGAGGCAAAGACCTTTTTTTGTGAAAATAGAAGAAAACGGTTGCTTTCCAAATGAATGTACTTACAATGTTATTGTTTACGGATTCCTGAAGCACAGACTCTGTCATGAGGCGATGACGTATCTGAAAAAAATGGTGAAAGGAGGTTTCTCACTTGATTCGCCTACATTTTCTATATTGATACATCTACTCCCAACGAAAGGCCAGGATCCTTTATTTCAAAATTAATATGACTCAGAAATTGGTTTTAAATGATAAAACAAGTCTCCAAGTTTTAGGCGTTGTTTTACGTTTCTCACTTCAATAGGAGATGTTGATAGTTGCAATAACGTGATCTCCATGTTTCTGTAACATTTTTTGTAATTTCTTTGTTCCCTATATTACTATAATTTATAATTTAATTATTTGGAAAAAAATTCCTATCCTATATAAGTATCTTGGCACATTTTTTAACATTGAACTTGAGAAAGTCTCTGTCTATCTTTTGGAGATGTGGCATTCATTTGTAATCATGGCATTTGATATAATAAATGTCTAGATAGATTATGTAACTCGCATTGTTATATGTGGCAATTGTTTTTCATTCCACAATTGCATCATTGTGATGTTGGCTTGATGTTTTGTAGCAGGAGATAACCGTGCTTCCAAATAAACATGGTACAAATGTAAAGATCGTTTCGGAGTATCTGTTAGCAAGATGTCTGACAAGCGATTTCATTTCATTTAGTTTATCTACCTTGAGAATGTACCTTGACCTAACTAATTAATACTTTTTCCTTTTTCCAATTTGGTGAAAAAATTGCCTACTGGACTTGAAGTATGCTGTCTCGAATGATTATTTGCTTCAACTGCCAATTATTTAGTAAAACTATCTTAATTTGTGATGTCGTTAATGTTTTTTTCTCTAATTGTGTTGGGTAGGGTGGTGCTTATCTTAAATGCCTTAAATGAACTGTACGAGAGCAAAGTAGCTTGGCATTAATATTCGTATGCAAGAACAAGTTGAGAAATGCTAAGAAAGTAAGTAGTGAGTGACTACATATTGGATTAACCTAAAACATGTATTTACATTACAAACTTTGCAAGAAATTTCACATTTAGTCCCTATTATTTATCAAAAAATTGTTTAGTCCCTATTGTTTAAAATAACCCAATTTAGTCTTTATTGTTTCTCTAAAAGTTTTAATTTCGTCCCTATTGTTTAAAGTTTCTCAATTTCATCCTTATTGATTCCCAAAAGTTTCAATTTCATCTCTATTATTTTCAAAAAATTTCAAATTCGTCCTTATAGTTTCTCAAAAGTTTTCAATTTAGTCCTCGAATAATAAGAACGAATTTGAAACTTTAAGAAAATAATAAGGACGAAATTAAAACTTTTTAAAATAATAGGGACAAAATTGAAACTTTTTAAGAAATAATAGGGACTAAATTGAGGCATTTTAAATAATAGGGACAAAATTAAAACTTTTGGTGAAACAATAGGGACTAAATTGAGACATTTTAAACAATAAGAACTAAATTAAGACATTTTGCAAACAATAGGGACTAAATGTAAAATTTTTCCTTTGTTCCCACAAACTGTGTAGATTTTACGGGGTTTCTTTTGGGAGTACTAGGAATTGACTTAATGGCTGCTTGACATTGTTTTATCTTCCAAAACAAGATGTGGTAACATTGAAATAATAGCATCATTAAGCAAGAAATTCTTATTCTGCAGCTCAATAAAAAGTTGCAATGCTTTCTCAATATTATTTTCAAGGAAATGCGACTTTTGCACTATGTTTGGTTTGGGTAAAATGGTGGAAAGTAAAGGAAGAGAATTTTTCCTCTTATGTGGAATGATATTTTAGCTTCATTTATTTTATTTTATTTTATTTTTTAAATTCATGAGTATTCGGATTTTACCCAACTTAAGACTTGACAAAAGATGCTATATGATGCTATCTTAGCACTCATTGTTACTCTTGTATATTGTAGTAATTTTACATATGAAATTATCCTTTTATTTTTTTTCTTTCTCTAACCCAAAAAAATTACAAAATTCCTTCCTCTCTTTTCCCTTCTTCAATTATTTGATATCAAAATGCGAGAATTTCCTTCCCTTTCTTTTTTCTCTATGTTTCTTTCCTTTATTTTCTCTTGCAAATTCATGTTTGAGATATTTGTGCTTGCTGACCAGATTATTAACTAGAGGAGGAATATATAAGGTAGAGAAGTTCAAGGTACTGACAACTGCAAAATCTCATTCGAAAGAAAATAGTTGATTATGTTTTGCCCCCTTAATGCATAAAGTAGTGTAACGATTTATCCCTTAATGTATTTTTTGTATCATTTAATGCCTCTCATTGTATTGATCAGTAAAAATCACAACCAATATATGACATAGATAGATGAATGTACATATAATTACCTTTAAGGGATTGAGTAATACAAACAAATATAAGGAAATAGATCATTACAATTTTATCCACATTAGGGGTAAAATTATATTGAGCTTTACAAATAAAAATATTATTTCATTATTCATATTAAAGGATAAATGCTTGATTGCACATTTCTTAGCACAATTGGTAACACGGTACGATCTCCTTCCTTGAATTCTGGGTAAGATAGTCATTCAGTGCAAGTGGTATCCTATATAACTAAAGTTATCTTAGTTGTCAGCGAATAAAAAGAAAAGAAAAAAGAGTGAAAAAGCTTAAGATTGAGAGTTTGGCAGTAGCTTCATGGCTCGATATCACTAGACTAGAAAGAAAGGGTTCAGTGATTGATTAATGAGATACTTTTTCAAAAAAAGAAATTGAAAAACAATTATGCTTATTACCGGTCAAACCTAATTAGGAAGCTATAGTTGTACCTTCTTTATCTTTTTAAAAGTTATATTAGTAATTTGTTTGTCATTTTTCATTTATAGTTAAGCTAATTGCAATAATGAAATAGCTTCTCGTGGTTATATTTAAAGATTGACATTGTTTACTAGTAGTAGAAAAATGTAAACAAATTAATAAGAAAATAAGCTGTAAAACTTCTGGCACTATTACACACATTGCTTTACATTTGGAAAATGAGAACTTGAAAATTGTAATATTCTTTTCTGAAATGATGGGGATTTCATTTTTTAATTTATTATTTCTACTAAGATTTTTTGGACTAAATAGGGAAACAAGCTTATTCCCACTTTGATAAATTTTACCATTGTTAGAAACAATGTTTATTTTAAAAAGGAAGCACAATAAATAATTTTTTTGGCAGATGGAGAATGTATAATAATCAAGTAGGTCATGATATTTTCATGATACTACAACATAGTCGGTGAAGACAACTTTTGCAGCAGCCTGTAATCTTTATTTGGGCGGTGGAGTGCATTGCAAGCTAAATCACATTACTCTGAGGCATTGCATAAGTTAGAGTATTATAGAACATTAGTTTATTGCCTATTCTAGAAGACTTCACAAATAAGCATCAATATTTTAACACAAAGAAAAGGAGAGACCTTTACACCATTTTTTCATTCAATATAATTCTCATGGATGTTTAACCATTCTTTAACAACTTCACTAAATTGGATCGGAGGCTAAACATGAAGAACAGTAACAAAGTAGCTGCTATTATTGCTTTTGGTGGCTCAAGATTTTTTTCATCACCTAAACGAGGTATATCTATTCTTTTCTCATCACATCTCCGTACTTGTACAAACCACCGCTCCTTTTCAATGAAATCAACATTTGGGTTTGAATCTATTAAAGATGTTGATGATGCTGTTTCTCTTTTCCATCAAATGGTTCGAATGAGACCTATGCATTCTGTTGAACAATACAATAAACTACTGACTGTTGTGGTGGGGATGAAATATTATTCCGTTAGCTGTTTCTTTGTTCAAGAATATCCGCATCTTGGGTATTCCTTTTGATGAATGTACAAAGACTATTGTTATAAACTGTTATTGCCTTATGAAACGTGTCGATTTGGGTTTTGCAATCTTCAGCTCCTTTTTCAAGCTTGTCTGTGCACCTGATGTCACTACCTACAGCGCACTCTAATTAAGGGGATATTTTTGAAAGATAAGGGTGTTGAGGCTGTGGATCTATTCAAAAAGTTGATCAGAGAAAAACTTTGTGAGCCAAATGAAGTTACTTTCTTGACTTTACTAGACGGATTGTGCAAATCAAGACATACAAACAAGGCGGTTGAGTTGCTCAGGGTATTAGAAAAAAGAAATTGCAAACCAACCGTCAAGGCATATAGCACAGTTATTGATGGTCTATGTAAGGATGGAATGGTAGATGATGTCAACCTCTTAGTTAAAATGATTGACAAGGGCATTCCACCAGATGTTGTCATCTACAATTCGTTAATTAAAGGTTCGTGCAATTTTGGCCGGTGGGATGAGTATAAAGAAGTATTGAATGAGATGTTCCATCACGAAATATCTCCAAGTTTATATACATTTAATATTCTTATTGATGCACTATGTAAGCAAGGGTTAGTAGAGGATGCAGAGAATGTACTGCAAATCATGATTCAGAGGGGTGTATGTCAGTACATAGTTACATATGGTGCATTGTTGTATGGGTATTGTTTGCAAGGCCGGCTAAATGAAGCACAAAAAGTTTTTGAACGTATGATGGCTGAAGGCTTGAAGCCTAATATTACTGAGTATAACATTTTACTGAATGAATTTTGTAAAAATAAGAAAATATATAGATGATGCGACACCCCTGTTTCGACAGATGTCTTGTCAAGGGTTTGTAGCCAGAACTAATACTTATAACATCATGTTACAAGGATTGTTCTGCGTAGGTAAATGTAATACTGCACAAGAACTATTTGAGGATATGCAATTGACAAGTATCGTTCCAAACATGTACACTTATTGTATTATGTTGAACGGGCTTTAGAAGAACAGGCACATCGAAGAAGCTTTGTCATTTTTTTATGACATCAAGGCCAAGGGATTAGTTAGTCATATTTCTATCTACAACATCATGATCGATGGATTATGCAAGAGTGGGAAACTCGATGTTGCTTGGAACATGTCAATAAACTTGCTTCCAAAAGGTTACATCCGGATGTTAGGACATACAATAAAATGATAAATGGGCTCTGCCAAGAAGAGCTGCTCAAGGATGCGAAGAAGATTTTTGATAAAATGGATCAAAATGATTGCTCGCCAAATGAAGTTACTTGCAATATTATTATCCGAGGATTTCTAAAGCAGGGTCTCTGTAATGAGGTAATGATGTCTGTTGAACAAATGTTAAAAAGAGGTTTCTCACTTAATGCATCCATATTCTCCATCTTGATGGATCTACTCAGTGCAGAAGGTCAGGATCCTATGTTTCAGTATATCATTCAAAAATTAGTTCGGAATAATAAAAGAAGTCTTCAAGTTTCACATACTGATTTATGTTCCTCACTTCAACATAAGATGTTGACAGTTACAAAGACGTGATCTTCAGGTTTCTACACCTCTCTTGTGGAAACATGCATGATTTAGGGTAACATGATTGATTATATCTCAATTTCTTAGATTACTAAAACGTAGAATGTATATTCAACATATCTGGAAAGAAATTCTTTTTTGTAGAATTTCTTGGCATATGTTTTTACATGTTGAACCTACCGAATTGAGTCGCTACCCTTTCTATATGTGCATTCATGGTATATCATGTTATGCAATATAATGCTTGTCTAGAGAACATGTTCATTTGTAGTACGATCAATATTTTTTCTAATAAAACAACGAGAATATTCAATTCGTTTTGTCTTTCATGTTATAAGGCATTTATTGTACCTTGATGCAGCCATGAAGAAGTTTCAATAGGAAGATTATGCAAGAGACCATGTTTGAGAAATTTGTGATTGCTGCTTCAATCATTTACTAAAAGAGAAATATATTATGGTAGAAGTTTAAGATGCAGATTTAGGTAAGCTTCATTAATATATTAGCAATCTTACTATTCCATAATTATGATAGCATCTGATTGTGTATTAGAATCTTGAGTAGTGTCCAATCCTTGCTGATTGATCATATGGGAAATGCTCAAAGAAGTTTATCTGGAATTTGACAATAATGATAGCATCTTTTGTTCTTACTTTTCTGATGGTGTTTTCAGTTTAAAGACACGTGCAAAAGATGGAGAAGGAAATCTTTCATCTGAGAGGGACCCAAGTATGTGCAAACTGCAAATGTCCCAAAAACTGCTGTTATATTAATGAACATAAGAATGTAGACGGATTCTTTAGTTCGCTTTACTTTTGTCCAAGTATAAATCCACTTGAATAATGGCGAAATTAGTGTAATAAATTGTCTAATTGCATTTTATTAGGCGATTTTTTTCTGTCAGGGCATAATCACACTTGAATGTGAACGTACGACTATCTAGATTTGAAGGTTGCAATAATTCAAAAGGAAGCTGTGTAATCTCATAAATAGCTACAATTGTAAATTCTTTGGTTTTCTTTTGATCTACTGAAAAAATGTAAATTGTTGGATCTTTTAATATCTTTACTTACCGCTGCAATTTATATATTTCCATACAAATTCAAGCGTTTAATTTTTTGTATTTCATCAAGATAATCTGATGTTGTGGTTCCCGGCTTTAGATGATATTTTACAGATATGAATAAGCAAGACACATTTCTGGTCTTTCCATGTGTTATGACCACATAGATCTTTGCCGTTGATGTGCAATCAATTAAGCCTGGACATGGTTTAGTACATTGAGTTTTTCGTTAATCTTGTCACTTGGGCTTTCGCTATCTTCAGGGTTTTGTTCCATAAACCAAATCAAACCAAACTAAGTCTTGTCCCATTAGATGGGATCGGCTACATGGATCATGTGACATCATTCCTTCATGTCGAGAATATCTCTTTTATAAGATCCATACACGCGAAGTCTCGTCTAATTGTCTCCGTCCAAGTAATCTTAGGTCTACCTCTACGTCTCTTCTGGTGTATTATTTCTAAACATTTGCACCTTCTAACAGGCGCCTCAACAGGTCGTCTCCTTACGTGGCCAAACCATCTCAGACGATTTTTTCTCATCTTATCCTCAATCGGGGTCACTCTTAATCTTTCACGTATCACATCGCTCATAATCTTGTCCTTCCTAGTTTTGTCACACATTCATCTCAACATTTTCATCTCAACCACCGACATTTTATGAACATGTTGATATTTTACCGCCCAACACTTCGAACCATATAACATAGCAGACCTAATTGCTATCTTATAGAACTTCCTTTTTAACTTAAGTGGTATTTTTTGATCACACAAGATTCCTGACGCATTTATCCACTTTGTCCATCCTGCTTTGATTCTATGATTAACGTCCGCATTAATCTCCCCATCTTGTTGAACCATAGAGTCCAACTATCTAAAACTCTCTTTTTCTTGTATTCTTTCTGAGTCTAATCTTACCTCTATTTCATTTGTCGACTTATTTTTGCTAAACATACATTCCATATACTCTGTCTTTGATCTGCTTAGCTTAAAGCCCTTAGATTCTAAAGTAGATCTCCATAATTCTAGCTTAGTATTTACACCTTCTCTAGACTCATCTATCAAAACAATATCCGCAAATAACATGCACCACTGTACTGCATCTTGAATTTTACTAGTGAGTTCATCTATGACTAGTGCGAAAAGGTATGGGCTCAAGGCAGATCCTTGATGTAGTCCTATTGTAATTGGAAAAAGACTAGACTCTCCTCCCCTCGTACTTACGCTAGTCATCGTTCCATCGTACATATCTTTTATCACCTCAATGTATGCTACACACACACTTTTTTCTCCAACACTCTCCACATAACTTCCCTAGGAATTCAGTCACATACTTTCTCCAAGTCAATAAACACAATGTGTAAGTCTTTCTGGTTCCCTCGATATTGTTCTATTAACCTCCTTAGCAACAAGATAGCTTCCATTGTTGATCTTCCAGGTATAAAACCAAATTGATTTTCTGACACCCATGTATTTCTCCTTATTCTTCTTTCAATCACTCATTCCCAGAGTTTCATAGAGTGACTCGTTAATTTAATTCCTCGGTAACTGGCGCAATTCTAGATATCTCCTTTATTTTTGTATATTGGAACTAAGGTGCTCTTCCGCCAGGCATCAGGCATCTTCTTGCTCCTCAAAATTCTGTTAAAAAGCCTCGTTAGTCACGTTATACCCTCATCACCCATGCATCTCCATACTTTGATTGGGATACTATCTGGACTTACAACCTTTCCAACTTTCATCTTTTTAAGTGCCCCTTTAACCTCTTCTCTTCTTATCCGCCGGTAAAATATGTAGTTTAACTCCACTTCTGATCTTTCTAGTTGTCCCTAGTTTATGTTACTAGAATGACCCTCGTTAAAAAGCTTGTAAAAATAGTTTTTCCACTGCTCTTTTATCTCATCTTTTTTGACTAGTACCTTATCATCTTCATCCTTAATACATTTCACCTGACTTAGGTCCCTAGTTTTCCTTTCCCTAACTTTTGCAAGCTTAAATACCTATTTTTCTCTTTTTTTGTATCAAGTCGCTTATAAAGTTCCTCGTATGCTTTTGTTTTAGCCTCGCTAACTGCTTTTTTTGCTTCTTTTTTTGCTACTTTGTATCTCTCCAAATTTCCATGATTACAATATTTTTTTGCCTCTACTTTTTCTTGTTAACTTTCTCTAGAACCTAATGATATTGGGATTTTGGTTCTGAAAACTTCATTTCTTTCTGTTGTTATATGTCATCTGCAGCAGTTGATTGTGACATCGGTGACATTTCTCACTACATTGCTCATATTTTTAGGTGATGATTTAAGAAGATGACTTCTATGTTTGTGATATCATTGGTCATCTTATTCACTCTAGTATTATCATATGAAAATCACTCCTTCCCGCATGTGTCATCAGAATGCAGCCACTCGAGGGACATAACAACTAGACTCGTTATTTGTCCATGGAATATAATACCTAAACATTTCAAGTTATGAAATATATATCACAGTGCAGAAAAAATTTCATTGCTTTGTTGGTTTGACCAATGAGGAATTCACTTGTAAATGCAGTTGTGGGATATATATCTTTAAAGCACACTGCTTGTTTCTTCTTTCTTTTTACTCATGTCTTCAAGGAGCGGAAATAGATTGGAAAGCAATATTTGAACAGTCAGCAAAACACATTTCTGTTTGAGCCTTTTTGGAGCCTCTAACTTAGGATTAAAGATGATCGCGTGGATAGGTTTTACGAGTACACGCCTCACCACCATCTATATTTGGAGGCTATTAGAGTGGTGAATGGCAAACGCTGGTGGGGATTGCAAGTTGATTCTTACTCCCTGAGTGGAGATGCGGTTGGGGGCTTGGGATAGGTGTTGCATGCTAAGGTACTTGTTAGATAAACTTTACATCTTAATTCTCTACATACTCTTTAAACCAAAGAGTTATATGAATGGAAAATTGTCACCGTTGCCAATGTGCTTACACCTCAATTTTCAAGATTTTATGTAAGATATTCTTTCATGTTTCTAATAAAGTTGTTTGTAAAAATTTGTTAACGGTTTTATTTTTCTTTTATTGGTTTTTAGTGCCTAAATTTCTCAAGCATTGACTATTAAGTCAGCTTTGGCTTTTTAGGAGAACTTGGTACCTTTCATATAATGGCTTTGGTTTGCCTATGAAATGTGTCGCAGAGGGAAAAAATTTACCCATGTCGGATTTGCTATTGCAACTTGTATCTTGAGTTTTGCAATTTATATGGTATATATATATATTAATATTTGAACTTAAAGAAAAAAGGAAGAGTTCAAGTTAAGTAGTACAAACCTAGTTTAGTAGGCCAGAGCACGTTCAAGAAAAATTATTTTCTCATGCCAAACGGTCATTTAGTTGTGGAATAAAAAAATGAGTATCCCGTTATAAAAATGGAGTGATGTGGACCTCATAAAAACTAATTCCACGCTTAATCTCTAATTAGGTAGAGAGTAAAAAATTTCAGACAGAAGTCCAAATTAGACTTTTAGCTGCACAACTTGACCATAGAGCATAAATGTGTCCGTATACGTAAATCCAAACAATTGTAGTTTCTTTAGATTTATTTTGAATAAATTGCTTGCCGCCCTTTGTGTTTTATTTAAAATACTCATTCACCCTCTATAATTTTAAAATAGGCTTATTACCCCCTATGTTTTTTCGATTATAGCTGATGCACCCAAAATCTTTTATTTCATTAACAAACGTTACCAAATTAGTTAATTGATCGTTATACCTTTACATAAAGTTAAAATCGAAAAAACATAGGGGAGTAATGAGCCTATTTTAAAATTACAAGGGGTGAATGAGTATTTAGGGCAAAACACAGAGGGATGACAAACAATTTACTAAAAGGGTATTTTTGTCCAGCAACGAATTTATTTATACCAAAAGCATAAAAAAATCGCATTTTAAGCGCGTGTGTTGCAATTGCTGTTAAATTAGACGGTTTTTTTAACGGAGAGGGGCAGTCAACTACACTCTAAAAATCATAGGGGAGTAATGAGCCTATTTTAAAAATACAGAGGATAAATGAGTATTTACGGCAAAACACAAGAGGACAACAAGCAATTCACTCGATTTCTTTTTTTAAAAATTGTTTTTAATTACAAGATTATAATACTTTTGCTAATTGGCACTGACATCCTTATCAGACTAATAAAGATATTGTCAAAGATTTTAATTGTTTTACATGAATAAATCAAGATATTTAACACCATTATATAAGATTATGAGTTATTTCACGTAGTACCAATTAATTTTAAGATAGAAGACCAGACTAATCTATCATAGTGATTTCAGAGCTGGCCTTGGGCTCCTATGTACCTTTGCTGTAAATTTCAAAGCTGCAAATTTTTTTAACCAGGAGCATATATACTCTTGTGTACTTGAGAAAGTTGCAATGAAATTTCCTTTTGCTGATTGAGCAAAAAAAAAAAAGCTAGCCTTGGTCTTCGCTGTTCTTGTGCCACGTTATAAGCCTTCAACAATTGACTTTAATCATGAGTCACACATGAATAGGGTGAGATAAATCAGGATATTTAGGTGGGTGTTGGAGAATCTAATTGTTCCACATAGATAAATAAGACATTCAAGATTAGTAATTGAGGAGAACTTCTTTGGTCAGTCTGGACTGATCATTAGCCCATTCATATACAAGTGGATCCCACAAAATGTGGAGTCCAGCCTATGTGTCTATGATTGATGGTCAACCTGGGTTGTTCTAAGAATTTTCAATAATTGAGATCTTAGCCTACTCTATTTTATACCAATTGACTCAGACTAATCTATCACATACTTGAATTACCTTGTATGCTACAAACATAAGCATTTTTTATGATTATTATTCCATCATGTTGTTGAAGAAATCTCTAGAAATTATCAATTGGCAAATCCAACACCACCCTTTCGTATTACGCTATAGTATCAAATGTTTACCATCTCATAGAAGGTCAACAACATTTTATTAATGCGCATTTACCTACACTAAAAAAATCCATCCAACACATTACTATGGGTGTTATTATGCGGGTGCAATCCTCCATAACAATAATAGTATTCACTCATCTACGAGTCATCTCTTGAAACAACTTCACAACATTATTCATTCTTACACTTACAATATGATTAATCAATGTCATTGCTAATAAAATATATTATATATAAAATAGGGATATATCATGTGCTCTTACAACACTATTGAGAGTTAAAATTATATTTTGGGTATAAATATACTATCACTGTACAAAAAAGTACTAATGGAGTATAACAAGACGGAATAATTTTGGTAACTCTAAAAGGGAATGAGGTTATTTGGGATTTATTCATAAAATATTTAGGCAGTGATTGATATGTGAGAATGAGTTTAAAATGGAATGACATTCCCAATTATATTTTAATTCCTATGTTTGGTATGAGGGAATGAACTTGGGAATGTCATTCCCAATGGAATCTCATTCCCATATACATGAGAATAACCATTCTAAACCAAATACATGAGAATGACTCATTCCCATGTGTTTGGAATAAACTTGACTACCATACTCTTATATAACATAACTTTTATAAATAATTTGTTTTACAATTAATAATTATTATTATGAAAATTATAATGAAAATAAAAATAAAATAAAAAAACAAAAAAAAAAAATAATAATAGTGATTAAATAATAATAATAAGAATAATTAAAAATACAATAATATTATTATGAAAATAATAAAAATAATAAAAATAAAAATAAAAATAATAATAAAAAAAAAAATAAAAATAAAAATAAAAATAACAAATAAACACATAAAACAATAAAAAAAACAAAAACAAAAAATAATAATAGTGATTAAAATAATAATAAAAAATACTAATAATAATAATAATAAAGTAAAATAATAATGATAAAAATAAAAACAAAAATAATAATAATAATAATACCAATTTAATAAAAATAATAATAATTATTGTTGTTGTTATTTTTATTTTTTTTTTTTTTTTTATTTTGTTATTAATAATAATAATTATTTTAATTTTAATTTTTTATTTTTATTATTATTTATTGTTGTTGTTGTTATTATTATTATTATTATTATTTTGTTATTCCTATTATTATTATTTATATTTATATTATTTATGGTTATGTTTATATTTATTCTTATTTTTAATACTATAATAATAAAAGGAAAATTATGTCATTAATTTGTTTTACAATTAATAATTATTATTATGAAAATAAAAATAAAATAATAAAATACTAATAAAAACAAAAATAAAAAATAATAATAGTGATTAAATAATAATAAAAATAATAATAATTAAAAATACAATAATAATATTATGAAAATAATAATAATAATTATAATAATTATAATAATAATAAAATAAAAATAAAAATAAAAATAAAAATGATAATAATAATAAATAAATAAAATAAATATAATAATAATAAAAGCAAAAAATAATAATAGTGATTAAAATAATAATAAAAAATATACTAATAATAATAATAAAGTAAAATAATAATGATAAAAATAAAAACAAAAAAAATAATAATAATAATACCAATTTAATAATAATAATAATAATTGTTGTTATTATTATTGTTATTTTTATTTTGATTTTGATTTTAATTTTGTTATTAATAATAATTATTATTTTTATTTTTATTTTTTATTTTTATTATTATTTATTGTTGTTGTTGTTATTATTTATTATTTTTATTTTGTTATTATTATTATTATTATTATTATTTATTGTTGTTGTTGTTGTTGTTATTATTATTATTATTATTATTATTATTTATATTTATATTGTTTACGGTTATGTTTACAGTTTATATTTATTCTTATTTTTAATACTATAATAATAAAAGGGCAATTCTGTCATATTATACAAGTAATTCACATTACTATTCTTAATTCCTAGAGCATACCAAACACGTCATTCTCATTTCTAAGTTCATTCTATTCCCAATTTAATTCCATTAATGTCCAAATCTATTTCAGTATATCAATCGCTACCTTAGAGCTATTTAGCTTTTACATAGGGACAGTGGGGCTGCAACGCTTTTTAACCCTGGATTCTTTTTAAAATATAAGATATTATGAATATATTTTTAGTCTAAAATATCAATTAGACCATTACTACATGTAAACCTAACAAACTATAGAAGCTTAATCATGGAGACTAGTGCAAGTAAAGTTCATGTGGTTTATAGCTGCTCACCTATCCGCCACGGGTCCGGATCTCCTGCGGGAATGATTTGGAAGATCCAAAACTCCTTTGTTTTTTTAGTTATTTTGTTGTTCATAGATTAACGAAAATGTGCAAAAGCTCTAGTAGTTGAGGTTAAACAAAACAATATCAGAGCCAGAAAGATAAATTGTTTAATTTGGCAAAGGATTCACTCTCCCTTCGGTCCGAGAAATTTTTTGCATGCTTCCTAATGAACCTGAAAAAAGGATAAATGCCCAAGATTAAATAGAAAAAGAAGATCCACCATAAAGTATCATTCATGTTATCAAGTTATTACAAGCCCCTTTGAGTTTGTTTAGTTTAGCCTGATTAATAGAATGAATGATAGTGTTACTGACCACGTTCCAAACAATTTTTTTTGTTTTCACACTCTTTTTTTTTTTTTTGATCAAGAGTTATAGATAGCATAAGAAATGATGTTTTGCCATTAGACTAGTTAGTTAGCATTCCAAATGTTTTGAGTTGTACTTTGGCAACTAAAATGTTGCTTCCGAAATAGGCTAATTGCTCGTGCACCTATTAGTTTTATAAAAGTTTTAATTTAGAGACCAAAAATAAATAAATAATCTGAATCATGTCTAGGCCTATATTTGTCTATATGTCATAGGTTACCCGGCAAACTCGTCAAATTTTACAGGCTAGCCATGACCACGAGGGCTTAATTAAGAATTTTAAAACTTTAGGGGCTTAAATAGAAACGTGGACATCAGTATTGTATTTGTTTCAGAATCGATCCGGCTCAGATAATTGTTTACTCACCCACTTTTCTTTTCATCTTTCTGCTTTCCCTTTCCCCAAATTGGAGGCTGAAGATGAAGAAAAGCAGCTGCTGTGCTGCTATTATTGCTTTTGGCAGCTTAAGATTTCTTTCTTCACCTAAACGAGGTTCATCTACTCTTTTCCTTATGCACCCACTAATTTTCTCATCACCTCTTCAAAGTATTACAACCCACCGGTTGTTTTCACTAAAATCAAGATTTGGGTTTGAATCCATTAAAGATGTTGATGTTGCTATTTCTCTATTCCATCGAATGGTTCGCATGAGACCTAAGCCTTCCGTTGAACAGTACAATAAACTACTGACTGTCATGGTTAAGATGAAACATTATTCGTCTGCTGTTTCTTTGTTCAAGAATATGCGCATTTTGGGTATTCCTGTTGATGAATATACGATGACTATTGTGATAAACTGTTATTGTCGTCTGAAACGTGTCGATTTGGGTTTTTCAATCCTAGGCTGCTTTTTCAAGCTTGGCCATGTACCTAATGTCACTACCTACAACACTCTAATTAAGGGGCTGTTTTTGAATGATAAGTTTGTTGAGGCCGTAGAGTTATTCAAAAAGTTGATCAGAGAGGATATTTGTGAACCAAATAAAGTTACTTTGGCCATTGTATTAAACGGGTTGTGCAAGTCATGACATACAAACAAGGCGGTTGAGCTGCTCAGGGTATTGGAAAGAGGAGAATGTAAGAGGCGTATACCACTGTTATTGATAGTCTATGTAAGGATAGAATGGTAGCTGATACTATGAACCTCTTATCCGAAATGATTAATAAGGGCATTCCACCAGATGTTGTCACATACAGTTCGTTAATTCGAGAATTGTGTAGTTTTGGCAGGTGGAATAAGGTTGAACTGTTATTGAATGAGATGGTTGATTACAAAATCTCTCCAGATCTACATACTTTTACTATTTTGGTGGATGCATTTTGTAAGGAATGATTAATAGAAGATGCAGAGAATGTATTACAAATTATGATCCGGAGCGGTATGCATCCTGACATAGTTACATATGGCGCACTAATGGATGGATATTGTTTGCAAGGCCGGTTAAATGAAGCAGAAAGAGTTTTTGAACGTTTGATGGCTGAAGGCTTGAAGCCTGACATTACTCAATATGACATATTATTGAATGGATATTGTAAAAATAAGAAAATAGATGATGCAATGTGCCTCTTTCGACAGATGCCTTGTCTAGGGTTGGTACCTGGCACAGAGAGTTATAGCATCATGATACAGGGATTGTTTCGCGTAGGTAAATGTAATACTGCACAAAAACTTTTTGAGGATATGCAGTTGTTGGGCGTAGTTCCAGACATTTTCACTTACGGTATTATGCTAGATGGGCTTTGCAAGCACAGGCCTATTGAAGAAGCTTTGTCATTTTTCCATGATGTCGAAGGCAAAGGATTAGTTCGTTATATTTCTTTCTACAATATCATAATCAACGGACTATGCGAGAGAGGGAAACTTGATGTTGCTCGCAATATGTTTAACAATCTAGCTTCCAAAGGGTTGCATCCAAATGTCACGACATACAATATAATGATAAAGGGGCTTTGTCAACATATGTTCCTGGAGGATGCGAAGAAGCTTTTTGAGAAAATGGAAAATAATGGTTGTTTGCCAAATGAAATTACTTATAATGTTATTGTCCAAGAATTCTTAAAGCAGGGTATCTCTCATGATACGACGATGTATCTCGAGTAAATGGTCAAATGAGGTTTCTCACCTTACGCGTCCACATTTTCCATCTTGATAGATCTACTCCCTGTAGAAGGTCAAGATCCTTTGTTTCAGAATATGATTCAGAAATTGGTTCCAAATGATAAAAGGAGTCTCTAAGTTTCTGGTGCTGCATTATGTTCCTCACTTCAACAGAAGACGTTGAAAGTTGCTAAGACGTGATATCTAGGTTTTTGAAGCTTTGTTATATTTCTATAATTTATAATTTGATTATATCTGGAAAGAAATTCTTATCCTGTAAAGTTTCTTGGCACATTTTTTTGTGTTGAACCTGAGAAAATGTCTCTATCAATCTTTTCTGGATGTGGCATTCGTAAATAGTCATGGTATTTGATATAATAGATGTCTCGAGGGAGATGCTAATAACAATAAGTTTGTTATCCCTTGACACAGCCTTGAAGAAGTTTGAAAAGAAAGTTTGTTTCTGTAAGCTGAATAGTAGCTTTGAAGCAAAATCTTGCATATATATATATCTGTAGCAACGAGCTAGTGAACCTGATATCAGGAACATTAGGGCAGAAGATAGTTTTTATTGTGGCAGAAGATCAGGTGCTCTTGTGAATCCTTCCATTGTTAAATGTGGCATATAGTTTTTCATTGTACAATTTCTTAATTGTGATGTTGGCTTTATTTTTCACAAGTAAACATGGTATAGAGGTAGAGTTTGTATTAGAGAATCTGTGCTATTTCTCTATGTCAAAAGACTTGAAATGCATGACAAAAGCAAAGTGGGAAGGATTCAGCTCATGATAAGCCAAGTAGTGGATTTGTGTAAGGTATTAAATTGCACAATTTTTTTGTCATGTGATTTTCTATTTGAAGTCTAGACAACTGATATGTATTCATGGTGTCTATAATAACCTGTAAAGTCTGGAACTAAATTATGTCTCCATTTTGTAGCATACTTCTTACGCATTACTGTGCCTATGAACTTCAGTACCTAAACACGTAAATTATGAAATATGTTCTGACTGTGAAAAGCATCAGGCTTAGCCCCAGGTTCAATCCCCTGAATTGTGCACAGATGCTTAGTTGAATGAGCAGCTCAGACCTCCATCCCCTACTGCACGTTGACTTCCACCTTTCCTTGGTTATTTTTGAAACTGAAAGCGAGGAAATTTCTTTGACATGTGTTCGGTTCAATTTTCTCCCTCTGCCCTGATTGCTTTGTGCAGTTTGTGCAAAGAGCTGCAAATGTGGCAGTGAATTTTGTTGCTCTACGGAACCTGTGTGACTGAAGGCCCTGATTCATATTTGGTTTTCGAGTACGCCAAGAATGGATCTCTAAAGGACTCGCTTCATGGTGGTTCAGCAATGAAAAACCAGTTCATCGTGTCCTGCTATTGTTTCTTGACATGGAATCAGAGGCTAAAGATCTGTCTAGATGTTGCCACGAACTTACAGTTTATGCATCAAATCTTGATGAAGAATTCAACGCTAAGGCTGGTAATTTCAGCATGGCTAGATGCGTTGAGGACGATGCAGATGATGATCAGCAGTCTCATCCAAGTCAATTTGCCTCATGGAATCAAGGGTACATAATTGCACCTAGCTAGCATTGATATTTTCGCGTACGGAGTGGTTTCACTAGAGGTTTTGTCTGGGAAAACAGCTATTTTTAAAAGTGTGTTAACATTCTCCCATCCTATCCAACTTTCAGGCATTAAGATACGTTTCAAGTGTGGATGATCATTCACTTGTTATTGCTCAATGCTTCTTCCATCACCAAACCCCATCTCTTGCTCTCTTCTCCAATCTGCTCGTATCTGAAGTTAAGTTTCCCTGATTAGCCTTTATTTTACTGTATTTGGAGTTTGGTCAAAGGCAAAGAACTTCTGCTGAAAAGATAATTTGGTCCTCCGTTAATTGTCAAGTCTATTAACATTTGACATGATCCATGGCTACCGAGCTTTTATAGGAGATACAATATATGATTTATCAGAACTCATAGAGAATATAAGCAGAAGCATTTTCAGTCAACAATTCCTTGCTACTCTCAAACCTAACAGGCTATAAAAGCCTAATCGTGGAAACTAGTGCATGTGAAGTTCACAAGGCTTATAATTGCTCATCTTGGAGATTAAATGCATCCTTTATGATATTAGGTTATTAAAAGCTTCCTTTTGATTTTGTTTATTTTAACGTGATTAATAGATTGGGGGGTAACAGTGTTATTGACTAGGTTGCATTCAATGTTTTGTTTTGTTTTTTTTGTTTTTGTTTTTGGTTAAGAGTTGCACACAACTTAAGAAATGGTATTTTGCCATTAGATTTGTTTATAATATTCTAAATGCTTTGATTGTATCTTACCAACTAAACCGTTGCTTCCGAAATAGGATAATTGTATAGGATAATTGTTCATGTGGCTATTAGTAGGGTCTTTACAGTTTTATAGTGGAAAGTAGATCAATCGCATCAAATTTCGCTTTTGTAACATATAGTCCTATTTAAGTCAATTTCATTCTTTTGCGGGAACAAATTGGCTTTGGAAACATAAAAACTATTCTTATTTAATATAATTCTCCTCCTTTTATTAGTTTTAATCTAAAGACCAATAAAATAAATAAATAAATACCCTGAAAAGTATCTTGCCCGTTATTCGTCTTTATTTCATAGTTTTACGATAGGCTTATTTGAGTCTTAAATTCATTCTAAAATTATAAATCACATAATACGACCACACACTCGATACATATCAATATTATATTACTTGATGAAATCGATTAATTTCTTAAATTTATATTTAAGGTATCACTAACATATTTGGAGTATATTTATGGGTAAATAACATATTACCCCTATGTGTTTTGTTAAAAATGTATAATATCTTTTTTGTTTTAAAAATTAGGTGATTATTGCCATGTATTTTGTTAAAAGTGGACAATACCCCCCTGTATTTTATAAATTAGCTACTTACCCCCCTGTGTTTTATAAAAGTAGCTAATTACCCCCTGTGCTTTTTAAAAATTAGCGCTTTTGTTAAAAAATATAAGGGGGTAATCAGCTACTTTTATATAACACAAGGGGGTAATCAGCTACTTTTAGCAAAGCACAGGGGGGTAATTAGCTAATTTTTAAAACACAGGGGGATATTGTGTACTTTTAACAAAACACAGGGGGGTAATCAGCTAATTTTTAAAACACAGAGGGATATTGTACATTTTTAGCAAAACACAGGGGGGTAATATGATGCATACTGCAGCCCCCATTCAACTCTTTTTTCTTTTAAAAATATGTGTACTTGTAAAATAGTTTTAGACAAAAAATAAATTTAGAACCTACCAAACAAAAGTATTTATATATGAGTAGTAAACTAGTTTTTACCCCATTAAACAAATACACTTAATTCGCCCCGACATGCTATTATATATTCCATATCCATCTTATAATAAAATAAACCCGTGGAGCTCCATTTTCAAGGAATCGGATCCATGGCCCAGGTCTTATTAACTTCACCCACCTCATATTTTGGATGTTGCTGTTTCGATTTCCCCAATTGGAGCTAAGATGAAGAAAACTAATGCAGTAGCGATTGCTTTTGCATTTGGTAGCTCAACATTTTTGTGTTCCGCCAAACAAGGTACATGTGTTCTTCCTTATACTTTCACAAATCACCGCTCGTTTTCGTATAAAACAAGATTTGAGTTTGAATCTATTAAGGATGTTGATGATGCTGTTACTGTTTTCCATCAAATGGTTCGAATGAGACCTAAGCCTTCTGTTGTAGATTACTGCAATCTGCTGACTCTTATTGTGATAAACTGTTATTGCCGTATGAAATGTGTCGATTTGGGTTTTTCAATCCTAGGCTGCTTTTTCAAGCTTGGCCATATACCTGATGTCACCACCTACAACACTCTAATTAAGAGTCTGTTGTTAAAAGATAAAATTTTTGAGGCCGTAGAGTTATTCAAATAGTTGATCAGAGAGAAACTCTGTGGGCCTAATGATTTTACTTTCGCGACTGTATTGGACGGTTTGTGCAAATCAGGACATACAAACGAGGCCGTTGAGCTGCTCAGGGTATTTGAGAAGGGAAATTGTAAACCCAACACTTCTGCGTATAACACTGTTATTGATAGTCTATGTAAAGATAGAATGGTAGATGATGCTATGAACCTCTTATCCAAAATGATTGACAAGGGCATTCCACCAGATGTTGTCACCTACAATTCGTTAATTCAAGGTTTGTGCAATTTTGGCCGGTGGGATGAGGTTAAACTGTTACTGAATGAGATGTCTGATTACAAAATCTCTCCAAATTTATGTACTTTTACTATTTTAGTGGATGCATTTTGTAAAGAAGGATTAATAGAAGATGCAGAGCATGCATTCCAATTGAAGCATGTCTGCAAATCCTGTTTTCTTGGATGAGGATGCTTCTTCAGGCTCTGGGGAGGATGCAAACATGTTAGATGGACATAACAACTGGCAGTCTGCAACACCAAGTTCAGGTAATCGAAAGAGACGTAAGGCTACGGGTGATGCTATAGTTGATGCTATGCTGGAATAGCAACTACTTCAAAGATGAGGGCAGCTGCAATTACGAGGAATGAGGAGCAGTTTGCTATAAGCAACTGCATAAAAGTACTGGATGAGATGCAAGGCATTGATCAAAGCCTGTACTTTTTTGCTTTAGATTTATTTGAGAGTACCAATGCCAGAGAAACATTCATGTGTCTCAAAAATGAAAGACGAGTAGCTTGGTTGCAGCGCAAGTTTAGGGCTTCCTCTGTCTCAGCTACCTGAGGAGTCCAAGAACTAGAGTTCCTTTTCTGTGAGCTTTCCAAATTTATATAGATGACCTCTCCCTCTAGTGGAGTCTCTGGGACGATCACCTTGTACTTGACTTTGTCGTTCAGGGCTATGTAATGTTTTTTCAAGCAATTAGTGCAGTTAATTGAAGTATGCTCCGTGTTTCTCATCTTGCTTGCATCTCTTTGTACAATAAATATTTTTCTTGAAATCTTCATAAATCTGTGAGAATGTATACCACTAAGCATAATTGTTTTGTTATACATTTCGTGTTTTACAATCTACTTCTACAGATTGCTCAAGCAGCATGGATGATTTAGACAGGGAATTGGATGCGATGGAATTAGTTGCAGCAGCAGGTGGTTACTATTACTATGATATAATCAGTAGCCAGCCTCAGCGTGGTTTGTCCCCAAAAGGGTTTGGATTTATGGCTGAAGTACTCAACGGTCATGGCGATTTAATTATGCCGTGAAATGTTTAGAATGGATAAAGATGTTTTCCACAAGCTATGTGACATTCTTCGGCAGAGGGGCATGCTGCGTGACACACCTGGGGTTATGGTAGAAGAGCAATTGGGAATCTTCTTGAATATTATTGGGCACAATGAGTTTAACAGGGTAATACAAGATCGCTTTCAGCACTCTGGTGAGACTGTAAGGAGGTACTGTAATAAGTTGAAGGCAATCAAGTCATTGTTGCGTGAGTTTCTTCAATCACCACCAGATACAACACCTCAAGAGATCATCAGAAGCAATAGATACCATCCATATTTCAAGGTTTATGCCTGAATGCTCTCATCTTTCATTTCTCATGCAATTTTGTTCTGTTATTAACTGAACTTTGTTTTATCTAGGATTGTATTGGGGTAATAGATGGTATGCACATTCTTGCACGTATACCAGCCAAGGATCAATCTCGATTTCGTAATAAAGTGGTGTCTTGTCACAAAATGTCTTGGCATCTTTCACATTTAATCTCCATTTTATATTTGTCTACCCTGGTTGGGAAGGTTCAGTTGCAGATTCACGTGTATTAAGAGCCGTTCTCGATAATCCTGATCAGAACTTCCCTCCGATTCCCGAAGGTTGTTTCCTAGCGTTCATTTTACAGCCCTATTGATATCTAGCTCTTGCCATTTTGGTTTCTGTTGCATATCTGATGGTCTAGTCCTGAACAATTACCATGAATATTTTGTGTTAGAGGCAAGTATTATCTTGTTGATACGAATTATGTGAATATGAAGGACTTATTGCACCCTACCATGGGGGTTGATATTACACCCCTGAATATAGAGGTGCTAATCAGTTTCCAAGAAATGCCAAAGAATTATTTAATCATCGGCATGCCTGTTTAAGAAATGCAATACAGAAGTCTTTTTATGTGTTAAAAGAGCGGTTTCCAATTCTCAAACGTGCTCCTCATTCTGCTTTTCCAATTGAGCAGAGGGCTTCCTTGTTACAAGACTATTGCAGCAGCTAGGTGGGATGACTTCATTAACAAATGGGACGAATGTTAATTCGTGGCTTACTAATGGAAACAAACCGGGATGTTTCATTCTGAAAAGTTCTCGTCTTCTGCTTGTAATTGTTGGTGAAGAAGGACATTGCTTGCTGCTTCTAATTTCTCCGTCTCATGTTTTGAAGGAGCAGAAATAGATGTCATTTGGCTACTGACTAGTGACTATGCCTTTTGATGACAACTTTCTTGTGGAGCTAGCATAGGTTTCAAGGTTAATGATGCTTCTAAAAGCGATTGCAGAGCTATGTCTTAACAGTAAGCAAGACACATTTCTGATTAGCCTTCTTCTTTCTAAGTTTAGGTTTTGAAGTTTCATGTTCCGGCTTAGTTTTACAAGATGGTTTATGGAGAACTCATATAATGCTGATTTTTCTTCAATATCTAGTTGGTATTCGCGATATAGAAGGAATTTGTTTTATGAATGGCTGCATGACTTCTTCTTACAACAACAAATAAACAATTTGAGAAATCTCTGTTTCTGCTTTGAAGGTGTTAACAAGATGTCTAGCAAGTGATTTGTATTCAGTTCAGTGTATCTACCTTGAAAATGTACCTTGACCACAATTAAAACAATCTTTGGTCTAACTGCTATTTTTTCTATTTGTTGACAAAATCGTCTGCCTGAATTTTGAAGTATGTTGTCTCGGATGATTGTTTTGCCTGTTAATGCTTAATTTGTGGCGTCGTTAATGCGTTTTTCTCCAATTGCAGTTGACAGGGTGGAGCTTTTTAATGCTTAAATATGTTAACTAAACTATAACAGAGCAAAGTAACTTAGTACTTGACAGTATGATTTGAATTCTCTTCTAGTCATTAGTGTTACTGAGTGATTAATAGGTAAAGTTCTAATCATCCATATCTATTAAATGGTTAGAATTTCACCTCCTGCTCGAGAGATACAAGTGACAAGGAGAGGATCCTTATCCCCTTACGTGCATTACAAAGTTATGCAGGTTTTGTTCTCTCATATTGTGCATATTTCACTGTGGGAACACTAGCAAGTGACTTAATGAATGCGTGACATTGTTTTGTCTTCCAAAACAAAATGGAGTAAATTGCTTGCCGCCCCTGTGTTTTGCTCGAAATACTCATTTATTCTCTGTGTTTTTAAAATAGACTCATTACCCCTTTGTGATTTTCGGAATGTAGCTAACCGCCCCCCTCCGTTAAAAAAGCCGTCTAATTGAACAGCAATTGCAACATGCGCACTTAAAATGCGATTTTTTTATGCTTTTGGTTTAAATAAATTTGTTGCTGGATAAAAATACCATTTTAGTAAATTACTTGTCGTCCCCCTGTGTTTTTTCTCAAATACTCATTTATCTCCTGTGTTTTTAAAATAGCTCATTATCCTCTTATGTTTTTTTGATTTTAACTTTATATAAGGGTATAACGATCAATTAACTAATTTGGTAACGTTTGCTAATGAAATAAGAGTTTTTGGGTGCGTCAGCTTAATCGAAAAAATATAGGAGGTTAATGAGTCTATTTTAAAAATACAGGGGGTGAATGAGTATTTCAGATAAAATACAGGAGAGCGGCAAACAATTTACTCAAACAAAATGTGGTAACATTGAAATGACAACATTATTGAGTAAGAAGTTCCAATTCTGCACCTCCTTAAAAAAGCTGCTGCACCGGTTTCTCAATGTTATTTTCAAGGAAGGAAAGCCTTGACATCATATTTGGATTGGGCACAAATGGGTGGGAAGAACTCGTTGTTTGGATTGATTAATCGGCAAGGGAAAAAATAAATGGAGGTATTGTAGAATTTCTTAATAGTCGTTTTTATTTCCCCTTAGATTAAGGTAAGATGAAAGGGAAAAAAATGATCATTTGTGAAAAGGTAAAAATTTGTTACTCTTGTATTTTCAAAATTCTTCTTCCATTTCTTTTCTTTTTCAATTTAGATAAGTACCATAAAATCCGTCATTCGAAACACTCAAAAAATTTCAAGAGTTTATTAACATGAACACTTATCCTTGATGTTATAAATAAAAACTTTGCAACTCCAAAGGCTTAATTTAAAAAAATGAATATATACTTTTTCAAAAGAATAAGACATTACATCGTAAGAGTACAACAATAAATATCATTTTATGTATTCCAAAAAATATAGTAATTAAAGGGAAAATATTGACATTGAATTCAAAATAAAAAGTTAAATACTATGTCAGACTTACTGACATATTAATTTAATAATTATAAAAGCAAAATATGTAGTGCAATATACTTCAAGTTTTAATTTATTTTTTCTCTTTTTGTTGAGAAATATATTCAAGATTATCTAATAAATATACTAAAAATGTTTAGCCAAAAAAAAAGGAACGGAAACAAAAAGAAAAAAAAAAGGATAAACGATGTCGTTCGATAGTCTCTTTAAATCTCTAGCAGGGCAAAGGAGAGTCCTTTACTCCATTTTCATAAGCAAATCTTTTGCCCATTTTCAATCATTCTGTAACAACTTCACCAAATTGGAGGCTAAAGATGAAGAACAGAAACACAGTAGCTGCTATTATTGCTTTTGGTTGCTCAAGATTTTTTTCATCATCTAAACCAGGTACAACCCACCGCTCCTTTTCACTAAAATAAAGATTTGGGTTTGAATCTATTAAGGATGTTGATGATGCTATATCTCTTTTCCATCAAATGGTTCGACTGAGACCTAAGCCTCCCGTTCAACAATACAATAAACTACTGACTGTTGTGGTGAAGATGAAACATTATTCGTCTGCTGTTTCTTTGTTCAAGAATATGCGCATTTTGGGTATTCCTGTTAATGAAGTTACAATGACTATTGTGATAAACTGTTATTGCCGTATGAAATGTGTGGATTTGGGTTTTGCAATCTTAGCCTGCTTTTTCAAATTTGGCCATCTGCCTGATGTCACTACCTACAACACTCTAATTAAGAGTTCTTATAACGAAGATGCTCGCTAAGCTTCGGTCTCGATCGTTGGTTAATTGGGTAGGTGTCGATAGCAGCAGAACCCATTCTTTGGTCCATACCACGAAAAAAGAAAAGTATGCCCTTTATTTCACTAGATAGCTAACCCATACGGAGGCGTGCTTGTCCAGTTTTTCAGGGATGGCTTCATCAATAACATCTGTCACCGATAAAGGTTTTTACATGGATGTACGGGAACCAAAGGCTCTATTTAAGTAAGTAAGCCCGCAGCATCACTACCGATAAAATTTTTGAGGCCGTAGAGTTATTCAAAAAGTTGTTCAGAGAGAAACTTTGTGAGCCTGATGGATTTACTTTCGCCACTGTATTAGACGGATTGTGCAAGTCAGGACATACAAACTAGGCCGTCGAGCTGCTCAGGGTATTGGAAAAAGGAAATTGCAAACCAACGGTCGAGTCGTATAACACTGTTATTGAAAGTCTATGTAAAGATAGAATGGTAGATGATGCTATGAACCTCTTATCCGAAATGATTGACACGGGCATTCCACCCGATGTTGTCACCTACAATTCATTAATTCAAGGTTTGTACAATTTTGGCCGGTGGGATGAGGTTAAACTGTTATTGAATGAGATGTCTGATTACAAAATCTCTCCAAATTTACGTACTTTTACTATTTTAGTGGATGCATTTTGTAAAGAAGGACTAATAGAAGATGCAGACCATGCATTCCAATTAATGATCCAGAGGGGTTTGCATCCTGACATAGTTACATATGGCGCACTAATGGATGGATATTGTTTGCAAGGCCGGCTAGATGAAGCACAATGAGTTCTTGGATTTATGGCGGATGAAGGATTAAAGCCTAGCATTATTCATTATAACATTTTACTGGATCGATATTGTAAAATAAGAAAATAGATGATGCTATGTGCCTGTTTCGACTGATGGCTCGTCAAGGGTTGGTACCTAGCATAGAGAGTTATAACATCATGATACAAGGATTGTTCCGCATAGGTAGATGTGCTAATGCACAAAAACTTTATGAGGATATGCAGTTGGCAGGTGTAGTTCCAGACATTTTCACTTACGGTATTATGTTGGATGGACTTTATAAGAACAAACATATTGAAAAAGCTTTGGCCTTTTTATGTGATGTCGAGTGCAAGGGACCAGTTCACCATATTCCTATCTACAATATCATAATTGATGGACTGTGCAAGAGTGGGAAACTTGATGTTGCTCACGATATGTTCAACAATCTTGCTTCCAAAGGGTTGCATCCAAATGTTACGACATACAATATAATGATAAAGGGGCTTTGTCAACATATGTTCCTGGACGATGCGAAGAAGCTTATTGAGAAAATGGAAAATTACGGTTGCTTACCAGATGAAGTTACTTACAATGTTATTATCCAAGGATTCCTGAAGCAGGGTATCTCTCATGATGCGATGATGTATCTTGAGCAAATGGTCAAAAAAGGTTTCTCAGTTGACGCATCCACATTTGCCATCTTGATACATCTACTCCCAGCAAAAGGTCAGGATCCTTTGTTTCAGAATATGATTAAGAAATTGGTTCTAAATGATAAAAGAAGTACCCGAGTTTCAGGCACTGGTTTATCTTCCTTACTTCAACAAGAGATATTGACAGTTCCAAAGACATGATCTCCAGGTTTCTACAGCTTTGTTGTATTTCTCTCGTTCTTATATTTCTATAATTTATAATCTTATTATATTTGGAAAAAATTATTATCTGTATAAGTTTCTTGGCACATTTTTTTTATGTTGAACCTTAGAAAATATCTCTGTCTATTTTTGCGGGATGTGGCGTTCGTAAGAAGTCATGATATTTGATATAATAAATGTCTAGAGAGAGAGGCTATTTTGTCATGAAAAAATTTTTACTCATAACAATGAGAATAGTTGACAATAGCCTTGAAGAAGTTTCAATAGATAGATTAAGCAAGATAGACAAGCATCATCCATGTTTGAGATATTTGTGGTTGCTGATCAGATTACTAACTAGAGAAGGAATATTCTATGGTAGAAGTTTTAGATGCAAATTTAGGTAAGTTTAACTAATATATATGCGAAATTGGTTCCAAATAATACTAGTAGTCTCTCAGATTCAGGTGCTGCTTTATCTACCTACCTTCAACATGAGATATTGGAAGTTGCAAAGACTGATTTCCAGACTTTCTTTTTCTTTATTGTGGAAGAATGATTTAAGCAGCCATGATTTATACTATCTCCATTTTTTATATTACTATGATGTATAATCTGATTATATTTCGAAAGATATTCCTATTCTATAGAAGTTTCTGGCCACATCTTTTCTTGAGCCTGCAAAAATGCCTCTCTACACTCTCTAGACGTGGCATTCGTATATAATCATGGTAACAAAGAATGAATTTGTTTGAGCCAAACTAATCAAGTTAACAAGTGCTTGTATGGTGGGGAACTTTGTGTTGCTACTCATAATGTGCTTCACATCGCTTTTAGAAATATAACCAGAATGTGGGAAAGATTTGATTTAGAGGATTGCAATATGATTAGGAAAACATCAACAGTGGACTGGTAATTGTATATTAGTATATGGGGTTAACGGCACGGGACCCCCTGTACTTTTACTTATTTGCACGTTTCCCCCTCATACTTTATAAAGTGCAAATAACCCCCTTATAGTTTGTAAATACGTGCACACGTCCTCCTTCCATCACAAAAATCGTTAAACTTAACCGAGATTGTAAGACATGCGCGGCTGTTGCAAATATTTGACCATATTTTGATGAGTTAACCGCACGGGACCCCCTGTACTTTTATTTATGTGCACATTTCCCTCCTATATTTTATAAAGTGCAAATAACCTCCTTATAGTTTGTAAATGCGTGCACGCGACCCTATTCGTTTATCAAACATTAGTTTCTTTAACGATTTTAGTTATTTGACAATTATGCTCAGATGACCCCTTTTTGCTTTGTTTTGAGCTGAGGATTGACCAATTTGTTTAATTAATCAACCCTAGCACCCCTTATTTGTGCTTCACCTCTCTCTCTTTCTCGACTGTTTAATCCCTTCATCGTAACTGTATCAAGAATTTGGGGATTAAATTTTATTCATCACGTCATATGGTCATGAATAGAAGAAGATTCGATACGAGCATAGCCTATAATTAAGGACTATAATTGTCAAATAACTAAAATCGTTAAAGAAACTAATGTTTGATAAACGGATGGGGACGTGTGCACGCATTTATAAATTATAAAGGGGTTATTTGCCCTTTATATAGTATAGGGGGAAAACGTGCACATAAATAAAAGTACAGGAGGCCCCCGTACCGTTAACTCTTCAAAATATGGTCAAATAATCGCAACAGCCACGCGTTTCTTACACTCTCGGTTAAGTTTAACAATTTTTGTGACGGAAGGGGGGCGTGTGCACGCATTTACAAACTTTAAGGGGGTTATTTGCACTTTATAAAGTATAGGGGGAAACGTACACATAAATAAAAATACAAGAGGATCCCGTGCCGTTAACCCATAGTATATGATACCATGTTATGCGTCTCGAGAGTGACAAATGTTTTGTTCTCATGGTGATGACCTTGATATCTTTTCTCGGGATAATTATAATTTGTTTGTGTGGATGCTGTGCTAATCAGATAACTCCCGTGTATTTACTACAGTCTCTATTTAGTTTTGCCGTCTTTTGCTAAATAACAATTTCTAGCATAAGTTTGCTGCAGGTAATTGATGAAACTGAAGATGGGAGGCAATGTGTTGATTCACTTTTCAATTCTAAATCATAATAGAGATTCAATATTCACTCCTACACTTTATCTATGTGTTTAGTTCTTGAGATTGACGCATGAAAGATCTTTTTTCGGATGCTTCCATTTGTTATGTGGCAGGTTGTGTTTTATTTCGACAATTGCATAATTGTGATGTTGGCTTGATTTTTACTGCAGTAGAAAACTGTGCTTCCTACCATACATGGTACAGATGTTGAGTTTGAAGACCTCATCACCAATTGGGTCAAAAGACTTGAACCGCATGACAAAAGCGTTGTGTGAAGGCGTAAGCGGAGGAGCAAACACGCTACTTGCATTGTTGATCTTCATAGTGCATAAATGTCCAAATCAAACGTTTAGCTGCACAACACAATCATAGTGCATAAATGTGTCCATATATGTACATACAAACAAATGTAGTTTCTTTAGATTTCTCTTTTAAAAATTTATTTTTACAAGATTAAAATACTTTTTCTAATTGGCACGAACATCCTCGTCAGACTAATAAATATAGTGTTGGATAATTTAGTTGTTTCACATGGATAAATTAAGATATTTAAATCAGTATATAAGATCTTCTTGAGTTACTCCTCTTAGTTAGTACTAATTAGTTTTAGGATGGAAGTCTAGACTAATTTATATATCATAAGAATATCATAGTTCACCTTGGTCTTCCCTGTTCTTGTGTTAAGTCATTCGCCTTCAACAATTAACTTTAATTATGAGTCACACGTGGGGTGTTAGAGAATTTAATTGTCTTATATGGATAAACACTACTCCACTTTATAGCAATTGGTTCATGTTAATCTATTACATATGTGATTGAATTACCTTGTATCTTACAAATGTTCCATCATGTTGTTGAAGAAATCTCTAGAAATCATGTATTTGCAAATCCAACACCATCCCTTCATATTACACCATAGTATCTAATCTTCACCATCTCATAGAAAGTGAACAACGTTTTATTAATGCGCATCTACCTACGCTAAAAATGATCCCGGTAAATGGCACGAAACCCCCCTGTGATTTACACGAAGTGCATGTTTGCTGCATGTAGTTTATAAACTGCACGTTTTTTCCTTGTGATTTGATAAAAGAGTGTGTAATATCCCTTCCATTAAAAAATATGTGCAACTTGAAGGCATTTGTGCTCCACACTAGCTATTTACGAATTTGCAAGTGATTCACTTAAAAAAAAATTATTTTACTAAATCAAAATACACTTATCATTTTATTTATTTTTCTTTTATTCCCTCACTACTAGCTTTACCAAAAAAAATTGATGTCCATCGTCCCCAACACCCCCTTCACCACTAGCTTTCCAAAAAAAAAAGAAGTTTAATGTCACATCATCCTCAATAACCGCCCTTCCCCACTGTACCTCGTCGGCCTCTTACCCCCCCTAACCCACCCCGTCAGCCTTCCACCCCCCATAACTCACCTCACCCCAACCCTGTCAACCCCTTACGCTCCTACACAGGAACAGAGTCAGAATTTTAGTATTGGGGGGCCAAAGTTTAAATAGAAGGTTGATGATATTGAGTATTTTAAATACAAATAAGGGTTACAAATAATATTTTAAAACAAAAATGTAAGATTGTGTTTTAATTTTTACAGTTTACTTTTTTGAGAAATTTTAATAATTTTATTGAAGAAAATTTGATTTTTAGAAAGCAAACTAATCGTTCTAAGTATATTTTTTAATCTCTACTGGTTTATATTTTGGACGCATTAGAAAAAATATATAATAATTCTAAATTACATACTTAACTATTCGTTCTTGTTCATTATATAAATTAAACAGTTTATCTCATAACTAAACATACAAGCAAAAAAAAAAAGAGAAAATATCTCAGTAGTAGAATTATCAGTTGACGTTAAAGAATATGGACAAATTATTTACCTTAGCTACTTTATTTGTGTTGTATCTCTAATCTTCAGATATTCATCCACTAATAACAAAAGAATTAAGAAAAAAGAATTATGTATGAATTACCTAACCAAAAAATAAGTTAAGTAAATATAATACAATAATTTTTCATGATTTACTACTTTACTTTTAAGTGTGTATGTTTTAAAAATTAACACTGAGCAGGGGAAAAAGCTGCGCACCTATCCATGAAAAGAGGAAAAAAGCTTGTACTAAACTTGTTGAAAGGGTGGAGAAAGAATCGGGTACGGGAATGAGCCAAAAGGGGAAAAAAAAGCAACGGAAAAGGAGGGGGAGAATGGGTAAAAATAAAAAGTAAAAAAGCAAAATAGGTAAAGGGAAAAAGAATAGAACATGTGTAAAAACGAAAAGACAAAAAGAAAGGGCTAACTCTTATTTTTAAACCGTTGAAGTTGGATGCCTACATTAAAAATAAAATAAAAATTTAAAGTTGGGGGCCCGAGCCTCCACTTGCCCCCCTCTCGTTCCGTCTTTGCCCCCACAACCCACCCCACCATACTTTAACCCCGTCAGCCCCATACTCCCCCACCCCATAGGCTTGAAATGAATATGTCTCATGATATGCTCACAACTTTGGAAATCCTTCAAACATCTGTAAGGGATGCCATTTGGCAAAAAACCAAAACGTCTCATTTTAAAAAGGTAATTGTTTTGCCTCTTCCAACAACACTACTTTGACGAAATCCGTCTATCATTGTAGCTTATGGACTAACATTATGATGCATAGAATAGATCGTTGAATGTCCTAGTTGTAATGTCAAGTTATCACCCATGGCTAATCCATGAATTATGATGTTGTAAGGGTTTGGATATTTTCTTTGCTAATTCTCTCATTTACAGCTAGATGAGGTGTTTTAAATATTCTTTTACGATATCTTTTTCATAGATGATTAGTTTATTATTCTAAATTTGATGATTGAGATTTAAAAAAAAAAGTAGATGTGATGACCCATAATATAGATGAAAAAATTGGTATAGGAGAAGATCCTTACATCGAATAGATCCCAAGGGTCATTCTAGTGGTAGTGGTCCTCTTATTATTACGGATTATACCTAACTTACCTAGTACATATCTTGGGTCGGGTCGTTATACTCCGGAAATTTTGATTAACATTCAGTTGTTAGGCCAACGAGGGGTCGTCGGCGTGTCCCATCTAATGTCAGTGGATAGTGGCTAATCCGATTTATGTTTCGTGGGCTAGTCGAGTGAGAATGTTTCTCTAAATTAGCCACAAAAAAAAAAAAAAAAAATCCTTACATCAACAAATTACACCTAATTCTTTGCTTTCCATCTCATAAAAGATCAACAACGCTTCCATCAATGCAACCCTTTTACCAAAGCGCAACTAGCATGAACCAACAAGTTGTACGTATTTGAAACATTGCTTGCCACTTTTATGGCACAAAAAAGTTTTCGCGCATTATCACATTTACCTATAGTAAAACAAATTGAAAAAAAAAAAAAATCCCTCGAACATTCTATGTAAGTACTAATATTGGGGTTCAATATCTACGACAATATATAGTCCTTTACAAGACATTTATGGGAACAACTTCAAAGCATTTTTTATTTTCTTACACTTATAATATGCATTTATCAGTATGTCATTGCTAATATGTTAAGTATAACAACAGTGATGTATCAAGTGCTCTTATGATACTAATAAGAGTTATCATTTCGGGAAAAAAAAAAAACATATTTGGGCATAGATATAGAAATCATTATACAAAAAATTACTAATGGAGTGTAACAGCATGAAAGAATTTTGGAAATTCTAAAAGTGAATGAAGTTATTAAGGAATTACCCATAAACTCTTGGGACTATTTGGTTTTTATCGCATTTCTGATTAGCCTTTATTTTACTGTATTTGGAGTTTGGTCAAAGGCCAAGAACTTCTCCTGGAATGCTTAGGTAACTCTTTTTTTTTTATTTTATAACCAAGCTCTACAAATTGCACTATTTAAAAGGTTATATCTAAATCTTTTGACTTTTTTTTTTGACTATGTAGAGTCTATTTTTTACATCAAAACGGATGCGATCCAAGATTTGCTCCTCCGTAGAAGCGCCATTGTGGTGTATTATGTAGTTTCTTTCCTTCCAAACGTGAAAAATAGTAGCATTAAACAACAGCCTAACGATACTGAGTTGTAAAGTAGTTGAGTTGCTTTGATGTGCAATCCCACTGGTGAAAAGGTTCCAATTATGTGGGAGCTTACTGCACTTTGAAAGAGACATTCATTTTTTTCCAATTGTGGCCTTAGCATGAATATTGTGGCCTCTATAGAAGATTGTCGATTTACTGAAGAAGTCCACAAGCACTCCCAAGGGGTGCCATGGGTCAAGCCAAAGGTAGGTATCATTTCCGACCCTGTGCACAATATGCCGCTTGAACTCGTGTCTAGCATTCAAAATGGATCTCCAGTACCGAGCTGCATTGTTGCCGATTTCAACTTCCTAAAGGTTGGAATCTTTCAAGTGATTAGCAAACACCCAGTTAGACCAAATTGATTGGTGATAAGTAGGGATTAGTCAAAGTGATGATTAGTGGTGGTACTAGGAAGACTGTTTGCGAGTTCCCATTACATGTACTTGTAACATAGCAGGTCCTGATAATAGAGACTACTGCAAGTAAAATTTCGAAGGCTTATAGTTGCTCCTTTTTGAAAATTTAAGAGTATCATTCAAGATACCAAGCTTCCTTGTTAGTGTAGCCTAATTAATAGAATGGATAATAGTATCACGGACTCGGTTCAAGCAACTTAAAGAAAGGTGTTTGCATGAAATTGATTAATTAACATTCCAAACGCCTTGAATTGTGTTGTGTCGGTTAGAATTTCTAAAATAGAGTAATTGCTCCTATACCTATTAATAGAGTCCTTGTAATTCTTCTTTTACTAATGAAACTTAACATACTGTTTAGAAGTACCTGTGATGTGGAATTTATTTAATTTATAAATGAATTCTTTTATTTGGATCTCTACAATAGATGAACAACTAATTTGATGGCTTTGAATTATAAATTTCACATCTTGAGTAAGGATTTGGATAAATCTTGAATAAGTTCCGGATTTATAAATATTAAATTTCTATTTTTTTAAAAAAGTGCTTCCAAATGAAAAAGGCTAGTTTTGCAAATGAATTATGCAAAATTCTATAGAATTCATTTGTTGTCAATTTGAAAAGACCAAAAAATAAAATAAACAAACATATAATCCAAAAAATGTCTAGGTCGGTATTTATCTTTTTTCAATTGTAATAGCTAAATACTAGGCAAATTCCACCCAAAATTTAGACAAGTTAGCTATGGGGGCTAAATTAAGAATTTTAAAACTTTAGGAGCTTAAATAGAAACGTGGACATCAGTATTGTATTTGTTTCAGAATCGATCCGGCTCAGATAATTGTTTACTCACCCACTTTTCTTTTCATCTTTCTGCTTTCTTTTTCCCCAAATTGGAGGCTGAAGATGAAGAAGAGCAACACAGCAGCTGCTATTCTTGCTTTTGGTAGCTTAAGATTTCTTTCTTCACCTATACGAGGTACATCTACTCTTTTCCTTATGCACCCACTACTAATTTTCTCATCACCTCTTCAATGTATTACAACTCACCGCTCCTTTTCACTAAAATCAAGATTTGGGTTTGAATCCATTAAGGATGTTGATGATGCTATTTCTCTATTTCATCGAATGGTTCGAATGAGACCTATGCCTTCCGTCGTAGAATACAGTAAACTACTTGACTGTAATGGTGAAGATGAAACATTATTCGGCTGCTGTTTCTTTGTTTAAGAATATGCGCATTTTGGGTATTCCTGTTGATGAAGTTACAATGAGTATTGTGATAAACTGTTATTGCCGTATGAAACGTGTCGATTTGGGTTTTGCAATCTTAGCCTGCTTTTTCAAGCTTGGCCATGTACCTGATGTCACTACCTACACCACTCTAATTAAGGGGCTGTTTTTCAAAGATAAGGTTGTTGAGGCCGTAGAGTTATTCAAAAAGTTGATCAGAGAGGATCTTTGTGAGCCAAATGAAGTTACTTTCTCGACTGTACTAGACGTGTTGTGCAAATCGGGACATACAAACAAGGCGGTTGAGCTGCTCAGGGTATTGGAGAAAGGAAATTGCAAACCTACTGTCGAGTCGTATAACACTATCATTGATTGTCTATGTAAAGATAGAATGGTAGATGATGCTATGAACCTATTATCCGAAATGATTGACAAGGGAATTCCCCCAAACGTTGTCACCTGCAGTTCGTTAATTCAAGGATTGTGCAATTTTGGCCGGTGGAATGAAGTTAAACTGTTATTGCATGAGATGGCCGATTACAAAATCTCTCCAAATTTACATACTTTTACTATTTTGGTGGATGCATTTTGTAAGGAAGGATTAATAGAAGATGCAGAGCGTGCATTCCAATTAATGATCCAGAGGGGTTTGCATCCTAACATATTCACATATGGTGCACTGATGGATGGATATTGTTTGTTAGGCCGACTAGATGAAGCACAAAGAGTTTTTGAACGTATGATGGTTGAAGGTTTGAAGCCTAATATTACTCATTATAGCATTTTATTGGATGGATTTTGTAAAAATAAGAAAATAGATGATGCAATGTGCTTGTTTCAACAGATGCCTCGTCATGGATTGGTTCCTGACGTAGTGAGTTATAACATCATGATACAGGGATTGTTTCGCGTAGGTAAATGTGCCACTGCGCAAAAACTTTTTGAGGATATGCAGTTGGCAGGTGTAGTTCCAGACATTTTCACTTACGGTATTATGCTGGATGGGCTTTGTAAGAACAAGCATATTCAAGAAGCTTTGGCCTTTTTTTGTGATGTCGAGTGCAAGGGACTAGTTCACCATATTCCTATTTACAATATCATAATTGATGGACTGTGCAAGAGTGGGACACTTGATGCTGCTAACGATATGTTCAATAATCTTGCTTCCAAAGGATTGCATCCAAATGTTAAGATGTACACTGTAATGATAAAGGGGCTTTGTCAACATGGGTTCCTGGACGACGCAAAGAAGCTTTTTGAGAAAATGGAAAACTACGGTTGCTTGCCAAATGAAGTTACTTACAATGTTATTATCCAAGGATTCCTAAAGCAGGGTATCTCTCATGATGCGATAATGTATCTTGAGCAAATGGTCAAAAGAGGTTTCTCAGTTGACGCATCCACATTTGCCACTTTGATACATCTACTTCCAGCAAAAGGTCAGGATCCTTTGTTTCAAAATATGATTCAAAAATTGGATCCAAATGATAAAAGAAGTACCCGAGTTTCAGGCACTGGTTTATCTTCCTTACTTCAACAAGAGATATTGACAATTCCAAAGACATGATCTCCAGGTTTCTACAGCTTTGTTGTATTTCTCCCGTTCTTATATTTCTATAATTTATAATCTTATTATATCTGGAAAAAATTCTTATCCAGTATAAGCTTCTTGGCACATTTTTTTATGTTGAACCTTAGAAAATATCTGTCTATTTTTGCGAGATGTGGCGTTCGTAAGAAGTCATGATATTTGATATAATAAATGTCTAGAGAGAGAGGCTATTTTGTCATGAAAAAATTTTTACTCATAACAATGAGAATAGTTGACAATAGCCCTGAAGAAGTTTCAATAGAAAGATTAAGCAAGACAGACAAGCATCATCCATGTTTGAGATATTTGTGGTTGCTGATCAGATTACTAATTGGAGAAGGAATATTCTATGGTAGAAGTTTTAGATGCAAATTTAGGTAAGTTTAACTAATATATATGCGAAATTGGTTCCAAATAATACTAGCAGTCTCTCAGATTCAGGTGCTGCTTTATCTACCTACCTTCAACACGAGATATTGGAAGTTGGAAAGACTGATTTCCAGACTTTCTTTTTCTTTATTGTGGAAGAATGATTTAAGCAGCCGTGATTCATACTATCTCCATTTTTTATATTACTATGATGGATAATCTGATTATATTTCAAAAGATATTCCTATTCTATAGAAGTTTCTGGGCACATCTTTTCTTGAGCCTGCAAAAATGCCTCTCTACACTCTCTAGACGTGGCATTTGTATATAATCATGGTAACAAAGAATGAATTTGTTTGAGCCAAACTAATCAAGTTAACAAGTGCTTGTACGGTGGGGAACTTTGTGTTGCTACTCATAATGTGCTTCACATCGCTTTTAGAAATATAACCAGAATGTGGGAAAGATTTGATTTAGAGGACTGCAATATGATTAGGAAAACATCAACAGTGGTCTGGTAATTGTATATTAGTATATGGGGTTAACGGCACGGCACCCCCTTGTACTTTTACTTATATGCACGTTTTCCCCTTATACTTTTAGCATAAGGTACAGTGGGGTAATTTGTACTTTATAAAGTATAGGGAAAAAACGTGCACATAAGTAAAAGTACAGGGGGTCCCATGCCGTTAACCCATCAAAATATGGTCAAATATTTACAACAGCCGCACGTGTCTTACACTTTTGGTTAAGTTTAATGATTTTTGTGACGAAAGTGGGATGTGTGTACGCATTTACAAACTATAAGGGGGTTATTTGCACTTTATAAAGTATAAGGGGAAACGTGCACATAAGTAAAAGTACAAGAGATCCCGTCCCGTTAACCCATAGTATATGATACCATGTTATGCGTCTCGAGAGTGACAAATGTTTTGTTCTCATGGTGATGACCTTGATATCTTTTCTCGGGATAATTATAATTTGTTTGTGTGGATGCTGTGCTAATCAGATAACTCCCGTGTATTTACTACAGTCTCTATTTAGTTTTGCCGTCTTTTGCTAAATAACAATTTCTAGCATAAGTTTGCTGCAGGTAATTGATGAAACTGAAGATGGGAGGCAATGTGTTGATTCACTTTTCAATTCTAAATCATAATAGAGATTCAATATTCACTCCTACACTTTATCTATGTGTTTAGTTCTTGAGATTGACGCATGAAAGATCTTTTTTCGGATGCTTCCATTTGTTATATGTGGCAGGTTGTGTTTTATTTCGACAATTGCATAATTGTGATGTTGGCTTGATTTTTACTGCAGTAGAAAACTGTGCTTCCTACCATACATGGTACAGATGTTGAGTTTGAAGACCTCATCACCAATTGGGTCAAAAGACTTGAACCGCATGACAAAAGCGTTGTGTGAAGGCGTAAGCGGAGGAGCAAACACGCTACTTGCATTGTTGATCTTCATAGTGCATAAATGTCCAAAGCAAACTTTTAGCTGCACAACACAAACACAATCATAGTGCATAAATGTGTCCATATATGTACATACAAACAAATGTAATTTCTTTAAATTTCTCTTTTAAAAATTTATTTTTACAAGATTAAAATACTTTTTCTAATTGGTACGAACATCCTCATTAGACTAATAAACATAGTGTTGGATAATTTAATTATTTTACATAGATAAATTAAGATATTTAAAATCAGTATTTAAGATCTTCTTAAGTTACTCCTCTTAGTTAGTACTAATTAGTTTTAGGATGGAAGTCCAGACTAATTTATATATCATAATAATATCAGAGTTCACCTTGGTCTTTCTTGTTATTGTGCCACGTCATTCGCCTTCAACAATTAATTTTAATTAATTAACTTTAATTATGAGTCACACGTGGGGTGTTAGAGAATTTAATTGTCTTATATGGATAAATCATGACATTCAAAACTAGTATATGAGATCTTACACTACTCCACTTTATAGCAATTGGTTCACGTTAATCTCTCACATATGTGATTGAATTACCCTGTATCTTACAAATGTTCCATCATGTTGTTGAAGAAATCTCTAGAAATTATGTATTTGCAAATCCAACACCATCCCTTCATATTACACCATACTATCTAATCTTCACCATCTCATAGAAAGTGAACAACGTTTTATTAATGCGCATCTACCTACGCTAAAACAGATCCTAGTAAATGGCACGAAACCCCCCTGTGATTTACGCGAAGTGCATGTTTGCCTCATGTAGTTCATAAAGTGCACGTTTTTTCCTTGTGATTTGATAAAAGAGTGTGTAATATCCCTTTCATTAAAAAATATGTGCAACTTAAAGGCATTTGTGCTCCACACTCGCTATTTATGAATTTGCAAGTGATTCACTTTAAAAAAAATATTTTACTAAACCAAAATACCCTTATCATTTTATTTTTTTCTTTTATTCTCTCACTACCAGCTTTACAAAAAAAAAAAAAATCGATGTCCATCGTCCCCAACCACCCCAACACCCCCTTCACCACTAGCTTTCCAAAAAAAAAAAAAGTTTGATGTCACATCATCCTCAATAACCACCCCTCCCCACCGTACCCTGTTAGCTTCTCATCCCCCCTAACCCACCCCCCATAACTCTTCTCTCGCCAACCTTCTTAACCCCCCACTCTCCCACACAAGGGCGGAGCCAGAATTTTAGTGTTCGAGGGCCAAAGTTTAAATAGAAGGTTGACGACATTGAGTATTTTAAATACAAATAAGGGTTACAAATAATATTTTAAAACAAAAATGTAAGGTTATGTTTTAATTTTTACAGTTTACTTTTTAAAGAAATTTTTATAATTTTATTGAAGAAAATTTGATTTTTAGAAAGCAAAATAATCGTTCTAAGTATATTTTTCAATATCTATTGGTTTATATTTTGGATGTATTAGAAAAAAAATATAATAATTCTAAATTACATACTTAACTATTCATTCTTGTTCATTGTATAAATTAAACAATTTATCTCATAATTAGACATACAAGCCAAAAAAAAAGAGAAAATATCTAAGTAGTAAAATTATCAATTAACGTTAAAGAATATAGACAAATTATTTACCTTAGCTAATTTATTTGTGTTGTTTCTCTAATCTTCAGATATTCATCCACTAATAATAAAAGAATTAAGAAAAAAAGAATTATGTATGAATTACCTAACCAAAAAATAAGTAAAGTAAATATTATACAATAATTTTTCATGATTTACTACTTTACTTTTAAGTGTGTATGTTTTAAAAATTAACACTGAGTAGGGGAAAAAGCTGCGCACCTATCCATGAAAAGAGGAAAAAAGCTTGTACTAAACTTGTTCAAAGGGTGGAGAAAGAATCGGGTACGGGAATGAGCCAAAAGGGGAAAAAAAAAGCAACGAAAAACGGAGGGGAGGAATGGGTAAAAATAAAAAGTAAAAAAGCAAAATAGGTAAAAGGGAAAAGAAAATGAGGAAATTATCAACAAAAAAAAAAAAGAAAATGAGGAAAAGAATAGAACATGTGTAAAAACGAAAAGACAAAAAAAAGGGCTAGTTCTTATTTTTAAACCACTGAAGTGGAGACGTACATAAAAAATAAAATAAAGATTTGAGGTTGGGGGGCCCGAGCCTCCACTTGCCCCCTTCTCATTCCGTCTTTGCCCCCACAACCCACCCCACCATACTTTAACCCCGTCAGCCCTATATTCTCCCACTCCACCCCGCCCCGCCCCGCCTCGCCTCATTCCGTTAGCCCCAAATTCCCCCACCCACCTTGTCAGTTATAATTTCTCTTTTTTAGTTATGGTATGTGTGTGTATATATATGTATATATATATATATATATATATATATCTTTTTCTTTTGTTTTTTTTTGTGGTATGTGTGTGTGTTCGTCATTGCCGCGTGGTAGAGGTGTGTAATGGGATGTGTGGGGGAGTGGGGGTGGGGGTAGGGCCTATAGGGGTGGTGGTGATGTTCATGGGGGTAAGGGTGGTGATTTTTTCTTTTTTTTTTGCTAAAAGTATGATTTTATTTTATTTTTAGCTCAAATACCATTTTCATATTTTTTTAAAAGGCATAGTTTTATCTAATTTTGATTTCTTTTGCTCACCTTTATAAAAGGGTATAATTGTCAAATACCTACTGCTGTTAAAAAAATAAACGACTAGTAAACGAATGGAGATGTTTAAACAATTTTAATAAGCACAGAGGGCATTAACAACTTTATAAGACATAGGGGGCAAACATGCATATAAATAAAACCACAGAGAAATTTCCTGTCATTTATCCAAAAAAACCCTCCAACACATTACTGTGTGTATTTATTATGCGGATGCAATCCTCTACAAGCCATGTATTGGAACAATTGAGAGCATTAGTCATTTTCTTACACTTATCAAATGATTAATCAATGTCATTGCTAATAAAGTATGTTATATATAAAATAGTGGTATATCATGTGCTCTTACCATGCTATTGAGAGTTATAATTATATTTTGGTAATAAATATAATGATCATGGTAGAAAAAAGTACTAATGAAATATAACAAAATGAAATAATTTTGGAAGCGGGAATGAGGTTATTTGGGATTTATTCATAAAATTCTTAGGGCTATTTAGCTTTTATCATATTTCCCATTACAATGATGGATACACATTTGGGACAGTATGAATTGCACTCTTCACTAACCCTGAATTTTAAAAAAAAAATATAAAGATATTGTAAAGGCATTTTTAGTTTAAATATTAATCAGCCACCACTAGAAAAGTAAAAAATTATATATCAACATTGATTATATATTACAGTTCTACTAAAAACATATTCTAGATGCGCTATTGTCCTATTAACGACTATTTTATTTGGGTATTACATTTTAATGTACGTGTTTGATTTATAGGTGATACAATATTGGATTTATAGGAACCCATTGAGAATACAAGTAGAAGCATTAGTAGTCAATACATCCTTACTACATGCAAACCTAACAAATTATAAAAGCCTAATCGAGGAGACTGGTACAAGTGAAATTCATGAGGCTTATAGTTGCTCACCTGTCCGCCATTGGTTCTTGTGAGAATGATTTAGAAGATCCAAAGCTCCTTTTATTTTCCATTTATTTTGTTGTCATGTTCATGGATTAATAAAAATGTGCAAAAGTTCTAGTAATCTGGCTAAGTATTCATTCTCCATACATGCCTTCTAATGAACCTAAAAAATAAATAAAGACCCATAATTAAACAAGAATAAAAGATATCCACCGTAAAATATCATTCATGTTATCAAGTTATTACAAGCTTTCTTTGATTTTGTTTAGTTTAGCCTGATTAATAGAGTGTGCAATAGTGGTTGCACACACATTTTTTTGTTTTCGTCTTTTTTTTTTTCAAGAGTTATAAATAACCTAAGAAATATTTTTTGCCATTAAATTAGTTAGTTAACATTCCAAATGTTAGTAGGGTCTTTATAATTCTCCTCATTTTATTAGTTTTATGGAACTTTTAATTTAAAGACTAAAAATAAATAAATAATCTAAAAAATATCTAGCCCGATATTTGCCTTTACTCTTTTTTTTTTTTGGTCAAAAAGATATTGTTTACTCACCCACTTCTCTTTTGCATCTTCTCCTTTCTATTTTCCCCAAATTGGAGGGGAAAGATGAAGAAGAGCAACACAGCAGCTGCTTTTATTACTTTTGGCAGCTCAAGATTTCTCTCTTCACCTAAATGAGGTACACTTACATCTACAGGTCTTTTCTTTATGCACCCACTAATTTTCTCATCACCTCTTCCATGTATTACAACCTACCGCTCCTTTTCACTAAAATCAAGATATGGGTTTGAATCCATTAAGGACGTTGATGATGCTATTTCTATTTTCCATCGAATGGTTCGAATGAGACCTATGCCTTCCGTTGTAGAATACTGTAAACTACTGACTGTTATTGTGAAGATGAAACATTATTCTACTGCTGTGTTTTTGTTCAAGAAAATGCGCATTTTGGGTATTCCCGTTAATGAGTATACAATGAGTATTGTGATAAACTGTTATTGCCATATGAAATGTGTCGATTTGGGTTTTGCTATCCTAGGCTGCTTTTTCAAGCTTGGCCATGTACCTAATGTCACTACCTACAGCACTCTAATTAAGGGTCTGTTCTTGAAAGATAATGTTTTTGAAGCTGTGGGTTTATTCAAAAAGTTGATCAAAGAGAAACTTTGTGAGCCAAATGAAGTTACTTTTGCCAATGTATTAGACGGATTGTACAAATCAGGATATACAAAGAAGGCAGTTGAGCTGCTCAGGGTATTGGAGAAAGGAAATTGCAAACCTACTATCGAGTCGTATAATACTATCATGGATTGTTTATGTAAAGATAGAATGGTAGATGATGCTATGAACCTCTTATCGGAAATGATTGACAAGGGCATTCTGCCTGATGTTGTCACCTACAGTTCGTTAATTCAAGGATTGTGCAATTTTGGCGGGTGGGATGAGGTTACACTGTTATTGAATGAGATGGCTGAGTATAAATTATTTCCAAATTCATTTACATTTAATATTATTATTGATGCACTTTGTAAGGAAGGGTTGGTAAAAGATGCAGAGAATGTATTACAAATTATGATCCGGAGCGGTGTGCATCCTAACATAGAAGAGATTTCCAGCTATCGACTCTAATAAGACTAATAGCCGTACCGCAGAAAGAAGGTCAACCTCACCTCGAAATGATTAAGAAGACGACCCTCGCTGTGGCTCATCATCATCGAGAGGGAGCCCCTTGCACGGTGAATCGAAGAGAGGATTGACATGTCGAGATTATGCTGGATTATACACGAATATAGCGCACTAATGGATGGATATTGTTTGCAAGGCCGGTTAAATGAAGCAGAAAAAGTTTTTGAACGAACGATGGCTGAAGGCTTGAAGCCTGAAATCACTATGTATAACATTTTACTGAATGGATATTGTAAAAATAAGAAAATAGATAATGCAATGTCCCTGTTTTAACAAATGTCTCGTCAAGGGTTTGTAGCCAGAACTGATACTTATAACATCATAATACAGGGATTGTTCCGTATAGGTAAATGTAAAACTACACAAAACCTTTTTGAGGATTTGCAGTTGGCAGGTGTAGATCCAAACATTTTCACTTACGATATTATGTTGGATGGGCTTTGTAAGAACAAGCACATTCAAGAAGCTTTGGCCTTTTTGTGTGATATTGAGTGCGAGGGACTAGTTCACCATATTTCTATATTCAATATCATAATTGATGGATTGTGCAAGAGTGGGAAACTTGTTGCTCAAAATATGTTCAATAATCTTGCTTCCAAAGGATTGTATCCAGATGTTAAGACATATACTATAATGATAAGTGGGCTTTGTCAACAAGGGTTCCTGGAGGTTGCAAAGAAGCTTTTTGATAAAATGGAAAAAAACGGTTGCTTGCCAGATGGAGTTACATACAATGTTATTGTCCAAGGATTCCTAAAGCAGGGTATCTCTCATGATGCGATGGTATATCTCGAGCAAATGGTCAAAAGAGGTTTCTCACCTTATGCGTCCACATTTTCCATCTTGATAGATCTACTCCCAGCAGAAGGTCATGATCCTTTGTTCCAAAATATGATTCAAAAATTGGTTCCAAGTGATAAAAGAAGTCTCCAAGATTCACATGTTGCTTTAGCTTCCTCTCTTTGACATGAGATGTTGATAGTTGCAAAGACGTAATCATCAGGTTTCTGCAGTTTTGTTGTGTTTCTCCCTTGCTGATATTACTATAGTTTATAATCTGATTATATTTGGAAAGAAATTCCTTTCCTATATAGTTTTTTTGAAAAAGTTTTTCTATGTCGAGCCTAAGAAGATGTCTCTATCTTTTCGAGATATGGAATTCATAAGTATTCATTGTATTTGATATGATAAACGTCTAGATAGAGATGCTAATTCGTCATGAAAACAATTTTACTGATAACAGTGAGAATAGTTGATCCATTTCGGGCACTGGTTATCCCTTGACACAGCCTTGAAGAAGTTTCAATAGAAAGATTAAGCAAGACAAACAAGCATCTTCCATGTTTGAGATATTTGTGGTTGCTAATCAAATTAGTAACTAAAGGAGGAAATAACTTATAGTTGAAGTCTTAGATGCAGAATGAGGTTTAACTAATATATAAGCAATTATAGTATCTCCCCTCTTATCTTGATTCACCATTTTCTTTTCTGATAGTGTACTAGAAACCTGAGTGCCATCCAAATCTTGGTGACTGGAGCCAGAGGATTGGAAGTGGCTTGGTAATATGGCAAAGGAATATTGTAATCAACTATTATTACTGTAAAAACCATGTGGTTTTGCAATGTTAGCCTGCTTTTTCAAGCTTGGCCATATACCTGATTTGACTACCTTCAACACTCTACTAAAGGGGGCTATTTGTAGAAGACAAGATTGTTGAAGTAGTGGAATTATTCAAAAACTTGAGCAGAGAGAATTTTGTGAGCTTGATGAAGTTATTTTCATGGCTGTATTCGATGGACTCTGCAAATCCGGAAATACAAGAAAGGCGGTTGAGCTGCTCAATGCCTTGGAAAAATGAAATTGCATACACGACAAGAAAGCATATATCATTGTTGTTGACAATTTATGGAAAGATAATAGAATAGATGATATATAAATGGTTTCTTCTGATGGTAATGACCTTTGATATCTTTTCTCAGGATAATGTATGAAGTTTGTTTGTCTGGATGCTGTTCTTATAAAACATCTCCATGTATTTGTTGCACCTACTGGACATCCACCTCAGCTGCGATGAGGGAGTAACAGAGTTAGGAACATTCCCCAACACTGGGAGGACTATGTGTCACGTAAGCTCTAAAATTTTGTTACAAACATCTGTGGAATCATTGGAGATTATTGGTATGGCAAGATGGTGCAAGACTAGCTATATAAGAATCAGAGGTGAAGATACAGAGCAATAGAGTTTTTATCTTACTTTTTCAGCTCACTCTATTCTAGTTCAGTATTTCAATTCCTCCAAAGAAGGGTCAGTCTCTTGACCTCTTCATTTGATTGTATTTCCTTTTCATAAAATTACTAAAAAAGGTTATGAACACCAGGGAAATCTTCTGTCAATTAAAATTACTATCTTGAGGTTGCAATTTTTATGGTTATTGTAAGAGTGATCATTACAATATCCACTGCAATCTACATTTAGTCTCTCATTGTCTAGCATATGTTTTCTGCAGGCCATTGATGAAGGTGAAGATTAGTAGAGCCATCACGACACTAAGAAGCTTATCAATACAAGTCAGAAGGGATTGTTGGGTTCAATCCCTGAAAAACTCCCAAGTTTCTATGTCGGATTTCGCCTTGATAAGGGGTTTGCTCATGTGATTGATGATTAAAAACGATTTCAGAGCAGCTTTTGCCTCACCATGATAAGAGGTATTCTACACTTGACGGCTGAGGACATGCATCAACTTCGGAAGCACGAGTTTGTGGATAAACAGATCCAAGATTACAGGGGATTAGAAACCTTTCGACTGGACCAGACAACTAGGCAAATTGTTTATCTTGAAGATTACAATGGAGCAGCTAGCCAGCAATCATACTCTTCGGTATGGCGGTGGTGACTATCTGTGTCTCCTGCATCACCTCTTGTGGTGAAATTTCCTCATGCTTGAAATGGGTGGAAGGATATCGTCTAACTGTGAGCAAGATATAAGATTGTTCTCCTTTTTAACTATGGTAAATTTTAGTTCATGTGCACTATTCTTGTGATTGACACATGAAAGAACTTTTGTGCTCCTTCCATTGTTATATGTGGCAGATTGTTATATGTCCCATCAACACTCAACTGCAGCAGCCCTGGCATAGTTCCCTGCTTCAAGATCATCCTTCTGTATCTATCTCTGCAGCTTTTGCATATCAGGATTAGGATTCCCACAGCATGCTCTCAGGACGGTTGTGAACCTTCCTCCGCTGCCTTTACTAATACCTGAATTACATCACCAATACCAATAGCCTCTGATGAAGCAAGAACTTTTTCGACAGTACTATTGCATTTTCAACAAACTTGGGATGACTTCTCTAACTCATAGAGTAGTTGAGAAAGAGCTACTATTATGCCAGACAGAATGAAGGAATGATCTGAGGGCAAGTTGTTAGATTATGAAGGGTGGATCTGATATCGAGCTTGGCCTGCATGCTGATAGTCTCGTCCACTGTTCTTAGAACTGAATTACGAATTGAGGATTTCAGCCAGAAGACGAATAGCCCCAGATGCAACAATGCCCACCTTATTTTCCATTGAAGAACAGAAGATTAAGAGGGCTGCTATTGCAAGCTCAAACAGCTGTGCGCTTTGCCAATGGACATTCAGTAGCGGTGGTGTAGCCCTAGATTTTGCAATACAGACCTTTTTTCTGCAAAATCACACAGAAGATATTAAGCAAACTATTCCAAATGACATGTTAGTAATATGATGTGAATAATTGATCACTGAACTAAGAAAATTGAGAATCAATGCATGCAACCCTTTTGCTGCCACAGGCAAGGCTTAGCAGGGCAGCGAGTGCAGCTTCAATGGCTCCATAATCTTGCATATGAAGCATAAAGAATAATGGAGGAATGACTCATTTTTCAACCAACTTGTGCCTCTGCTTACTGGCAAGATTACCAAATTCTCTACTGGCATTGACCTTTGCATCTATATCACCATAGAGAAGAACTTATGCTATTGTTTCCCTTTTTGAACTTGAACTTAGAAGCCTCTCTCTATCCCACCCTTCTGAACTAACTTCCTTTTGGCTGTGTGTCTTTCTATTGTTTGGATTGGAAGCAACATAACTATTCCCTGAAAGTACTATTGGCTTGAATTTCTTGTAGCAGGAGACATCTATGCTTCCAACTAAACATGGTACAAATGTAGAGATTGTTTTGGAGAATCTCTATATGTCTATTTTGAAGATGTTAGCAAGATGTTTGGCAAGTTATTGTATTTTGTTCAGTTTATCTACCTTGTGAATGTGCCTTGGCCTGACTGATACTTTTTCCTTTTTATTTTTATTCTCCGGTGTCGCACATTGTGCAAATATCACTGTCAAAGTACTAGTAATTGACTTAACGACTGTGTAACATTGTTTTGTCTTCCAAAACAATATGTGGTAACATGGAAATGACAACATCATTAAACAATAAATTCTTATTCTGCAGCTCCTTAAAAAAGTTGCAATGGTTTCGCAATGTTATTTTCAAGGAAGGAAAACCTTGACATTATGTTTGGATTGGACAAAGTGGGTGGAAAGAACTCGTTGTTTGGATTGACTTTTCGATAAGGAAAAATAAATAAATGGAGGTACTGCGATAAGAAGAAAATACATAGAGGTATCATCGAATTTCTTAATAAGATCATTTTTATTTCCCCTCAAATTAAGGTAAGATGAAGGGTATCTCCGATTCACCGTGTGTTATGGTAAAAGTTCCCGGAGCACTTTCCTGGACTGGACCTGCAAAAATGAACGTTATGGTGCTATAGAAAGTGTCTCTCCAATTAGTACTCTTGCTTTTTGGAGAACATGAATATTGTATAGAAAGTGTGTATGATCTATGAGTTACCTTTTCTCTGAGAGTTTAGGTGCTATTTATACCTTTGTAAAAGAGTCTTTTTCTCTATTATCAAATTTTCTGGGATTGTGTCAGAGTTAGTAATAATTGCCTTTCCGAAGTCCTTGAGAGTCCTCTGTCCATTAAGCTCGGATTAGATGGCCCATTGACGCATTAGACCTCAGGCATCAGGGTACTAGTCCCCGGGCCTCAGGGTACTGAACCTCGAGGTTGAGATTGGATATGGCCCTAGCTATACAAGTTCATTCAAGGGTATTTTGGTAATTATGTTCCAAGTCTGGATTTTACCTCATATCACCGTTCAATGGGCTCCCTCTGGATGACGATGCGCTACAGCGAGAGCTGACAAAAACCCTACCTTATCTGCTTGATAATTCCCTTTTCTCAATTCATCCCAGCTATGGTCAACAAGTTCTTGTGTGGGGACATGTATAATAAATCTTTATTGAATGTGTGGATCTATACATTTTTTATGATCTAGTAAGCTAGAAGACCACCGGAACACACCCAGGACTAGAGCATGTTGTGCAAAAAGCACACTGGGAAGGCGTGCTTCGATCGTGTCACCGGAAAACAGTTGTCGTTTACTAGTATAATATAGATGTCTTCTCTGGTAATAGCCAAGTTTACGATAGAAGAATAGGACAACAAAAGATCCATTAGGTTGAAAAATATAAAGGTTTTTTTAACTTCTTTGTCAACAAAAACCCTGCCTTGGTCTTCAATCCCTTTGAGAACATAGGCGCTTTAGGTGTGTGATCATGTACTCTAATAGTTACTTTGAGATTATCCGCATGTCCAAGGCGAGGCCCTTTATTCAAATGCTTGAAAATCGGAAACTAGACTTGAAAGAATAGGAAATTAACTCAAGTGGGAGAGCCATGTCATGGTGACCTTATTGCACAAGTCACTTTCACTAATGTTTATTCCTATTCCAACATATCTTTTGTAGTAAGACAAAAAATTGTTACTATTGTATATTTTAGTAACTTGATATTTAAAATTATTCTTACATTCTTTTTTTTTCCAATCTAAGCAAGAAACTATAAATTCGTTCCTCAAAACAAGAATTTATTAGCCTGTAAGTCTAAAATTTGGGTGAAGTGAACCATACCCCCTTTTTGTTTGGCATAAGTGCATCGGTGTACCCTACATTTAAAAAATTATCATAAGTAGTCATTGTGTTTTGGTAAAAGTGCACATGACCCCTTGTTATCCAAAAAATGGTTAATTTTGATGGAGATTGACACGCATGTGCTTCAGATGCAAATGGACGGATGTTTTAATGTACATGTGAGCAAAATAATTTGATTTTTAGACATAAATGCCCTTTCAAAAAATAAATAAAAAAACACAAAAAAATACACAAAAAAGTAAAGAAAAACAAAAAAGAAAAGGAAAATAGTCATATTCCCTACCCCGCCTCCTACCCAACTAGCCCCCTTCCCTTAGCTCGACACCCACCCCACCTGGCCCCCTACCCAGCCCATCACCCATACCCACACCCACACCCACACCCACCCCCACCCCTACCTCATCAGCTTCCCCTAGCATATCACCTCTACCCAGCCCCCTACCCCCAGCCCTGTAAATATATTTTTTTTTTCTATGTTATGTGTATGCATATATATATATATATATATATATATATATATGTATGTATGTATATATATATATAATAGGTCAAAAGAGAGAAATGAAAAAAAGGCATTTACGTTTTTTTGCAAATTCTGTTAGCTTTTTTGATGGAAAAGGGATAGAAGGGGCACGTGTGCACTTTTACCAAAATACAAGAACTACTTATGTTAGTTTTTGAAAATACAGGGGGCACCGATGCACTTATGCCAAATAACAGGAGGGGTCTGGTGCACTTCACTCTTAAAATTTTAACAGATTTGACTATGAGCACTTACCCTGTAATTGAAAACTTTGCAACTTCAAGGGGCAGATGAGAGGCTACAATTTGAATCTCATAAGATGGGGGCAGGTGGGAGTAGGGGAATACATACATACATACACACACACACACATATATTTGTATTGACGTTCAGTTCAAAATAAAAAATTAAGTACTATGTTAGACTTACCGATATATTAATTTAATAATTATAAATGCAAAATATGTAGTGAAACAAGTATACATTTAAGATTGATCTAATAATTATGCCAAATTGGAAAGTACAAATTATGAAAAACTTACACCTAGTAAACAAAATCAACATTACACTACTCGATAAACTCATTTTTTTATTAAATTTATATTCTAAGATGTATTTGGCACATATGAAGCATATAATATATATTCAACACTCATGTCTAGATATTACTATTTTTAAATATAACATATAACTCTTGCCTATTCCACCACGTCGATAGTATATATCTTTTTCCTATAAAAGTAAAATTAACCCAATTTGCCTTAAATTTATCCTATTAATTAACCCACATTCTTTGTGCTGCTTCTCCTCTCCATTTCCCCAAATTTGTATTGAAGGCTAAAGATGAAAAAGAGTAACGTAGCAGCTGCTTTTGCAATTCGTAGCTCCATAACTTTTTTCTCTTTAGCTAAACAAGGTACATGTGTTCCTTCCTCGTTTTCACATAAAACAATTGTTACTCTACAACACAATAAATTACTGACTGTTATGATGAAGATGAAACATTATTCGGCTGTTGTTTCTTTGTTCAAGAATATGCGCATTTTGCGTATTCCTGTTGTTGAATATACAATGGCTATTACATGTGATAAACTGTTATTGCCGTATAAAACGTGTCGATTTGGGTTTTGCAATCTTAGGCTACTTTTTCAAGCTTGGTCGTGTACCTGATGTCACTACCTGCAACACTCTCATTAAGGGTCTGTTCTTGAAAGGTAATGTTTTTGAAGCTGTTGGTTTATTCAAAAAGTTGATCTCACAGAAAATTTGTGAGCCAATTGAAGTTTCTTTCTCGACTGTACAAGGCGTGTTGTGCAAGTCAGAACATACAAGCAAGGTGATTGAGCTGCTCAGGGCATTGGAGAAAGGAAATTGCAAACCAACAGTCGAGGCGTATGACACTGTTATTGATAGTCTATGTAAAGATAGAATGGTAGATGATGCTACTAACCTCTTATCCGAAATGATTGATAAGAGCGTTCCACCAACTATTGTCACCTACAATACGTTAATCCAACGATTGTGTATACAGAAAATTGATGCTAATTACGTAATTTTGGCTTGTGATGTGAGTTTAAAGAAATATCAAGTGAGATGGTTCGTTACAAAATATCTCCAACTTTATATACATTTAATATTATTATTGATGCACAATGTAAAGAAGGGTTAGTAGAAGATGCAGAAAATATATTCCAAATCATGATCAAGAAGGGTATGCACCCAGACTTAATTACGTATGGTGCACTAATGGATGGATATTGTTTGTGTGGCCAGCTAAATGAAGCACAAAGAATTCTTGGATGCATTATGGATAGCTTGAAGCCTGACATTCTTCGGTATAACATTTCGTTGAACGGATATTGTAAACATATAAAAATGGATGACGCAATGTTCCTATTTCGAAAGATCTCTCATCAAGGGTTGGTAACTGCGAGTGGTACTTATAATATCATGATACAAGGATTGTTCTGCATAGGTAGATGTGATATTGCACAAAAATTTTATGAGAATATGCAGTCAACAATTGTAGTTTTAGACATTTTCACTTACGATATTATGTTGGATGGGCTTTGTAAGAACAAGCACTTGAAAAAGCTTTGTTTTTTTCTTGTGATGTCGAGTGCAGGGGACTAGTTCACCATATTCTTATCTACAATATCATAATTAATGGACTATTTCGAGAGTGGGAACTTGATGTTGCTCACAATATGTTCAATAATCTTGCTTTATAAGGGTTGCATCCAAATGTTACGACATACAATATAATGGTAAAGATGTTTTGTCAAGAAGAGCTGCTAGAGGAGGCAAAGACCTTTTTTTGTGAAAATAGAAGAAAACGGTTGCTTTCCAAATGAATGTACTTACAATGTTATTGTTTGCGGATTCCTAAAGCACAGACTCTGTCATGAGGCGATGATGTATCTGGAAAAAATGGTGAAATGAGGTTTCTCACTTGATTTGTCTACATTTTCTATATTGATACATCTACTCCCAACGAAAGGTCAGGATCCTTTATTTCAAAATTAATATGATTCAGAAATTGGTTCTAAATGATAAAATAACTCTCCAAGTTTTAGGCGTTGTTTTGCGTCTCTCACTTCAACAGGAGATGTTGACAGTTGCACTGACGTGATCTCCAAGTTTCTGCAACATTTTTTTGTAATTTCTCTGTTCCCTATATTACTATAATTTATAATTTAATTATTTGGGAAAAAATTCCTATCCTATATAAGTATCTTGGCACATTTTTTAACATTGAACTTGAGAAAGTCTTTGTCTATCTTTTGGAGATGTGGCATTCATTTGTAGTCACGACATTTGATATAATAAATGTCTAGATAGAGATGCTAAAGTGTCAAGAAAACAATTTTACTGATAATAATGAGGATATCGTCACCTCTTGTGGTGACAATCTTTGTCTCGCGATCGTGCATCACCTCTTGTGGTGAAATTCCTTATGCTTGAAATGGTTAGAAGGATATCGTCAATTGTGAGCAAGATATAAGGTTGTCCTCTGCTTGAACTATGGAGCTAAATAAATCTTCGTTCATGTGCAATATCCTTTAGGGGAAATCTCTAGATAACTAGAACACTATCTAATGAGATATGAGAAGGCCATGTATTGATTCACTCTTCAAATTTAACAGATATTCGAGATTCACCCCTCTTCACGTGAGTATATGTGTTATGATTGACACATGAAATAACTTCTTTTGTAAGATTGTGTAACTTGCATTGTTATATGTGGCGATTGTTTTTCATTCTACAATTGCATCATTGTGATGTTGGCTTGATGTTTTGTAGCAGGAGAAAACTGTGCTTCCAAATAAACATGGTACAAATGTAAAGATTGTTTCAAAGTATCTGTTAGCAAGATGTCTGACAAGTGATTTTATTTTGTTCAGTTTATCTACCCTGAGAATGTACCTTGACCTAACTAATACTTTTTCCTTTTTCCAATTTGGTGAAAAAATTGCCCCAATTTGGTGAAAAAATTGCCTACCGGACTTGAAGTATGCTGTATCAAATGATTATTTGCTTCAGCTGCCAATTATTTAGTAAAACTATCTTAATTTGTGATGTCATTAATACTTTTTTCTCTAATTGTGTTGGGTAGGGTGGTGCTTATCTTAAATGCCTTAACTAAACTCTACGAGAGCAAAGTAGCTTGGCAGTATCCCTTGGAATATTTGTATGCAAGAACAAGTTGAGAAATGTTAAGAAAGTAAGTAGTGAGTGACTACATATTGGATTAACCTAAAACATGTATTTGCATTACAAACTTTGCAGGAAATCTCACATTTAGCCCCTATTATTTGCAAAAAAAAATTAGTTTAGTCTCTATTGTTTAAAATATCTCAATTTAGTCTTTATTATTTCCCTAAAAGTTTCAATTTCGTCCCTATTGTTTAAATTTTCTCAATTTCATCCTTATTATTTTCTAAAATTTTCAATTCCATCCCTATTGTTTTCAAAAAGTTTCAAATTTGTCCTTATAGTTTCTCAAAAGTTTTCAATTTAGTCATTGAATAATAAGGACGAATTTGAAACTTTAAGAAAATAATAGGGACAAAATTGAAACTTTTTGAAAAATAATAGGGGACTAAATTGAGACATTTTAAACAATAGAAACAAAATTGAAACTTTTGGTGAAACAATAGAGACTAAATTGAGACATTTTAAATAATAGGGACTAAATTGAGACATTTTGCAAACAATAGGGACTAAATGTAAAATTTTCCCTTTGTTCCCACAAACTGTGCAGATTTTACGGGGTTTCTTTTGGGAGTACTAGGAATTGACTTAATGGCTGCTTGACATTGTTTTGTCTTCCAAAACAAGATGTGGTAACATTGAAATAATAGCATCATTAAGCAAGAAATTCTTATTATGCAGCTCATTAAACAGTTGCAATGCTTTCTCAATATTATTTTCAAGGAAGGGCGACTTTTGCACTATGTTTGGTTTGGGTAAAATGGTGGAAAGTAAAGGAAGGGAATTTTTTCTCTTATGTGGAATGATATTTTAGCATCTTTTATTTTATTTTATTTTTTAAATTTATGAGTATTCGGATTTTACCCAACTTAAAACTTGACAAAAGATGCTATATGATGCTTCTTAGCACTCATTGTTACTCTTGTATATTGGAGTAATTTTACATATGAAATTATCCTTTTATTTTTTTTCTTTCTCTAACCCAAAAAAATGACAAAATTCCTTCCTCTCTTTTCCCTTCTTCAATTCTTTGATATCCAAATGCGAGAATTTCCTTCCCTTTCTTTTTCTCTATGTTTCTTCCTTTATTTTCTCTTGCAAATTCATGTTTGAGATATTTGTGCTTGCTGACTAGATTATTAACTAGAGGAGGAATATATAAGGTAGAGAAGTTCAAGGTACTGACAACTGCAAAATCTCATTCGAAATAAAATAGTTGATTATGTTTTGCCCCCTTAATGCATAAAGTAGTGTAACGATTTATCCCTTAATGTAACTTTTGTATCATTTAACGTCTCTCATTGTATTGATCAGTAAAAATCACAACCAATATATGACATAGATAGATGAATGTACATATAATTGCCTTTAAGGGATTGAGTAATACAAACAAATATAAGGAAATAGATCATTACAATTTTATCCACATTAGGGGTAAAATTATATTGACCTTTACAAATAAAAATATTATTTCATTATTCATATTAAAGGATAAATGCTTGATTGCACATTTCTTAGCACGATTGGTAACATGGCACGGTATTCTTCCTTGAATTCTAGGCAAGATAGCCATTCAGTGCAAGTGGTATCCTATATAACTAAAGTTATCTTAGTTGTCAGCGAATCAAAAGAAAAGAAAAAAGAGTGAAAAAGTTTAAGATTGAGAGTTTGGCAGTAGCTTCATGGCTCGATATCACTAGACTAGAAAAGAATGGGTTCAGTGATTGATTGATGAGATACGTTTTCAAAAAAAAAATTGAAAAACAGTTATGCTTATTACCGGTCAAACCTAATTAGGAAGCTATAGTTGTACCTTCTTTATCTTTTTAAATGTTTTATTAGTAATTTTTTTGTCATTTTTCATTTATAGTTAAGCTAATTGCAATAATGAAATAGCTTCTCGTGGTTATATTTAAAGATTGACATTGTTTACTAGTAGTAGAAAAATGTAAACAAATTAAGAAGAAAATAAGCTGTAAAACTTTTGGCACTATTACACACATTGCTTTACATTTGGAAAATGAGAACTTGAAAATTGTAATTTTCTTTTCTGAAATGATGGGATTTTATTTTTTAATTTATTATTTCTACTAAGATTTTTTGGACTAAATAGGGAAACAAGCTTTTTCCCACTTTGATAAATTTTACCATTGTTAGAAACAATGTTTATTTTAAAAAGGAAGCACAAGAAATAATTTTTTTGGCAGATGGAGAATGTATAATAATCAAGTAGGTCATGATATTTTCATGATACTACAGCATAGTCGGTGAAGACAACTTTTGCAGTAGCCTGTAATCTTCATTTGGGCTGTAGAGTGCATTGCAAGCTAAATCACATAAATTAGAGTATAGAACATTAGTTTATTGGCTATTCTAGAAGACTTCACAAATAAGCATCAATAGTTTTAAAACAAAAAAAAAAAGGAGAGACCTTTACACCATTTCTTCATTCAATATAATTCTCATGGATGTTTAATTTCATATGCAAATCTTTTCCCCATTTCAACCATTCTTTAACAACTTCACCAAATTGGATCGGAGGCTAAACATGAAGAACAGTAACAAAGTAGCTGTTATTATTGCTTTTGGTGGCTCAAGATTTTTTTCATCACCTAAACGAGGTATATATATTCTTTTCTCATCACGTATCCATACTTGTATAAACCACCGCTCATTTTCAATGAATTCAACATTTGGGTTTGAATCTATTAAGGATGTTGATGATGTTGTTTCTCTTTTCCATCAAATGGTTTGAATAAGACCTGTGCCTTTTGTTGAACAATACAATAAACTACTGACTGTTGTGGTGGGGATGAAACATTATTCAGCTGCTTTTCTTTGTTTAAGAATATATGCATCTTGGGTATTCCTTTTGACGAATGTACAATGACTATTGTTATAAACTGTTATTGCCTTATGAAACGTGTCGATTTGGGTTTTGCAATCTTCGGCTGCTTTTTCAAGCTTGTCTATGCACCTGATGTCACTACCTACAACACTCTAATTAAGGGGCTGTTTTTGAAAGATAAGGGTGTTGAGGCTGTGGATCTATTCAAAAAGTTGATCAGAGAAAAACTTTGTGAGCCAAATGAAGTTACTTTCTTGACTTTACTAGACGGATTGTGCAAATTAGGACATACAAACAAGGCGGTTGAGTTGCTCAGGGTATTAGAAAAAAGAAATTGCAAACCAACCGTCAAGGCATATATCACAGTTATTGATGGTCTATGTAAGGATGAAATGGTAGATGATACTATCAACCTCTTAGTTAAAATGATTGACAAGGGCATTCCACCAGATGTTGTCATCTACAATTCGTTAATTAAAGGTTTGTGCAATTTTGGCCGGTGAGATAAGTATAAAGAAGTATTGAATGAGATGTTTCATCACGAAATATCTCCAAGTTTATATAGATTTAATATTCTTATTGATGCACTATATAAGCAAGGGTTAGTAGAGGATGCAGAAAATGTACTGCAAATCATGATCCAGAGGGGTGTACGTCAGTACATAGTTACATATGGTGCATTGTTGTATGGGTATTGTTTGCAAGGCCAGCTAAATGAAGCACAAAGAGTTTTTGAACATATGATGGCTGAAGGCTTGAAGCCTGATATTACTGAGTATAACATTTTACTGAATGGATTTTGTAAAAATAAGAAAATATATAGATGATGCGATACCCCTGTTTTGACAGATGTCTTGTCAAGGGTTTGTAGCCAGAACTGATACTTATAACATCATGTTACAAGGATTGTTCTGCATAGGTAAATGTAATATTGCGCAAGAACTATTTGAGGATATGCAATTGACAAGTATCGTTCCAAACATGTACACTTATTGTATTATGTTGAACGGGCTTTAGAAGAACAGGCACATCGAAGAAGCTTTGTCATTTTTTTATGACATCGAGGCCAAGGGATTAGTAAGTTATATTTCTATCTACAACATCATGATCGATGGATTATGCAAGAGTGGGAAACTCGATGTTGCTTGGAACATGTTCAATAAACTTGCTTCCAAAGGGTTGCATCTGGATGTTAGGACATACAATATAATGATAAATGGGCTCTGCCAAGAAGAGCTGCTCAAGGATGCGAAAAAGATTTTTGATAAAATGGATCAAAATGATTGCTCGCCAAATGAAGTTACTTGTAATATTATTATCCGAGGATTTCTAAAGCAGGGTCTCTGTAATGAGGTAATGATGTATCTTGAACAAATGTTAAAAAGAGGTTTCTCACTTAATGCATCCATATTCTCCATCTTGATGGATCTACTCAGTGCAGAAGGTCAGGATCCTATGTTTCAGTATATCATTCAAAAATTAGTTCGGAATAATAAAAGAAGTCTTCAAGTTTCACGTACTGATTTATGTTCCTCACTTCAACATAAGATGTTGACAGTTACAAAGACGTGATCTCCAGGTTTCTACACCTCTCTTGTGGAAGCATGCATGATTTAGGGTAACATGATTGATTATATCTCAATTTCTTAGATTACTAGAACGTATAATGTATATTCAACATATCTGGAAAGAAATTATTTTTTGTAGAATTTCTTGGCATATGTTTTTACATGTTGAACCTGTGAGGCCCGACCCCGATTTGCGTGCGATACCTCATTTCGTGTGCCCTAATCTAGATTTGCGTGCCTTGACCTAGGTTTAAGAATTGTGTTCGTTTTGTGTGCCATGCATTGAATTACGTGCATTTCTTTAGGGTTGCGTGAATCTACTTGGAAAACGTGCGTTCGTCTCGTAGTTCATGTCCTACCTCGTAATTCGTGCCCTAGACCTAGGAAAGCGTGCCCTCATGCTAAACAAGAAAGCATCTTACATGAAGCACTAGGTCATTAATTAATCCTACAAAATCCACTAACTATTATTAAATTACTAATTCAACCCACTAGAAGACAAAATCTCACAAAAAGCTAGACATTCTTATTATTTATTCCTTATTCTTTTTGCACTTTTAAGACACAATTAAATAATACTCCAATAGATGACAAAAATTCAGAATTTTTATAGCCTTGGCCGACCAACTAGGTAGTATTTGTGCATGTTGCTCAATTCAAATTGGTTCTAGACAAGTTATGACAAAAACACTTATCAAATGCATAAAAAAAATTGCTCCAAAGCTCGACCAAACACACCTTGCCCATGCTAGCAATTTTAAATTACACCTTGAAGACACAAAAAGGCTGAAATTGGGCTGCCCAAGGCCGAACATGCTTCATCAAACTTCAAGGCCTTTGTTTTTTTTTTCATTTCACTCATTTTCCTCTCATCTTCTCTCTCTCCCTCTCATTCTACTCTCTCTCTCTCGGCCTTGGCTGAACTTCTTACCATCTTAGCTCATCTTCATCATCCTATGGTTATTCAAGGCAAGCCCAAGCAAAGGAAAGCAAGTAGCTAGCTCAAAAGATGCATGCAAGCACATAGAGTCTTCATTTCGGCCCTAGGTGAGTTTTTAAGCTTCCATTTCTTTTCTTCTTGTTCTAACCACATGCATGTACTAAGAGCTTGGTCACTAAGCTAGGAAAAATAGAGAAAATCTAGTTGGAATCTCGGCAAGGCAAAGGAGAAGAAGAAAATTGTGCTTCAACAAGTTTTGTGCATCTTCTTGGTTGATTGCTAAGGTGAGGGCTAAAACCTTTTGAAAATCCTTCAAAAATCCACATGCATGCTCATAAATGTATGTCTTTGCTTCTGTTCTTGAGTTATATGTTCGTTCATAAGCTTTTACAACCATGCATGGCAAGATTTTGGCTTGAAGATGATGAGAGGTGAAATCGGATTATGTGACAGTTCTCTGACTTGTTGTTTCGAGGTACGTTTGGCTAGGAAAATTATGTTGAAAATGCATGAAAATTGGTAGGTGACTATTTTTGCCAGTTTTGAACACTTTTCTAAGAAATAGGCCAAAGCTAATTTCGACTCTAAGGTCCTCAAAATGGAAAACCTTTAAAATGTGTCTAAATCTGGAAATTTGGAAAAATGAAGCAGGTTTTGGCAGATGCACTGACCTTGTAGAACGAACCAGATTTGAGTTAGTACATGATGTCCAAAATGCATGAAATTTTTTTTACTGCTATATTTTTCAGTTCTGGACATTTTTGTCAGAAATGGACTAAGGCTAAATCTGACCCTAAGGACCTCAAAAACGTCAATTATCAAAATATGTGCAAATCTGGACAGTTTTGTGCTATTCCACTGTTTCGGTTATAACTAATGATACCGAACTCCAAATGATGCAAGGTTTGTTTCTGATTTTAGTCACTTCTTAAGCTTTAATTTGACATCTTATTCATTGGAATTGGAGATTGTTTGCTTATCTTAATGTTTGTGAGAATACAGCCTATTGCAGTAAGGGTTTCACTTAGTGTTATGGTTAGAAAAAATGTTGTAACTTCTCTTGTTGAATTAAATGCTTGGGATTGTAGCTTTGGGATGTTGTGTGGACTGTTTTGAATGTTTGAGGATGTTGAATTAAATGATGCATGGCTTGAGATTGGCTTTGAGTTGGTTTTGGGCTCAAATTGCACGGATATGCACGAAATGGAAACCCTAGTGACTAGGCGAACTTGCTAAGTATTGATCATTTGGATATTGTGTGGAATTATACGCTTAGTAGGCTGCCCGTAGTTTCCCTTATAACCTTAAATGTGAATTTGATCATTGCATGTTGACAAATAGGCTTTTATTGCATCCGAACCCACGTAGATGTTGTTGCATGTTGAATAATCTTATCACTTGATCACGTGGACTTCGAAATGAGTTATATGGCTTGATTTACATGTGTTACATGGCTGCCCGTTTAATGTTCATATAACTCTATATGCCTTTCAAGTGAAATTACTTGTCTTATCGTGCCTTGCTTGTTTACTTGTCAATGTGCAATCTTATGACTGTCCGGAGGCAACTTACTTTGTTTTCCTCCTAATGTGATATATTAAATGTCATAAATGTGCATTGCATACAAGGTTGCAACCTTTCATTTCGGCATGGTAGCGATCACGCACACCGGGTGGCATCGGGCTTGCCGGTGCACCCGTGACTACTATGGTCCCATTCCCTCTCTCACTTGGGGGTTAGACTTCCTCGGAGAGTTAGGTCGTAGGATTTCGGGGTACATCCGGAGTACACCCACTTGGCGTGTTATGGGGATGATTTGAAGTTGACCGCAACAACTGATTCTGAAAATGAACTGAGAGCAGCAGCTCACCGTATCCTTTTTACTATGTGTATAAGTACTCTCACTTGGTTCCTAGAGAACCTCGGGGAGGAAAGACGGGTAATTGTGTTCCTTTACTTTTGTATTATTATTTTGTACTTAATTGTGTTACATTCATGCTTGCAAAAGGATTTCATAAGTTGAACCGGAAAATGAGTTTCAAAACCTATTTCTCGTTCCCCCTCACTAAGTTCATAAGGACTCACCCTCTTTTATCATCTCAGGTGAAGAAGATCAAGAACAGGTACCCAAGGACAATGTGCCTAACTATGATTCCTTGGAGTGATTGCCTGTCTTGTGTGCTTTGCGTGGTTATGGCTACTTGTGAACTCTATGCTACTTGAAGACTATTTCTTTTATGTTGCTTGTTATTTGTAATGTAAAAGACCCCGTTGTAATTTGGGGTCTAATTTTGGGTTGTACTAATATTTCTAGACAATCACTAGATACTGCTCTGGTTGTTTTGCTTTTATTATCGCTAGTAGCTATAATAGGATTATGAAGTATTAGGTAAGGGCTAAGTAAGATGAACCATCCAAACCTTAAACAGGTACTCGCTATTAAGCTAAGATCAACAGGTACGTTTGTAACGAGGATAAACAAACAAACGAGACATAGCATCATGCTAGGTTATAAATCAAACGAGACGTCGAAATAACCAATAGGCAATTCAATTGATGTTAAATGGTAATCCTAGTTGGAAAAGAAATTGAGAATGGAAAAATTTGAGGCATTTAGAGAATTAGGGCAAACCAAATAGCTTACAGCCGTTATGCTGCCGGTTTTCCAGAAATTTTGGAGTTTAGGCCAAAAACATTAAGTGTGAAATCTTCATAAATGGTTAAGTATATGATATGACTTGAATGTTTAGATCACACCCTAGTCTAACCTTATAGGCCGGGTTGGGGCGTGACAGAACCTACCGAATTGTCTCGCTACCCTTTCTATATGTGCATTCATGGTATATCATGGTATGCGATATAATGCTTGTCTAGATAACATGTTCATTTGTCCTACAAACAATATTTTTTCTGATAAAACAATGAGAATATTCAATCCGTTTCGTCTTTCATGTTATAAGGAATTTATTGTACCTTGATGCAGCCATGAAGAAGTTTCAATAGGAAGATTATGCAAGAGACCATGTTTGAGAAATTTGTGATTGCTGATTCAATCATTTACTAAAGGAGAAATATATTATGGTAGAAGTTTAAGATGCAGATTTAGGTAAGCTTCATTAATATATTAGCAATCTTACTATTCCATAATTATGATAGCATCTGATAGTGTATTAGAATCTTGAGTAGTGTCTAATCCTTGCTGATTGATCATATGGGAAATGCTCAAAGAAGTTTATCTGGAATTTGACAATAATGATAGCATCTTTTGTTCTTACTTTTCTGATGGTGTTTTCAGTTTAAAGACACGTGCAAAAGATGGAGAAGGAAAACTTTCATCTTAGAGGGACCCAAGTATGTGCAAACTGCAAATGTCCTAAAAACTGCTGTTATATTAATGAACATAAGAATGTAGACAGATTCTTTAGTTCGCTTTACTTTTGTCCAAGTATAAATCCACTTGAATAATGGCGAAATTAGTGTAATAAATTGTCTAATTGCGTTTTATGAGGCGATTTTTTTCTGTCAGGGCATAATCACACTTGAATGTGAACGTACGACTATCTAGATTTGAAGGTTGCAATAATTCAAAAGGAAGCTGTGTAATCACATAAATAGCTACAATTGTAAATTCTTTGGTTTTCTTTTGATCTACAGAAAAAATGTAAATTGTTGGATCTTTTAATATCTTTACTTACTGCTGCAATTTATATATTTCCATACAAATTCAAGCGTTTAATTTTTTGTATTTCATCAAGATAGTCTGATGTTGTGGTTCCCGGCTTTAGATGATATTTTACAGATATGAATAAGCAAGACACATTTCTGGCCTTTCCATGTGTTATGACCACATAGATCTTTGCCGTTGATGTGCAATCAATTAAGGCTGGACACGGTTTAGTACATTGAGTTTTTCGTTAATCCTGTCTCTTGGGCTTTCGCTATCTTCAGGGTTTTGTTCCATAAACCAAATCAAATCAAACTAAGCCTTGTCCCACTAGATGGGGTCGGCTACATGGATCATGTGACGCCATTCCTTCCTGTCGAAAGTATCTCCTCTATAAGATCTATACACGTAAAGTCTCGTCTAATTGTCTCTGTCCAAGTAATCTTAGGTCTACCTCTACGTCCCTTCTGGTGTATTATTTTTAAACCTTCGCACCTTCTAACAGGCGCCTCAACAGGTCGTCTCCTTACATGGCCAAACCATCTTAGATGATTTTTCCTCATCTTATCCTCAATCGGGGTCACTCTTACTCTTTCACGTATCACCTCGCTCCTAATCTTGTCCTTCCTAGTTTTGCCAGACATCCATCTCAACATTCTCATCTCAACCACTGACATTTTATAAACATGTTGATATTTTACCGCCTAACACTCCGAACCATATAACATAGCAGACCTAATTGTTATCTTATAGAACTTCCCTTTTAACTTAAGTGGTATTTTTCGATCACACAAGATTCTTGACGCATTTCTCCACTTCGTCCATCCTGCTTTGATTCTATGATCAATGTCCGCATTAATCTCCCCATCTTGTTGAACCATAGAGTCTAACTATCTAAAACTCTCTTTTTCTTGTATTCTTTCTGAGTCTAATCTTACATCTATCTCATTTATCGACTTATTTTTGCTAAACATACATTCCATATACTCTATCTTTGATCTGCTTAGCTTGAAGCCCTTAGATTCTAAAGTAGATCTCCATAATTCTAGCTTAGTATTTACACATTCTCTAGACTCATCTATCAAAACAATATCCGCAAATAACATGCACAACAGTACTGCATCTTGAATTTGACTAGTGAGTTCATCTATAACTAGTGCGAAAAGGTATGGGCTCAAGACAGATCCTTGATGTAGTCCTATTATAATTGGAAAAAGACTAGACTCTCCTCCCCTCCGACTTACGCTAGTCATCGCTCCATCTTACATATCTTTTATCAGTTCAATGTATCCTACACACACACTTTTTTCTCCAATCCTCTCCACAGAACTTCCCTAGGAACTCGGTCATATACTTTCTCCAAGTCAATATATACAATGTGTAAGTCTTTCTGGTTCCCTCGATATTGTTCTATTAACCTCCTTAGCAAAAAGAGAGCTTCCATTGTTGATCTTCCAGGCATAAAATCAAATTGATTTTCTGACACCCGTGTATTTCTCCTTATTCTCCTTTCAATCACTATTTCCCATCCCAGAGTTTCATAGAGTGACTCATTAATTTAATTCCTCGGTAATTGGCGCAATTCTAGATATCTCCTTTATTTTTGTATATTGGAACTAAGGTGTTCTTCCGCCAGGCATCAAGCGTCTTCTTGCTCCTCAAAATTACGTTAAAAAACCTCGTTAGCCACGTTATACCCTCATCGCCCATGCATCTCCATACTTTGATTGGGATACCATCTGGACCTACAACCTTTCTAACTTTCATCTTTTTAAGTGCCCCTTTAACCTTTTTTCTTCCTATCCGTCGATAAAATGTGCGGTTTAACTCCTCTTCTGATCTTTTTAGTTGTCCCCAGTTTATGTTACTAGAATGACCCTCGTTAAAAAGCTTGTAAAAATAGTTTTTCCACCGCTCTTTTATCTCATCTTCTTTGACTAGTACCTTATCATCTTCATCCTTAATACATTTCACCTGACTTAGGTCCCTAGTTTTCCTTTCCCTAACTTTTGCAAGCTTAAATACCTATTTTTGTCCTTTTTTTGTATCAAGTCGCTTATAAAGTTCCTCGTATGCTTTTGTTTTAGCCTCGCTAACTGCCTTCTTTGCTTCTTTTTTTGCTACTTTGCATCTCTCCAAATTTCCATGATTACAATCTTTTTTTGCCTCTACTTTTTCTTGTTAACTTTCTCTAGAACCTAATGATATTGGGATTTTGGTTCTGAAAACTCCATTTCTTTCTGTTGTTATATGTCATCTGCAGCAGTTGATTGTGACATCGGTGATATTTCTCACTACATTGCTCATATTTTTAGGTGATGATTTAAGAAGATGACTTCTGTGTTTGTGACATCATTGGTCATCTTATTCACTCTAGTATTATCATATGAAAATCACTCCTTCCCGCATGTGTCATCAGAATGCAGCCTCTCGAGGGACATAACAACTAGACTCGTTATTTGTCCATGGAATATAATACCTAAACATTTCAAGTTATGAAATATATATCACAGTGCAGAAAGAATTTCATTGCTTTGTTGGTTTGACCAATGAGGAATTCACTTGTAAATGCAGTTGTGGGATATATATCTTTAAAGCACACTGCTTGTTTCTTCTTTCTTTTTCCTCATGTCTTCAAGGAGCGGAAATAGATTGGAGAGCAATATTTGAACAGTCAGCAAAACACATTTCTGTTTGAGCCTTTTTGGAGCCTCTAACTTGGGATTAAAGATGATCGCGTGGATAGGTTTTACAAGTACACGCCTCACCACCATCTATCTTTGGAGGCTACTAGAGTGGTGGATTGCAAACGCTGGTGGGGGTTGCGAGTTGATTCTTACTCCATGAGTGGAGATGCGGTTGGGGGCTCGGGATAGGTGTTCCATGCTAAGGTACTTGTTTGATAAACTTTACATCTTAATTCTCTACGTACTCTTTAAACCAAAGAGTTATATGTATGGAAAATTGTCACCGTTGCCAATGTGCTTACACCTCAGTTTTCAAGATTTTGTGTAAGATATTCTTTCATTTTTCTAATAAAGTTGTTTGTAAAAATTTGTTAACGATTTTATTTTTCTTTTATTGGTTTTTAGTGCCTAAATTTCTCAAGCATTGACTATTGAGTCAGCTTTGGTTTTTTGGGAGAACTTGGTACCTTTCATATAACGGCTTTGGTTTGCCTATGAAATGTGTCGCAGAGGGAAAAAATTTACCCATGTCGGATTCGTTATTGCAACTTGTATCTTGAGTTTTGCAATTTATATGGTATATATATATATTGATATTTGAACTTAAAGAAAAAAGGAAGAGTTCAAGTTAAGTAGTACAAACCTAGTTTAGTAGGCCAGAGCATGTTCAAGAAAAATTATTTTCTCATGCCAAACGGTCATTTAGCTGTGGAATAAAAAAGTGAGTATCCCGTTATAAAAATGGAGTGATGTGGACCTCTTAAAAACTAATTCCACGCTTAATCTCTAATTAGGTACAGAGTAAAAAATTTCAGACAGAAGTCCAAATCAGACTTTTAGCTGCACAACTTGACCATAGAGCATAAATGTGTCTGTATACGTAAATCCAAACAATTGTAGTTTTTTTAGATTTCTTTTGAATAAATTGCTTGCCGCCCCCTGTATTTTATTTAAAATATTCATTCACCCTCTATAATTTTAAAATAGGCTTATTATCCCCCTATGTTTTTTCGATTATAGCTGAAGCACCCAAAATCTTTTATTTCATTAACAAACGTTACCAAATTAGTTAATTGATCGTTATACCTTTACATAAAGTTAAAATCAAAAAAACACAGGGGGGTAATGAGCCTATTTTAAAATTACAGGGGGTGAATGAGTATTTAGGGCAAAACACAGAGGGGCGGCAAACAATTTACTAAAAGGGTATTTTTATCCAGCAACGAATTTATTTATACCAAAAGCATAAAAAAATCACATTTTAACCGCGTATGTTGTAATTGCTGTTAAATTAGACGGTTTTTTTAACGGAGAGGGGCAGTCAGCCCACTTTAAAAATCACAGGGGAGTAATGAGCCTATTTTAAAAATACAGAGGGTAAATGAGTATTTACGACAAAACACAAGGAGACAACAAGCAATTCACTCGATTTCTTTTTTTAAAAATTGTTTTTAATTACAAGATTATAATACTTTTGCTAATTGGCACTGACATCCTTATCATACTAATAAAGATATTGTCAAAGATTTTAATTATTTTACATGAATAAATCAAGATATTTAACACCATTATATAAGATTATGAAATATTTCACGTAGTACCAATTAATTTTAAGATAGAAGACCAGACTAATCTATCATAGTGATTTCAGAGCTGGCCTTGGTCTCCTATGTACCTTTGCTGTAAATTTCAAAGCTACAAATTTTTTTAACCAGGAGCATATATATTCTTGTGTACTTGAGAAAGTTGCAATGAAATTTCCCTTTGCTGATTGAGCAAAAAAAAGAGATGGCCTTGGTCTTCGCTACTATTGTGCCACGTCATAAGCCTTCAACAATTGACTTTAATCATAAGTCACGCATGAATAGGGTGAGATAAATCAGGATATTTAGGTGGGTGTTAGAGAATCTAATTGTTCCACATTGATAAATAAGATATTCAAGATTAATAATTAAGGAGAACTTCTTTGGTCAGTCTGGACTGATCATTAGCCCATTCATATACAAGTGGATCCCACAAAATGTGGAGTCCAGCCTATGTGTCTATGATTGATGGTCAACCTGGGTTGTTCTAAGAATTTTCAATAATTGAGATCTTAGCCTACTCTATTTTATACCAATTGACTCAGACTAATCTATCACATACTTGAATTACCTTGTATGCTACAAACATAAGCATTTTTTATGATGATTATTCCATCATGTTGTTGAAGAAATCTCTAGAAATTATCAATTGGCAAATCCAACACCACCATTTCGTATTACGCTATAGTATCAAATGTTTACCATCTCATAGAAGGTCAACAACATTTTATTAATGCGCATTTACCTACACTAAAAAAATCCATCCAACACATTACTATGGGTGTTATTATGCGGGTGCAATCCTCCATAACAATAATAGTATTCACTCATCTACGAGTCATCTCTTGAAACAACTTCACAGCATTATTCATTCTTACACTTACAATATGATTAATCAATGTCATTGCTAATAAAATATCTTATATATAAAATAGGGATATATCATGTGCTCTTACAACACTATTGAGAGTTAAAATTATATTTTGGGTATAAATATACTATCACTGTACAAAAAAGTACTAATGGAGTATAACAAGACGAAATAATTTTGGTAACTCTAAAAGGGAATGAGGTTATTTGGGATTTATTCATAAAATATGTAAGCAGTGATTGATATGTGAGAATGTGTTTAAAATTGAATGACATTCCCAATTCTATTTTAATTCCTATGTTTGGTATGAGGGAATGAACTTGGGAATGTCATTCCCATATACATGAGAATAACCATTCAAGATCAAATACATGGGAATGAGAATCCCATTCTCATATACATGAGAATAACTATTCCAGACCAAATACATGGGAATGACTCATTCCCATGTGTTTGGAATAAACTTGACTACCATACTCTTATATAACATAACTTTTATAAATAATTTTTTTTACAATTAATAATTATTATTACGAAAATTATAATGAAAATAAAAATAAAATAAAAAACAAAAATAAAAAATAATAACAGTGATTAAATAATAATAAAAATAATAATAATTAAAAATACAATAATATTATTATGAAAATAATAATAATAATAATAATAATAATAATAATAATAATAATAATAATAGTAATAATAATAATAATAATAATAATAATAATAATAATAATAATAATAATAAAATGATAATAATAATAAATAAATATAATAATAATAAAAAAAACAAAAAATAATAATAATGATTAAAATAATAATAAAAAATACTAATAATAATAATAAAGTAAAATAATAATGATAAAAATAAAAACAAAAATAATAATAATAATAATACCAATTTAATAATAATAATAATAATTGATGTTGTTAATATTATTGTTATTTTAATTTTAATTTTAATTTTTATTTTGTTTTTAATAATAATTATTATTTTTATTTTTATTTTTTTATTTTTATTATTTTTTTTTGTTGTTGTTGTTATTATTATTATTATTATTATTTATTATTTTTATTTTGTTATTCCTATTATTATTATTTATATTTATATTATTTATGGTTATGTTTATATTTATTCTTATTTTTAATACTATAATAATAAAAGGAAAATTCTGTTATTAATTTGTTTTACAATTAATAATTATTATTATGAAAATTTTAATGAAAATAAAAAAAATTAATAAAATAATAATAAAAACAAAAATAAAAAATAATAATAGTGATTAAATAATAATAAAAACAAAAATAATTAAAAATACAATAATATTATTATGAAAATAATAATAATAATAATTATTATTATTATAATAATAATAATTATTATTATAATTATTTTAAAAAAAATAATAATAAAAATAAAAAAAAAAATAAAAATGATAATAATAATAAAAAAATAAAAAAATAAATATAATAATAATAAAAGCAAAAAATAATAATAGTGATTAAAATAATAATAAAAAAATACTAATAATATTAATAAAGTAAAATAATAATGATAAAAATAAAAACGAAAATAAAAATAATAATAATAATGCCAATTTAATAATGATAATAATAATAATAATAATAATAATAATAATAATAATAATTGTTGTTATTATTATTGTTATTATTATTTTTATTTTGTTATTAATAATAATTATTATTTTTATTTTTATTTTTTATTTTTATTTTTTATTTTTATTATTATTTATTGTTGTTGTTGTTATTATTATTATTATTTATTATTATTTTTATTTTGTTATTATTATTATTATTATTATTTATTGTTGTTGTTGTTGTTGTTGTTATTATTATTAATATTATTATTTATATTTATATTATTTACGGTTATCTTTATATTTATTCTTATTTTTAATACTATAATAATAAAACGGTAATACTGTCATATTATACAAGTTATTCACATTATTATTCTTTAGTCTTAGAGAATAACAAGCACGTCATTCTCATTTCTAAGTTCATTCTATTCCCAATTTAATTCCATTAATGTCCAAATCTATTTCAGTATATCAATCGCTACCTTAGGGCTATTTAGCTTTTACATAGGGACAATGGGGCTGCAACGCTCTTTAACCCCGGATTCCTTTTAAAATATAAGATATTATGAAGATATTTTTAGTCTGAAATATCAATTAGACCATTACTACATGTAAACCTAACAAACTATAGAAGCTCAATCATAGAGACTAGTGCAAGTAAAGTTCATGAGGTTTATAGTTGCTCACCTATCCGCCATGGGTCCAAATCTCCTGCGGGAATGATTTGAAAGATCCAAAACTCCTTTCTTTTTTTAGTTAACACCATTACATAAGATTACATAAGATTATGAGTTATTTCATGTAGTACAAATTAATTTTAAGATAGAAGACTAGATTAATCTATCATAGTGATTTCAGAGCTGGCCTTGGTCTCCTATGCACCTTTGTTGTAAATTTCAAAGCTGTAAATTTTTTTGACTAGGAGCATATATACTCCTATGTACTTGAGAAAGTTGCAATGAAATTTTCCTTTGCTAATTGAGTAAAAAAAAAAAAGCTGGCCTTGGTCTTCGCTGCTCTTGTGCCATGTCATAAGCCTTCAACAATTGACTTTAATCACGAGTCACGCATGAATGTGGTGAGATAAATCAAGATATTCAAGTGGATGTTGGAGAATCTAATTGTTCCACATGTCTAAATAAGACATTCAAGATTAGTAATTGAGGAGAACTTCTTTGGTCAGTCTGGACTGACCATCAGTCCATTCATATATAAGTGGATCCCACAAAATGTGGAGTCCACCCCATGTCTCTATGGCTGGTGGTCAACTTGGATTGTTCTAAGAATTTTCAGCAATTGAGATCTTAGCCTACTCTACTTTATACCAATTGACTTAGACTAATCTATCACATACGTGATTGAATTCCCTTGTATGTTACAAACATAAGCATTTTTTTATGATGATTATTCCATCATGTTGTTGAAGAAATCTCTAGAAATTATCTATTTGCAAATCCAACATCACCCTTTCGTATTACGCTATAATATCAAATGTTTACCATCTCATAGAAGGTCAACAACATTTTATTAATGCGCATTTACCTACACTAAAAATATTCATCCAACACATTATTATGGGTCTTATTATGCGGGTGCAATCCTCCATGACAATAATAGTATTCACTCATATACGAGTTATCTCTTGGGAACAACTTCACAACATTATTCATTTTCTTACACTTACAATATGATTAATCAATGTCATTGCTAATAAAATATCTTATATATAAAATAGTGATTTATCATGTGCTCTTACAACACTATTGAGATTTAAAATTATACTTTGGGTATAAATATACTATCATTTTACAGAAAAGTACTAATGGAGTATAACAAGATGAAATAATTTTGGTAACTCTAAAAAGGAATGAGGTTATTTGGGATTTATTCATAAAACACTTAGGGTTATTTATCTTTTACCACATTTCCTAGTACAACGGTGGATGCACGTTAGAGACAGTGGGGGCTGCAGCGCTCTTTGACCCCAGATTCTTTTTAAAATATAAGATATTATAAAGATATTTTTAGTCTGAAATATTAATTAGCCCCTTACTACATGTAAACCTAACAAACTATAAAAGCTTAATCATGGGGATTAGTGCAAGTAAAGTTCATGAGGTTTATAGTTGCTCACCTATCCCCCACGGGTCCGAATCTTCTGCAGGAATGATTTGGAAGATTCAAAACTCCTTTCTTTTTTTAGTTATTTTGTTGTTCATAGATTAACGAAAATGTGTAAAAGCTCTAGTAATTGAGGCTAAACAAAACAATATCAGAGCCATAAAGATAAATTGTTTAATTTGGCAAAAGATTCACTCTCCATTCGGTCAGAGGAAATCTTTGCATGTTTCCTAATGAACCTGAAAAAAGGATAAAGATTCGAAATTAAACAGAAAAAAGAGATATCCACCGTAAAGTATCATTTGTGTTATCAAGTTATTATAAGCTTCCTTTAAGTTTGTTTAGTTTAGCCTGATTAATGGAATGGGTGATGGTGTAACTGACCACGTTACAAACAACTTTTTTTGTTTTCTGCCTTTTTTTTTTTTTTTTGGTCAAGAGTTATAGACAACATAAGAAATGATGTTTTGCCATTAGATTAGTCAGTTAGCATTCCTAATGTTTTGTGTTGTACTTTGTCAACTGAAATGTTGCTTCCGAAATTGGCTAATTGCTCGTGCGCCTATTAGTATGGTCTTTAAAATTAATTCTCCTCCTTTTATTAGTTGTATAAATATTTTAATTTAGGGACCAAAAATAAATAAATAATCTGAAAAATATCTAGACCTATATTTGTCTTTATGTCATAGTTTACCCGGCAAACTTGTACCATGAGGGCTTAATTAAGAATTTTAAAACTTTAGGGGCTTAAATAGAAACGTGGACATCAGTATTGTATTTGTTTCAGAATCGATCCGGCTCAGATAATTGTTTACTCACCCACTTTTCTTTTCATCTTTCTGCTTTCTTTTTCCCCAAATTGGAGGCTGAAGATGAAGAAAAGCAGCTGCTGTGCTGCTAATATTGCTTTTGGCAGCTCAAGATTTTTCTCTTCACCTAAACTAGGTACATCTATTCTTTCCTTTATGCACCCCCTACTAATTTTCTCATCACCTCTTCATACTATTACAACCCACCGCTCCTTTTCACTAAAATCAAGATTTGGGTTTGAATCCATTAAGGATGTTGATGATGCTATTTCTCTTTTCCATCGAATGGTTCGCATGAGACCTAAGCCTCCCGTTGAACAGTACAATAAACTACTGACTGTTATGGTTAAGATGAAACATTATTCGTCTGCTGTTTCTTTGTTCAAGAATATGCGCATTTTGGGTATTCCTGTTGATGAATATACGATGACTATTGTGATAAACTGTTATTGTCGTATGAAACGTGTCGATTTGGGTTTTTCAATCCTAGGCTGCTTTTTCAAGCTTGGCCATGTACCTAATGTCACTACCTACAACACTCTAATTAAGGGGGTGTTATTAAAAGATAAATTTTTTGAGGCCGTAGAGTTATTCAAAAAGTTGATCCGAGAGAAACTTTGTGAACCAAATGAAGTTACTTTCGGGACTGTATTAGACGGATTGGGCAAATCAGGACATACAAACAAGGCGGTTCAGCTGCACAGGATAATGGAGAAAGGAAATTGCAAACCCGGCACTGTTGCATATAGCTCTGTCATTGATAATTTATGTAAAGATAGAATGGTAGATGATGCTATGAACCTCTTATCCGAAATGATTGATAAGGGCATTCCACCAGATGTTGTCACCTACAATTCGTTAATTCGAGGATTGTGTAGTTTTGGCCGATGGAATGAGGTTGAACTGTTATTGTATAAGATGGTCAATTACAAAATCTCTCCAAATTTACATACTTTTAGTATTTTGGTGGATGCATTTTGTAAGGAAGGATTAATAGAAGATGCAGAGAATGTATTACAAATTATGATCCTGAGTGGTGTGCATCCTGACATAGTTACATATGGCGCACTAATGGATGGATATTGTTTGCAAGGCCGGTTAAATGAAGTAGAAAGAGTTTTTGAACATTCGATGGCTGAAGGCTTGAAGCCTGACATTACTCAATATGACATATTACTGAATGGATATTGTAAAAATAAGAAAATAGATGATGCGATGTGCCTGTTTCGACAGATGCCTCATCAAGGATTGGTTCCTGACACAGTAAGTTATAGTATCATGATACAGGGATTGTTCCGCGTAGGTAAATGTAATACTGCACAAAATCTTTTTGAGGATATGCAGTTGGCGGGCGTAGTTCCAAACATTCACACTTACTGTATTATGCTAGATGGGCTTTGCAAGCACAAGCCTATTGAAGAAGCTTTGTCATTTTTCCATGATGTTGAAGGCAAAGGATTAGTTCGTTATATTTCTTTCTACAGCATCATAATCAACGGACTATGCGAGAGAGGGAAACTTGATGTTGCTCGCAATATGTTTAACAATCTTGCTTCCAAATGGTTGCATCCAAATGTCACGACATACAATATAATGATAAAGGGGCTGTGTCAACATATGTTCCTGGAGGATGCGAAGAAGCTTTTTGAGAAAATGGAAAATAATGGTTGTTTGCCAAATGAAATTACTTATAATGTTATTGTCAAAGGATTCCTAAAGCAAGGTATCTCTCAAAATGCAATGATGTATCTTGAGCAAATGGTCAAAAGAGGTTTATCACCTTATTTGTCTACGTTATCAATATTGATACATCTACTCCCCGTAGACGGTCAAGATCCTTTGTTTCAGAATATGATTCAGAAATTGGTTCCAAATAATAAAAGAAGTCTCCAAGTTTCTGGTACTGCATTATGTTGCTCACTTCAACAAGAGACGTTGAAAGTCGCTAAGACGTGATATCTAGGTTTTTGCAACTTTGTTATATTTCTATAATTTATAATTTGAATATTCTTTTACAACATCTTTTTCATAAATGATTAGTTTATTATTCTAAATTTGATAACTAAGACTTTAAAAAAACAAATAGATGTGATGACCCATAATATAGATGAAAAAATTGGTATAGGAGAAGATCCTTACGTCGAATAGAACCCAAGGGTTATTCTGGTGGTAGTGGTCCTCTTATTATTGGAGATTATATTTTAACTTACTTGGTGCATGTCTTGAGTCGGGCCGTTGTATTTCGGGGATTTTGGTTAACATTCAGCTGTTAGGCCAACGAGGGGATGCCGACGTATCTCATCCGATGTCAATGGGTAGTGGTTAATTCAATTTATGTCTAACGAGCTAATTGAGTGAGAATGTTTCTCTAAATTAGCCAAAAAAAAAAAAATTCTTACATCGACAAATTACACCTGATTCTTTGCTTTCCATCTCATGAAAGATCAACAACGCTTCCATCAATGCAACCTTTTTACCAAAGCGCAAGTAGCATGAAACAAGTAGTTATACGTATTTGAAACATGGTCTGCCACTTTTATGGCACAAAGAAGTTTTTGTGCATTAGCACATTTACCTATAGTAAAACAAATTCAAAAAAAAAAAAAAAGAGTAAAAATTCCCTCGGACATTCTATGTAAGTACTAATATTGGGGTTCAATATCTACGACAATATACACTAATATTCAATCCTTTACAAGACATTTCTGGGAACAACTTCAAAGCATTTTATTTTCGTACACTAATAATATGCATTTATCAGTATGCCATTGCTAATATGTTAAGTATAACAACAGTGATGTATCAAGTGCTCTTAAGAAAAGAGGGAACTTACATAGTTAAGAGTGGGAATAGAAGTGTAAATAATAATAACAATAATAATCAAATAGGCCTCGGATAGGGACAATGCCCAAGGTAAAAAGCTCATGAATTCCTTCTCAGTTTTTCGTGTATATGGTAAAAATTCTACTATATAAAGAAGGGTGATAAAATGAAGGAGTAATATATAGTATTACTCTTGTGATAATTACGATATTCAAAAATATCGAAGCAGCTATTCGAGACCTTTTATCTAAAGCTTAAGCAAGGTCGTACACAGGCGGGGGAACCAGTCTAAAACCCCTGAACCCCCAGATGTTTAGTTTTGCAGCTTGGAACATCAGGGGCTTTAATAGACCCCTGAAACACAAAGATGTACATTTTTTTTGTAAATAATAAGAAGCTCAGTGTCATCTGCCTCCCTGGAACCAAAATCAAAGAGAGCAGCTCTGGAGATCTTATGAAAAGAAAATTTTGTGATTGGGAACTGGTGCATAATTACGATTTCTCTCACAGAGGTAGAATTTGGATCCTTGCTCACAAAAACCGAGTTAAAATCTCAAGATTGGCAGCTACAGCTCAATCCATTCTGACCACTGTTCGCTTACTGTTCGAATGGACAGAGTACATTGGCAAAGCGAAGCCTTTTAAATTCTTCAATGCTTGGACTCAACACGAAAATTATGAGCAAGTGGTGCGAAGAGCCTGGAACACTAGTGTTAATGGTGCTCCAATGTATAGATTGGTGCAGAAGCAAAAGCAACTTAAGGCTGAACTCAGAAGATTTAATGCCCAATATTTTTCTAATCTATCATCCGGGATTGAGAACACTCGAAAGGAGCTCTTATCAGTCCAATCTCTTATTCTCAATGGCCAAAATTCCAACACTCTCTACAGAAAGGAGAAGGAGCTAATCCATAATCTTGAACAAGAAATGAACAGAGAAGAGGCTTGCCTTAAACAAAAAGCTAAAGTGAAATGGCTCAAAGATGGTGATAGTAATATTGCCTACTTTCACAAGGTAATTAAAGGGAGAAGAACCACAAACTCTTTTAGAAGTTTGATCTCCTTGGAGGGTAACAGGTTGAATTCGGAGGAGGAAATTGCTAAGGAAATTGTTGGGTACTACAAAGCTCTTCTGGGTTCTAACAGGAACATTCAAGCCCCAATTCTATTTCCGAAAGCGAATGCGAGAGTCTCACATCCCCAATTCTGAATGAGGAGATCAAACAGGCCATGTTTTCTATCCACAGTGATAAGAGCCCTGGTCCTGAAGGCTTTACTTTGCATTTTTATAAATCAGCTTGGAATTTGATTGGCAGCGAAGTTTGTAATGCCATCAAGTCTTCTTTAGATTCCGGTAAACTGTTGGGTGAATTAAACTGCACAATCATCACATTAATCCCCAAATGTGACAATCCAAGTACTGTGAGTGATTTTAGACCAATTTCTTGCTGTAACACCCTGTATAAATGTCTCTCTAAAGTTATTGCAAACCGGTTGAGGAGCACCCTCTCGAGCATTATCTCAAATAACCAGACAGCCTTTGTTGAAGGTCGGAGAACGCTGGATAATGTGTTAGTTGCTCAAGAAATTATCAGGGTTTATGGCAGAATGAGCAAGAACCATAAGTGCACACTTAAAGTTGACATCCGCAAAGCGTTTGATACTATCAATTGGAGATTTATTCTGAATGCTATGAGGGCTTTCGGCCATCCCAACAAATTTGTAAATTGGGTTAGGATGTGCATCTCCACGACCAGATTCTCCATTTCTATCAATGGGCATTTGGAAGGATATTGAGGGAACTAACAGGTTGTGCCAAGGGGATCCGTTATCCCCGTATTTGTTTGTCATAGCGATGGAAGTTTTGTCTCAAATCTTCAAGCTCACTGCTAGTCGCGATGACTTCACTTATCGTCTCAAGTGCAGCAAAATTGGTCTCACTCACTTGAGTTTTCCAGATGATCTCCTGGTTTTCTTCAAAGGCAACATTAATTCTGCTATTGCAATCAAAGAAGCTTTGGGGTTGTTTTCTAGAATGTCGGGTTTGAACATTAATCAAGAGAAGAGCTCAATTTTCTTTGGTGGTTGTCCCCCTCCAGTTAAGAAAATCATTTGCAACACTTTAAACATCAGTGAAGGTAATTTGCCGATGAGATACTTGGGAATTCCTCTTGTCGCTGGCAGAATTAACGCAGCAGTGAAGCTTGGTTTGTCCAGTAAAATCATTGCAAAAACGAAACAGTGGACTAGAAGATTCCTTTTGTTTGTAGGGCATTTGCAACTGGTTAAGCATGTCCTCTACAGTGTCTTTAACTTCTGGTGCGCAGCCTTTATTTTGCCGAAAGGCGTAATTAAGGAAGTTCAGAAAAGGTTGTCTTCCTTTCTCTGGGGTAATTAGGATGACCACACGAGAGCTAAAGTTTCATGGGCAGAGATTAAACCTCTGGATGAAGTAGGCCTTGGGATTCGGAATCTTGAAGAGGCTAACAAGATTGCAATTCTGAAACAATTTTGGCATATGTATACTGATTCCAAGTCACTTTGGGGCACTTGGACTAAGAAATTCTGTTGAAGGACCAAAGTATTTGGAGTATGGCTATTCCTTCTGACTGCTCATGGGCGTGGAAGAAAATTTTGAATCTCAGGAATGATGCAGCTCCTTTTATTCAGCACGTGATTGGTAATGGAGACAATACCTTTCTCTGGTGGAATAATTGGCATCCCCTTGGTGAGCTTGCTCAAATTGTCTATCCTGATCTTATCAATGGGTCCAGGCTCGGTACACAGTGTAAAGTAAGTGAAATCATTCGTAATGGCTGTTGGCGTTGGCCAAGAAATCTTTCTTACCACAGTTCTAACATTCCAGGTATGTTTTTCAATGTTGATGGAGTTGATTCAATTAAGTGGACTATTGGTACGAATGGAACTTTCCACACTCACTCCTCCTGGGAAGCACTGAGAACCAAATATCCCAAAGTCCAGTGGTTCCATTTACTTTGGAAGAAGAATTTTATTCCCAAGCATAGCTTTTGTTGTTGGCTAGCTATCCTTGATAGGTTGTCGACGAAAGATCGCATGATTGGTTGGGGAATGCAGGTGAATGGGCTGTGAACTCTTTGTCATATGGTGTTGGAAACTAAAGAACATTTATTCTTTGAGTGCTCTTTTAGTCGAAAAATCTGGTTTGCATGTGCAGAAAGGGCGAAAGCTGGTAGTATGGGGTATCACTGGAATCAGGTCTTTAGTAAATGTTGTATCTTGACCAAGAAAAAGTCTCTTCAGGCGTCCATTGTTAAGCTGCTTTTCTCTTCATGTGTTTATCATCTTTCGAAGGAGCGCAATGGACGAATTTTCAGGAATGAATTTGGGAATGTTGAACAGGTGATAAGAAGGATCACGGATGACGTGCGAGCTAAAATGCTGTTCGGAAAGAAATTTCAAAACAATAGTATTAACAGGGATCTTTGTAATAGTTGGAATCTCTGTGAGTTAATTTCTTAGTTTCCTCTTTTTAGTCTAGTCGTTGTATTTTTTATCATGTTCACGGCTTTGCCAAGTTTTTTGTTGTTGAATAGAATTGATCTTGCTGACCCAGCCAAAAAAAAAAAAAAAGAATAATAATCAAGCTTGTGGAAGCTCATTTTACCAAGTATCAAAGGAAACTCTGGCAGGTGATTTGGAAAATTAAGGTGCCTTTACAAATGATCCATTTGATTTTGAAGGCATGTAAAAATGTTATCACAACTGAGGCAAACCAATAGAGAAAGTACTCTACAGAGTCTCCTTTATGCAAAATTTGTAATCAAGAGGCTGAGACATTAAAGCAGGTTGTCACGGGTTAACAGAACCCCAGGATTTGAGCGTCTAGTTGTATAACTTCTAGTCATACGGGACGCACTTATGTCTATTATTTATTAACACGTGATATTTATGATTTAGGTATTGCTTTGTTATGTTGAATTTTCTGGACTAGTTGTATTTTTGTTATTAATGCTTGCTGACCTGTTATGGCTAGCTGGCCCATCCTTAATCTCTAGAGATTGGGTGCAGTATGACGAAATATGCGCTCAACCTGTGAAAATGTTATATTGTTGCCCTTGGACTCATACCGCAAGAGGAGTCCATTTCTATCCTAAATAATTAGATTCTTTATGTAGTCCAAGATTGTTCGATATCAATAGGGGTGAAAAAAACAATCATCTTTCTTTTTTCTTTTTCTTTTTCTTTTTTTTTTTGTTAGAAAGCAAACAATCACCTTTTTTTTTGTCAGAAAGTAAACAATCATCTTTAAAATGTTAATTCATTTAAAAGGAATGAATCCTTTTATGTTTTAAGGACAATTCCTAGACCCTATAAAATAGAACAAGATGCAATCCACAACTAGATGGCCTACAATGCTAATTTTCCACACCAAATGGTTGCAACTTGGAATAGAAAAGTACCTTAGGTGTGATTCAAGAAATTAATTTTTTTTATTTTTTTTGGGCAAGCTTAAGGAACCAGATGGAATCAACTAATACAAGGCGTTATTAAGATTAACACTGGTGATAGGTTAACTTCTAAGGCAACTATAAGTAGGGATTAGTCAAATTGATGATTAGTGCTGGTACTAGGAAGGCTCTTTGTGAGTTCCCATTACAAGTAGAAGAGTTAGCCGTCAATAATTCTTAACTACTTGTGAACATAGCAGGTTCTGATCATAGAGACTAATGCAAGTAAAATTTTGAAGGCTTATAGTTGCTCCTTTTTGAAAATTTAAGAGTATCATTAAAGATACCAACCTTCCTTGTTAGTTTAGACTAATTAATAGAATGGAAAATAGTATCACGGACTCGGTTTCAAGCAACTTAAGAAAAGGTATTTGCATTAAATTGATTAATTAACATTCCAAACACCTTAAATTGTGTTGTGTCGGTTAGAATTTCCTAAATAGACTAATTGCAGAATTTCCAAAATAGACTAATTGCTCCTATACCTATTAATAGGGTCCTCGTAATTTTTCTTTTACTAATGAAACTTAACACACTGTTTAGAAATACTTGTGATGTGGAATTCATTTGATTTATAAATAAATTCTTTTATTTGTACGATAAAATAAATAAGCAACTAATTTGGTGACTTGGGCTCCGTTTGTTTGCCGTAAAATATTCTTCCGGAAAATATTTTCTTACTTTTACGGTGTTTGGTAACACCGAAAAATTGGTCAACCGGAAAACATTTTCCAGTCAAAAATGGTGGGCTACTTTTTGAAGATTTTCCGGTATTTGGTAACACCGGAAAATTGGTCAACTGGAAAACATTTTCCGGTCAAAAATGGTAGGCTACTTTTTGGAGATTTTTCGGTGTTTGGTAACACCGGAAAATTGGTCAACTGGAAAATGTTTTCTGGTCAAAAATGACGGCTAGTTCAAAATTTGGGAAAATATTTTCATTTCTTTGGGAGATGAAAACATTTTCCGGAACTTAACCACCCCTACTTTATGTGTATATTTTTTCTTTTTTATAAATCTCATGTCGAAAAATATTTTTTATTGTACATCCAAACACCAGAAAATATTTTTCAATATTCTATTTTCCAGAAAAATATTTTCCTCTAACAAGTTATTTTACGGCAAACAAACGGAGCTCAGGAAAATATTTTCCTCTGAAAACATTTTCTAAGAAAATATTTTCCACTGAAAATATTTTGCACAAGCAAGTTATTTTACGGTAAACAAACGGAGAAAAATATTTTATTTTCCAAGAAAACATTTTTCACTGAAAACATTTTCCACAAGTAAGTTATTTTACGGCAAACAAACGGAGCCTTGAAATTATAAATTCAACCTCATGAGCAAAGATTTGACCCGAATTTACAAATATTAAATTTTTAATTTTTTTAAAAAGTGCTTCCAAACGAAAAAGGCTAGTTTTGCAAATGAATTATGCAAAATTCTATAGAATTCATTTGTTCTCAATTTGAAAAGACCAAAAAATAAAATAAACAAACATACAATCCAAAAAATGTCTAGGTCGCAATTTATCTTTTTTCAATTGTAGTAGGTAAATACCAGGCAAACTTGAAAAATTTCACCCAAAATCGAGACAAGTTAGCTATGGGGGCTTAATTAAGAAATTTGCAAGTTTAGGGGCTTAAATAGAAGCGTGGACATCATCAGTATTGTATTTTCAGAATCGATCCGGCGCGGATCTTGTTTGCTCACCCATTTTTCTTTTTTCATTTCTCCTTTCTATTTTCCCCAAATTGGAGGCTGAAGATGAAGAAGAGCAACACAGCAGCTGCTTTTATTGCTTTTGGCAGCTCAAGATCTAGACGAGGTGCATCTACTCTTTCCTTTATGCACCCACTACTAATTTTCTCATCACCTCTTCATACTAGTACAACCCACTGCTCCTTTTCACTAAAATCAAGATATGGGTTTGAATCCATTAAGGATGTTGATGATGCTATTTCTCTATTCCATCGAATGGTTCGATGAGTCCTAAGCCTTCAGTTGTAGAATACAATAAACTTCTGACTGTAATGGCCAAGATGAAACATTATTCGGCTGCGGTTTCTTTGTTCAAGAATATGCGCATTTTGGGTATTCCTGTTGACGAATATACAATGGCTATTGCAATCAACTGTTATTGCCATATGAAACGTGTCGATCTGGGTTTTGCAATCTTAGCCTGCTTTTTCAAGCTTGGCCATGTACCTAAGTTCACTACCTACAACACTCTAATTAAGGGTCTGTTTTTGAACGATAAGTTTGTTGAGGCCGAAGAGTTATTCAAAAAGTTGTTCAGAGAGAACCTTTGTGAGCCTGATGAATTTACTTTCGCGACTGTATTGGACGGTTTGTGCAAATCAGGACATACAAACAAGGCTGTCGAGCTGCTCAGGGTATTGGAAAAAGGAAATTGCAAACCAACTGTCGAGTCGTATAACACTGTTATTGATAGTCTATGTATGGATAGAATGGTAGATGATGCTATGAACCTCTTATCTGAAATGATTGACAGGGACATTCCACCAAACATTGTCACCTACAGTTCGTTAATTAATGGATTGTGTAATTTTGGCCTGTGGGATGAAGTTGAACTGTTATTGAATGAGATGGTTGATTACAAAATCTCTCCAGATCTACATACTTTTACTATTTTGGTGGATGCATTTTGTAAGGAATGATTAATAGAAGATGCAGAGAATGTATTACAAATTATGATCCGGAAAGGTGTGCATCCTATCATAGTTACAAATGGCGCACTAATGGATGGATATTGTTTGCAAGGCCGGTTAAATGAAGTAGAAAGAGTTTTTGAACGTTCGATGGCTGAAGGCTTGAAGCCTGACATTACTCAATATGATATATTATTGAATGGATATTGTAAAAATAAGAAAATAGTTGATGCGATGTGCCTGTTTCAACAGATGCTTCGTCAAGGGTTGGTACTTGACACAGAGAGTTATAACATTATGATACAGGGATTATTCTTTGTAGGTAAATGCGTTACTGTAGAAAAACATTTTGAGGATATGCAATTGGTAGGCGTAGTTCTAGACATTTTCACTTATTGTATTATACTAGATGGGTTTTGCAAGCACAGGCCCATTGAAGAAGCTTTGTCCTTTTTCTATGATGTCGAGGGCAAGGGATTAGTTCGTTATATTTCTTTCGACAGTATCATGATCAACGGACTATGCAAGAGAGGGAAACTTGATGTTGCTAGCAATATGTTCAACAATCTTGTTTCCAAAGGGTTGCATCCAAATGTTACGACATACAATATAATGATAAAGGGGCTTTGTCAACATATGTTCTTGGAGGATGCGAAGAAGCTTTTTGAGAAAATGGAAAATAACTGTTGCTTGCCAAATGAATTTACTTATAATGTTATTATCAAAGGATTCCTAAAGCAGGGCATCTCTCCAGATGCAATGATGTATCTTGAGCAAATGGTCAAAAGTGGTTTATCACCTGATTCGTCTACGTTATCCATATTGATACATCTACTCCCCATAGAAGGTCAGGATCCTTTGTTTCAGAATATGATTTAGAAATTGGTTCCAACTGATAAAAGGAGTCTCTAAGTTTCTTGTGATGCATTATATTCCTCACTTCAACAGGAGACGTTGAAAGTTGCTAAGACGTGATCTCTAGGTTTTTGTAGCCTTGTTATATTTCTATAATTTATAGTTTGATTATATCTGGAAAGAAATTCTTATCCTATAAAGTTTCTTGGCACATTGTTTTGTGTTGATCCTGAGAAAATGTCTCTATCAATCTTTTCTGGATGTGGCATTCGTAAATAGTCATGGTATTTGATATAATAGATGTCTCGAGGGAGATGCTAATAACAATAAGTTTGTTATCCCTTGACACAGCCTTGAAGAAGTTTGAAAAGAAAGTTTGTTTCTGCAAGCTGAGTAGTAGCTTTGAAGCAAAATCTGGCATATATATCTGTAGCAACGAGCTAGTGAACCTGATATCAGGAACATTAGGGCGGAAGATAGTTTTTACTGTGGCAGAAGATCAGGTGCTCTTGTGAATCCTTCCATTGTTAAATGTGGCATATCGTTTTCCATTGTACAATTTCATAATTGTGATGTTGGCTTGATTTTTCACAAGTAAACATGGTATAGATGTGGAGTTTGTATTAGAGAATCTGTGCTATTTCACTATGTCAAAAGACTTGAAATGCATGACAAAAGCAAAGTGGGAGGCATTCAGCTCATGATAAGCCAAGTAGTGGATTTGTGTAAGGTATTAAATTGTGCAATTTTTTGTCATGTGATTTTCTATTTGAAGTCTAGGCAACTGATATGTATTCATTATGTCTATAATAACCTGTAAAATCTGGAACTAAATTATGTCTCCATTTTGTAGCATACTTCTTACTCATAACTGTGCCTATGAACTTTAGTACCTAAACACGTAAATTATGAAATATGTTTGACTGTGAAAAGCATCAGGCTTAGGCCCAGGTTCAATCCCCTGAAATATGTATCCAAGTCAGAAACCCAAAGCCCAAATTGTGCACAGATGCTCAGTTGAATGAGCAGCTCAGACCTCCATCCCCTCCTGCACGTTGACTTCCACCTTTCCTTGGATATTTTTGAAACTGAAAGCGAGGAAGTTTCTTTGACATGTGTTCGGTTCAATTTTCTCCCTCTGCCCTGATTACTTTGTGCAAAGAGCTGCAAATGTGGCAGTGAATTTTGTTGCTTGATCAATTAGGTGTGGGTGTTTCCCATTAGATTGGATTTGTAATGTCCCACCCCCTTTAGCCTCTGTTTTGTTCAGTGATCTTCCCCCTCTAAGGGTTGGTTAACTTTGTGATTAATCAATACATTGATTTCAGACTGTTTGTATATACTTCCTTCAAAATCTAGCTGTTTCCCCAGACAAGAGAAAATCAAAAATGAGGAAGATGGGAATATACATCGCTCTGAGTGGGGTTGCTTTTGCCATAAGCATTGGTATCGTGGCAGCTTTCTTGATCATTCGAGGGAGGAAGAAAAACGACTCGTGCAAGACTGAAGATGGGGAGCTACAACAGCTTAAGTTGAGTACAAGAACTGTCAGTGAAAAAAGAGTTTTATTTGATGGATCTCAAGATACTCTTGATGGTCAGATTCTTGATACCACACCAGATAAGACGATGGTGGAGATATACACTCTTGAGCAACTGAAGAAAGCGACGGAGGACTTCAATCCCTAAAAACTCCCTAGTCTCGATGCGGAATTCAGCCTTGATAAGGGGTTTGTTCTTGTGATTGATGATTAAAAACAATTCCAGAGCAGCTTTGGCCTCACCATGATAAGAGGTATATTCTACACTTACCAGGTGAAGACATACATCAGCATCGGAAGATCGAGTTTGTGGATAAACAGAACCAAGCAGTTGCAAGTTTTACAAGGGATTGGAAAGCTTTCGACTGGACAAAACAGCTAGACTAATTATTTATCTTGAAGATTCCAACGGAGCAGCTAGCCAGCAATCATACTCTTCGATATATATGGTGGTGAAATTCCTTATGCTTGAAATGGTTAGAAGGATATCGTCAACTGTGGAGCTAAATAAATCTTCGTTCATGTGCAATATCCTTTAGAAGAAATCTCTAGATAAAGAAGGTACAATATCAAATGAAATATGGGAAGGCCATGTATTGATTCACGCTTCAAATTTAACAGATATTCGAGATTCACCCTTGTACGTGTATTTAACTTCTTGTGATTGACTCATGAAATTGCTTCTTTTGTAAGATTGTCTAACTTGCATTTTGTTATAAAAATGCGTAAAAGCTAGAACCACATTTCGTCCGCATTTTAAAGCATACTTATAACTGCTTTGTTTTGCCTATGAAATATGTCGCAGAGGGAAAAAAGTGAGTCTCACATAAAAGGAGTTGAACGGCCGTTGACCTAATAAAAGATCAATTCCACACTTAATTTTCAGACAAATGTTCAAATTAAACTTTTAGCTACATAACAGTCATAGAGCATAAATCTGTCCATACATGTACATACAAACAAATGTAGTTTCTTTAGATTTCTCTTTTGAGAAAATTATTTTTTACAAGATCATCATATTGCTAATTGGCACTGACATCCTCATCAGACTAATAAATGAATCGTTGGAGAATTTAGTTGTTTTACATGGATAAATTAGGTGTATATGATCTTGAGTTCCTCCACTTAGTACCAATTAGTTTTAGGATAAAAGCTCAGACAATTAGTTTTAAGATGAAAGCCTAGACTAATCTATTATAATGATATCAGAGTTGGCCTCGGTCTTCGCTGCTCTTGTGCCGCATTACTCGCTTTCAATAATTGACTTAAATCATGAGTCACACGTGAAGGGGGTTGTTAGAGAATTCAATTATTCCACATGAATAAATCAAGATATTTAAGGGGGTGTTGAAAAACCAATTGTCCTAAATGGATAAATCAAGATATTTATGGGGTGTTGAAAAATCAATTGTGCCACATAGATAAATCAATACATTCAAGACAATATGAGATTTTAGACTACTCTACTTTATACCAATGAACTCAGGCTAATCTATCACATACGTGATTGAATTACCTTGTATGTTAAGTTATCTATTCGCTCAACTTGGTCAAGCTAATTATTCTTACACCCGAGGGAAAACACGGGCCTTCACCCCCGCCTTTCATTCTCTTCCTTGTGCAGGTTTAGGTGCTGAGGTCAGACACTGAGCTCAGGCAGTTGAAAGTTTCCACCCTTAACAGTTTGGTGTCGTCTATGGGAAGAGTAATCCTATTCTCTCCTCACCACCCACTGAGAAACCACCATGGTAGAAACTAAGAGTCACAACTTGCCGGTAGAAGACTAACCCTCCTCGGGCGAGGGTCTCGAAATCGCACAGGTACCTAGACAAAATCTAACCTAAACCGACGTTGGAATGAGCCAACGTATACACTTAGCCTCACAAGACACCTAACCCGAATGTGATGAATCCATGGCCAACTTGGCCCCGAAAATGAATTTGTTGTTTTGAATATTTGGAGAGCTCAAGGAGTAGGTAACGCGGTTAGTTGCGGGTCAGTCAGCCCCTTCGGCCACTGCACCTCAGAAGACACGACCTCAATTCTGTATCCCTGTCCCTAGGCAGGCTCGGGCATAGGATACCGAAGAAGCTCTTGGAGCGACCAGCTAGCCTGAAGGGACCAAAACCAAGAGAGGACCCCACATGGACCCCGAGCAGGCTAAGACTACGGCTGCCATAACCAGTCATTAACCAACTCGGTATCAGTCCTCTTGCTCCCGAGGTCCTAGCTACGCCCTTGCCCACGGGCAACTGGATACCCCACTTGGTGACGTATAACGAGAACGGGGACCCTGCTAGCCACATGTTAAATTTTGATCACCATATGACTCTCCACAATATGGCGGACTTGATGAAGACGAAGACATTCCCCGACCACCTTAGTGGGCAATACACTGGACTGGTTCTAGAAACTTTGTCCTGGCTCGATTAAGAACTTCCATCAGATAGTCGAGGCATTCTTGTCTCGCTTCACCGGAAGCCGACGTGTAACCCGCCATATCTTGTCGCTGTTGTCGGTAAAACAGCAGAAGGGAGAAGGCTTGAGGGCATACTGATCGTAACTTGTTATGCGTATAAAAAGTATGTAAAATTAACCAAGTTTTAAAACCTGCAAGTGCATGGATCATGTAGTGTAGTGTGCTCTGAGTGCGAAGTCTAATTCTTCAGGCAAGCTCGTTAGTTAGTTAGTGAAGTAGTGTGAGAATGTTTAAGTGAAAACATGACAGTTTGAAAAATGAGTTGAGTATCGTGCAAGAAAGGTAATTTAAACTAAACTAACTATGGTTTTATGGAATACGAGAGAATAATGAGGCAGTTAATCTAGGCTCGGTATCCAAGATTATCTGATTCTATGCAAGGTTAAGCTACAAGAGTTAACCTAGTTAATTTCCTTAGTCTGATTAAAGTCCCGATTACTATGTCTGTTATAAGTGTCGTTCTATCAACGAGTCTGTTATATAGTCGTAGTATGGATCTGTCCTTGTAACCTAGTATAACCAGTCTGTTTTAACTAAGTAATCAACAACTTCACGAGTTAGAAACTATGGTACAACCTATAGTCTCATGGAATCTATGGTACAACCTATAGATTCACTTATTAAAACACGGATATATTGTACAAAAGTAAAGCAATCATAACATCTACTATAAGCATTATGTATGAAATACAATGCTAAATTAATACAAGTCATATATTGCATTTAAATCAAATTATCTGAATCTGAGACCATAGATTAAAAGATCGTCATTTACAATATCTTCCCCTAGATATAAATCTACTCAAACATTATAAATAAATACAAGTTGTACAAATAAGAGAGTTAAGAAAGGCTCCCCCGTATTGACGAACGTGTATTTCTGATTTTTTGGAATTGAGCAGAGGTTCCTCGCAAAAATAGCTATTTGGACGGAACTTCCCCCGAATAAGAGCTACTTGGGCAGAACTTCCCTGGAATAAGAGCTTTTGTCAAAACCTATTCGGGCATAATTTTTCCCGTATTCTACAAACTAAAATTACAATATTATTCTAACCTAATAAAAAACTAGCCCAACAAAAATTGACCTAAATTAAAACTAACTTGAAACTACATTAAAAACTGATTGAATTCTTAGGACCAGGGGGTATTTATAGACCCCCCCTTAGCTTCTCATTAGACCACCCGGTGGAGGGGGTGGTGCCATGGCCCAATGGGAGGCCATGGTGTGCCAAACACACACCACGGCCCAATGAGGGGCTGTGGTGTGGGTAGTGGCCACTTAGCCCACGCGTGGCCATGTGTGGTCACACGGGCATGGTCGACGTGGCCTCACCACCAAATTAATATGCAAAAGCAGTTAGAAAAACATGGTTTAAGTACTGCAATAACAAACATATCAACATCCCCAAACCTAAATCTTGTTTGTCCTCAAACAAGATTGCTTCTAAACACAATGACTCAAAAATGAAAGATAACAAATTTTGCAAGTCAAATTTTGAAAACAGATTAATACAACCCATTCCAACCCATTGTCATGTTTTTTTAAAAAATGATTTTGAAAAATGCAATTCGCCATTTTTTTAACAAGTTCATCAGTTAATTTTAAGAGTAAGAAGAGAACCTTTACATAGTTTTCACAAATATATACTCTTTTGAAAATGAATTATTGATTGTTTCGGAGTATATATTTAGAAGTAAACTAAGCAGATTAAGTTCAATCAAATTCAAACTTTCAGGACCTGCAAACATATTAGACTTTGATATTCTTGCCTATTTGTAATCAAACTCTTGATCATGCCTTAACCCTTTTTACATTTGCCAGAAAAATAAAAGTACAACTTACTACTATATCTGTTTAGTGCTTAGTTTCCTTTTGCTTTCTGGATATCCCATGTAACCGGTGGCGGACCCAGGCACCCGGGGTTAGGGTGTACACTACAAGTATCTTGGGTCAGAGTTAATAACTGAGGTCAGAAAACTTATCTATCGATAAACTATTTAAGCACATTATAGCAATTATGAAGAAATAAACACACTAAAGCATATAACAATTACAATCCTAGCAAAAAAAAATTATAACAATTACAAAAATATAAGCACTAAAATATTTATGAAGTCTTTGTAAATAGAAAACTCAGTCCGCGTTATTGATCTGCAGGATGGAGGAAGAAGAAGAGAGCCAACTTTGCTGAAAAAAAAGAAAAAAGAGGTGGAAATTTTTGATGAAAAACACTTTTTGATCAAAAAGAAACCTTTAGTCTTTTTTATATTTTACCAAACAACAAAAAAGTCGTGGCTTGTGCGATGCAACACTATACATTTTTATTTTAATATGTAATTACTAATTTACCCCTCACTTTTTGAGGGTAAACCCAGCATGTGCATGTGCACATGCTAGTACCAATATAAATCTGCCACTGCATGTAACGAGCATTAAAGCCAACAATACCGAGCCAGATGGTCGAAGTTGTCAGGTTTTAAGGGACCCTTACGTGCCTTAGTCACCTGAGATATCCAAGCTCAAAACTTTACACTATAGCACATATCCCAAATTACAATGTTTAGGATAGTGGTGCTTTAGAGATTTGCAACATATTTATACCAAAACTCTTCAAAAATAAAGGTATGTACATCTCTTTTTTCCCTTTTTTTCTTCTCTTTTTTTTTTTCTTTTATCCATACCATATACATACAGACGTGATAGAGTAACATAGTAGAATGAGAACTAGAAGTTCTCATAACAAAGGGTAATCATATCTCAATCCTTTCAAATTCACAAACCCATCAATTGAAGAAAAGAAGAACAACTTAAGTTTACTTATGAATATAATAACCCAAAGTTTTTTCTTTTAGTCATTCCTCAGAGTTTTTTCACAGTACTTAGCTAAAAACACAGGTTCTCAAATCATCTAAATCATCTTCCTTAAACAAGTAAGGTAGCAAAATACTCTTTCTCAAGAAAAATGTTCATCAAATGATCTGTTTCTTGCATATTGAAAAATGTTATCATGAAATATCGCACCCCCACGCTGAAACTTTGTTTGTCCTCAAGTAAATAGCAATGTAAAACAATGAGAGTGTAATATGCAAGTAACAATATAATGACAAATGTTACATCCCCAAACCTATGGTTTGCTCACTATTCAACATATATTGATCAAGTTCAAAGAGAAATGTAGTAAGGAAAGAAATCACCTGATATGAAACATTTTTATATTGATTTATAGGAATGTGTCTATAACCTTTGTCAAAAGATGAATCGTTCTGCAACTCATTAAATATTAGTAGACAAAATTTTGTAGGATTATCATCAACACAACAAAAATGGTTAGCTATACTAAATAAAGGAAATTTTTCACAAATAGTCCCTATTGTTACCTAATTGTCTCAGTTTAGTCCTTATTATTTTATTTGTCTCAACTTAGTCCTTACTGTTTGCAAAAAAATCCTAATTTCGTCCCTATTGTTTAAAATTTCTCAATTTCATCCTTATTGTTTCTCAAAAAGTTTCAATTTTGTCCTTATTGTTTCTAAAAAGTTTCAATTTCGTCTCTATTATTTTCTTAAAGTTTCAAATTTGTACATATTATTCAAGGACTAAATTGAGATTTTTTAAGAAACAATAGGGACAAATTTGAATTTTTTTGAAAATAATAAGGACGAAACTAAAACTTTTGGCAAACGTTAAGGATGAAATTGAAAAACTTAAAGCAATAGGGATGAAATTGAAACTTTTGGGGAAACAATAGGGACTAAATTGAGACATTTTAAATAATAGGGACCAAAACTAAAATTTTTTGCAAACAATAGGGACTAAATATGAGATTTTCCCCTAAATAAAAATAGACAAAACAAATATATAGGGGAGAAACCAAAAAGAAATATGATCACGGAAAATAACTAAGCTATTAAGCAAATAATTTAACTACCCTGACCATTTATACTCTTTTATGGAGTTCTAGAGTTGTATTAAAACTACTTTGAGTGCTAGTTTTTTCAGAGATTTCTGCTCTCACGATATCTAGTGATTTCCTTCGGCATACTAAAGGCCACAACCAGTTCCATAGGATCAAGGATATTACAGTGGGGTTTTACGTTATAGACGTTACGTCTGGTGTATGCTCACACTCCTAACTACCTTATCAAGTAATGCCCAACAAACCCAAACTACATTAAGCTGATATAGTAGCTCACACTGCGAGACAGAGTTGCACAATTAAGCCAACCTCACACAGAAACATACAGTGACCACTAGTAGTATGACAATTGTACTTCTATTAATGTTCCATAGGGTTAAAAACCCAAACTACATAAAACTACAAAAAGATTCACAGGGTAAATGTAAACGACAAAAATTAAACTAAAACATTAAAGTATTGAAAAGAACACTAGGTTGCCTCCTAGTAGTGCTGAGTTTTACGCCCTTAGCCAGGAGTAGATGTTAAAGCCATCTATGTTTAAAATTCTTCGGTACATATTGCCTGATAATCCTTTCAGCACAGATTTTGAATGGAAAATGATCATACAATAGATTATTCATTCTTTCTACATAACATGACTTTTCCAAATCACATTGAAAATATGACAATTCCCATCCCATCCCAATGTGATATGTGTGGGTATGTTCTCGACTATGTCAACATGGGCCATAGTGTATTGTAAAACAGTGTGTCCGAATTTCAATTGTTCAACCCATAAGTTAAAAGCAAATAACATATTATTCAGAAATGGGTCAAATCCAAATTGTGCCTCCATGGGTAATGTTGTGAGCTTCACAACAGAGGAAGACGCATCAAATGAAGAAGTAAGATAACTTTCAACAGGAGAGAGAATGTATGTCAAAGCTTCCTTATCAATATTATAACCAGTTAAAAGGGTCATAAAAGCATTGGACTCATTCTTATGATCAAATTGATACAAAAGTCGTTCAATCTCATTAACTTATTCTTCAGGAGATAAGAAGGATGGAGGAATCAAAGTAGACTCAATAGACTCATCTTGACAGAGTATCGATTCTATGAAAATGGGTGCACCCATCTTCCTTGAAGAGGAATCAGAGTTGGGTTGAGTTATGATATCACTAAGGTCATCTTGTCCTTCTAAGTGAGACATTTCATTATTTTTTTCCTCAAATTCATTTTCCCTATCATATTTTTTCCAATTGATCTTGCTCATTACATTAGTCTGGTCACATGTTATTTCATCAAAGGGGTTCATAACAGACTAAATGTGTTGATCTAAAGATTGAAGCATGTGAGCATTGGATTTGACAAGTTGAGAAAGTTGATCAAACTTGTCATTGGACATGGATTCAGGAGGTTCAGAGTCAACCCAATCATCTTGGTGATCATTTTGTTTGAAAAGATTAAATATAGGGTCACTAGAAGATTCAAATTGAAAATGTAAAGGGACTTGGCTTTCAAAGTTTTGAGAAAAATTTTCTTGACCCCAAAGTGATGGCTGGTTTTGCCATTCTGGAGTGTGTGCCTCAGCCATATTGTCTACCTCGATTCTAGTGTTACATTATCTACCCCTATTATCTCTACAAAACACTTCTACCTCATCAACCTGGTTTTGGGTAGTTTCGTGATGAATGAAACTAGATTGGTCTTGAGAACTCATAACAGGTTGAATAGGGTGCTCGTCTTTCACCCAACCATTTGTACTCTCGGCTAGTTGACCGATTTGGTCTTGTAGCCTATCTATGGATTGGTGGTTCAAAGTCAACCAAATCATCTTGGTGATCATTTTGTTTGAAAAGATTAAATATAGGGTCACTAGAAGATATAGATTGAAAAGGTAAAGGGAGTTGGCTTTCAAAGTTTTGAGAAAAATTTTCTTGACCCTAAAGTGATGGCAGGTTTTGCCATTCTGGAGTGTGTGCCTCAGCCATATTGTCTACCTTGATTCTAGTGTTACATTATCTACCCCTATTATCTCTACAAAATACTTCTACCTCATCAACCTGGTTTTGGGTAGTTTCGTGATAAATGAAACTAGATTGGTCTTGCGAACTCATAACAGGTTGAATAGGGTGCTCGTCTTTCACCCAACCATTTGTACTCTCGGCTAGTTGACCGATTTGGTCTTGTAGCCTATCTATGGATTGGTGGTAGGATTCGACAAGTTGGACAAGTTGGCTGACTTGTCATCGAAGTTTGGTTTAGGAGAACTAAGTACAACCAAGCTAGGATAACAAAAGTTTTGATTGAAATAATTACTTTCGAAGCTTTCGATAAACTCGGAAGAGTTGAAGTTAAGGTTTTTGAGATATATTTTCAAAATTTAGAGGTAAAAAGAAGAATTATTTTTATCCCAAAATAAATTTTGATAATTTTGCCACTTTGGATTATATGCATTAGAATACAAATCTTCGTTTGAAAAATAACCATGACCAGTAGAATCATGACTATGTAAAAACTTGGGATTTTGGGGACAATTTACAACGGTACGCCCAAAACAAACTTTACATGAATTTGGGATAGGGAGTTAGGGTATGTCATTAAAAGCCTATTGATCGGATGAAACATTAAAATGAGTCATTTTCCAATCAACTAAATTTTCCCATTTTTTTAGAATAAAATAAATAAAGCAGATAAAACAAACACTTAAACAAGTTCACAAATAAAATATCAAAAACTAAACTACACCGTGTTTCCCAGGGAACGGCACCAAAAACTTGATCGTAACTCGGTGTGCGTATAAAAAGTGTGTAAAATTAACCAAGTTTTAAAACCCGCAAGTGCATGTATCATGTAGTGTAGTGTGCTTTGAATGCAAAGTCGAATTCTTCAGGGAAGCTCGTTAGTTAGTAAGTGAACTAGTGTGATAATGTTTAAGTGAAAACGTGACAGTTTGAAAAATGAGTTGAGTATCATGCAAGAAATATAATTTAAACTAAATTAACTCTGGTTTTGTGGAATACGAGGGAAACGATCTAGGGGCCTGATAAGTAATTAGACAGTTAATCTAGGCTCGGTATCCAGGATTCTCTAATTCTATACAAGGGTTAAGCTACAAGCGTTAACCTAGTTAATTTCCTTATTCTGATTAAAGTCTCGATTACTACGTTCGTTATAGGTGCCGTTTCATCTACGAGTCCGTTATATAGCTATAGTATGGATCTGTCCTTGTAACCTAGTGTAACCAGTCTGTTTTAACTAAGTAATCAACAACTCCACGAGTTAGAAACTAGGGTACAAACTATAATCTCATGGAATCTATGGTACAACCTATAGATTCACTTATGAAAACATGGATATATTGCACGAAAGTAAAACAATCATAACATGTACTACAAGCATTATGTATGAAAGACAATGCTGAATTAATACAAGCCATATATTGCATTTAAATAAAATTATCTGAATCCAAGACCATAGATTAAAAGACCGTCATTTACAATATCCTCCCTTAAATAAAAATATACTTAAACATTATAGATAAATACAAGTTGTACAAATAAGAGAGTCAAAAAAGACTCTCCCGTATTGACAAATATGTATTTCTGATTTTTCGAAATTGAGCAGAGGTTCCTCGCAAAAATAACTATTTGGCCAGAATTTTTCCCGAATAAGAGTTACTTAGGCAGAACTTTTCCCGAATAAGAGCTTCTGTCAAAAGCTATTCGGGCAGAATTTCTCCCGCATTCTACAAACTAAAATTACAATATTATTCTAACCTAATACAAAACTAGCCTAGCAAAAATTGACCTAAATTAAAACTAACTTGAAACTATATTAAAAACTGACTGAATTCTTAGGACCAGGAGGGGTATTTATAGACCCCTCTTAGCTTCTCATTGGACCACCCGCTAGAGGGGGTGGTTCTATGGCCCAATAGGATGCCATGGTATGCCAAACATACACCACAACCTAATGAGGGGTTGTGGTATGGGCGGTGGGCGCCCAGCCTATGCGTGGCCATAGGGGCAGGGCCGACGTGGCCATGTAAGGCCATAGGGGCAGAGTCGACGTGGCCATGCGAGGCCACGCAGGCAAGGTCGACATAGCCCTACGTGGCCAAGCGGGTAGTGCTTGTGTGGTCATGCAGGCCATGTATGGCAATGTGGCCCACATGCGTCGGACATACACTGGTCCCCATCTTACTTGCATCATCGGTGCTGGCCTGATTTTTTGACGTTTTGAAAAAATCTTAAAATGGGTATTCCTTGATAAGTTCGTCGTCCTGAACTCGTTTATACGCTCTGTTGGGCCAAATTCTTTCTCTACGAGCTCTTTTTGTCCCTGGTTCTCTAATATTCTTCGTTCTTCAACTCTTTGGATTGCAATTTTAATTGTGTTTTCGGCTCAGTTCTTTCATTTCCACGACTAACCTACATTGCATCAAAAATGTATTAAATGTAGCGTTCAAACCCCAAATTAATATGCAAAAGCAGTTAGAAAAATGTGGTTTAAGTACTGCAATAACAGACATATCACATACACATCCCGATTCAATGAAGAATCCCTCAGAATCCCCAATCTGCAGGACTCCATGGTATTGATGGCCTATCAAAGCGGGCTCAGGTCGGGGTCACTCACCTCTTCCTTGGTCATCGACCTGGTGGATATTGTAGCCGAGCTGATAGTGAGAGCCGAAGGGTACATCCACTCTGAGAAAACTACCAGGCCAAGAGAGATGGCGACAAGAAAAATGAAGGCGGAAAGAAGGGGGAAACCCCCTCTAGGGTCCAGCCTGGGGGCAAGGCCCCAAGTTACTGGGGCAAACATTAACAGCAGTAGTAGAAATAGGGCCTGAGATTCACTATGTTCACACCACTCAACACTCTAAGGGAACAAATCCTGATGGAGATCCAACATCAAAATCACTTGCCCCCTGCGCTCAAAATGTGAGGCCGACCCGAAAAATGCAACAAGACCAAATATTACCAATATCACATGGATTACGAACACATCACTGACGAATGCAAAGACCTGAAGCAAGAGATCAAGTCTTTATTAGCTTGAGGTCACCTGAGGAGGTATGTTGACCATCAGCCGCCCCGAAATCCCGACCTGAGAAGAGGCAAGGAGAGGGAGATAAGTCCCCCAAGACGGCCTCTAGGGGGTGGGCACCTTGCTGTAGTCGAAACAATCACAAGAGGGTTGGCATCGAGTGGTTAAATCTCAGCAGGTAGGAATGGGTATGTACAAGCCGAGCGTGAATATGGGCCAGCTGCGGGCTTTGTCGGAGGATCGGAGATAATCACCTTCTCTTCAAATGATCTTGAAAGGGTGATACATCCACATGATGACCCTCTAATATTAGCGCCAAGATAGCTAATATCATTATCAGAAGACTGATGGTGGACACCGGGAGCTCGACAAAGGTTATTTTCCTGAATGCTTTTGAGCATATGGGGCTAGGTCTAGGTCTGCTAGGACTGTTGAAAAGGACTCTTGCGTGATTCATCGGGCATGACCACAAGACTGAAGGGGTAATTAACATTCCCTTGACTCTAAAAGATGGTGATAAATGAGTCTTTATGCAGGCAAACTTCATCGTCATGGACTATAATTCAACCTACAACGGTATCTTAGGTCAGGTCGCTCTGGACCACTTCAAGGCGGTCCCTTCCACATATCATCAGGCCTTGAAGTTCCTAACTCCACAGGGCACTGGTACGATTAGAGGAGCCCAACTTTCAGCTCGGGAATGCTATGAAAGCTCTCTCCAGCCAAAATACCAAGCAGGCTGGGGACCGGATCTGCTCGAGAAAAATAGGGATGCAAATAGAAGAAGCCTGGCAAAAGACCTGCAGAATATTGAACTCTCGGAGGAAAACAAAAAGGCTAGGATCGGGAGTGAACTTCCTGAAGACCTAAAAAAATGTATAATCCAATTTCTCCTGGACAATGAACATATATTTGTTTTGGCTGCTTCTGACATGGCAGGTAACGAACTATCCGTAATTGAGCATCACCTGATTGCCGACCCAAATTACTATCCAGTAAAACAGAAGCGCAAACACTTCCATTAGGACAAACAAAAAATTATTGCTGAGGGGGTGGAGAAGTTGGTCGTTGCCGACCACATACGGGAAATCTTGTACCGAACCTGGTTGTCCAATGTGGTGTTAGTGGCCAAGACAACGAAGAAGTGCAGGTTGTGCATTGACTTCACCGACCTCAACAAGGCCTGCCCAAATGATTGCTTCCCCTTACTTTTGATTGATCAGATGGTAGACGCCACCTCGAGGTTCGAACTACTCTCTTTCATGGATGCCTTTAAAGGCTATAACCAAATAAAGATGGCCCCCGGGGACAGGGAGAGGACCGCTTTCATCACCGATAAAGGTCTCTACTACTATAAGATCATGTCATTTGGCCTAAAAGATGCTGGAGCCACCTATGCTCGGATGGTAAGCAAGGTCTTTAAGAATCAGATCAGGCGTAACATGGAAATCTATGTAGATGACATGTTGGTCAAAAGCAAGAGGGTGAAGGACCCTGTAACCGACCTGACAGAAGCCTTTGCTATAATAGAGCAATTCGGAATCAAGCTGGATCCGAAAAAATGCGCATTTAGCGTCAAGGCCGGGAAGTTTCTGAGTTTCATGGTCACAGGTCGGGGTATTGAAGCCAATCCGGAGAAGATCTAGGTTATACTAGACTTGGTACCCCCAACCTATGTGAACGACGTCCAAGGGCTCACCGGCATGGTAGCAGCCCTAAGTAGATTTATGTCCAGGTTAGCGGACAAGTATGCTCCTTTATTCAAGGTTATGAGAAGCCCTAAGAACTTTGAATGGACTAAGGAATGCCACAGTGCTTTTAAGAAGCTGAAGAGGTACTTGACTTTGCCACATCTGTTTTCCAGGCTTGAGGTGAGGGGAAGAACTAGTACTATATCTAGCATGCTCGGGAACAGCAGTGGCAGCTGCGCTAGTCAGAGAAGAAGGCAAAGAGCATAAACCAGTTTACTATATTAGCAAGATTCTTCGTGGAGCTAAAATGAAATACTCTTCACTAGAGAAGTTTTCCTTCGCTCTTGTCACGGTAGCTAGAAAGCTGAAACCATACTTCGATGCTCACACAATAAGAGTAATAACGGACTCCCTACTCAAATCCGTCATGCATAAGTAGGAATGGCAGCGGGTCGGTTAACCGTAGTTTTTGGCAAAACCGAAACCACAAGGCATAACCTATAACCGAAACCGAAACCTGACAGTTTTAAAAACCACCATTCAAAACCAAAACCGTAAGTATAAAAAAAATCGCGGGTAACCGAAACCGTAACCAAAAATATTTTAAAAATAAAATTTAAATAGAAAAAGACAAAAAAATATGAAAAAAAATATGAATTTAAATGGAAAAAATTCTAAAAACACAATAAAACTAAAAATTCAATCTACATCTTTATCTTCAGCGTATATCCCAAAACAAGACATAAAATACATATACCTGTTCACAAACTCGTATTAACCCCAACACCTAAAAAAGAACAAATTCTAACTTTCCACGATATCACTAATAAAACTAATAATTAAATCACAGCAATCATGCCCAAAGCAAGTAAAGAAAGAAGATAAGCAATCAGCAGATAATCAAATCAAGAAATAAAAAGGTGAAAAGTGAAATAGGCCAAAATGGGTTCTGCAGAGTAAAAGTACTCAAGAGCCTAGCTCATGCAATATTTGGAATGAATGATAAGGACGCATTTCTCTGTTGAGCTTCCCTACGATTTTCAAAATATCCACAATTTCAAAAACACAAGAGAACTTGGAGTGCCATTGCAAATAAATCAACTTATTAAATGAAAAGAGAGAAATGTAAACAAAAAAAAGGCAATGAAGACAAATAAGATATTTAACAAAAAATTTTAAAAAAATTGAAAAAACACATTTTTATGAGTTTGAACGTGTGAATATTGAAGCTTTGAGGTCTACTTGAGGTGCAGTGCAAGAAGCTTGATCTTTGATATTGAAGATGCGTTTGAATTTCAAAGCTTTGAGTTGAGAATTTTTTATTTTTATTTTTTGTCAGATGAGTGTTGAGAATAAAGCTTTGGCCTTTGACTTGAGTGCGGCGCTGTGAGGACGGAATGATACGATGAGAGACCTGAGGAAAACTAAGGCAAAGAAATTAGAATATTTTTTAAGTTATTATATATTATTTTATTATATGTTATCACTTTTATATTTAGTCTAAAACTTTTAAAAAAATATAGTGTATTTTTATTATTTTTTAAAATTTAAACATTTATTGTATATGTAGATATACATGTGTATAATATATATATATATATTATAATAAATTATAATCGGGTTTTGGGTTTTTATTTTTTTTAACGTACAAAACCAAAACCTATTGGTTTACCCGTTGATTTTTGTTATCGGGTGAATACCCGTCGGTTTCGGTTACAATGGTTATCCATTGCCATCCCTATGTACAAGCCAGAAGCCTCGGGTAGGCTACTCAAATGGGCAGTCAAGATGAGCCAATTTGATATCGCTTACCAACCAAGGACGGTCATTAAAGCACAAGTAGTCATAGATTTTGTTGTTGAGTGCACTGGCCAAGCCGAGCATGATTCGGAGGAATTATGGAAAGTCCATATAGATAGAGCATCCGGGAAATCAGGAAGTGGAGCTGGGGTAGTCATCCTCAACCCAATAGGCCATGAGCACCAGTTTTCACTCAAATTCATCTTTTCAACCTCCAATAATGAGGCTGAATATGAAACAGTGATTACGGGACTGAAGATCGTAGCCCAACTCGGGGCACAAACAGTCGAAGTAAACACCGACTCCTAATTGGTCGCCAGCTAAGTGTACGGGGAGTTTGAAGCCAAAGATGCAACCATGATTACCTATCTCAATATAGTCAAAGAATTGGCCTCGGGATTCAAGAGATTTTCAATTCAGCAGATCCCTAGGGAGGAGAATACAAAAGCCGACGCCTTGTCTAAATTGGTTGCAGGAGAAAATCGACCCGCCCTGGTCCATGTAAAGGAGATTGCCGGGCCAAGTATCTAGATAGGGAAGGCGGCAATTGCCTAGCTGAATGTGAACCCAAACTGGACTAAGCCAATCATAGATTACCTAGAGGGGGTATAGTCCCGAAGGATGAGAAGTCAGCTCGGAAGCTCAAAAAACAGGCCTCAAGGTTTGTTGTAGTAGCGAGACAACTCTACAAGAGAGCCTACACTTGGCCTCTCTTGAAGTGTGTGGGACCTGAGGAGAGAAGCTACATACTTAGAGAAATCCATGAGGGGATATATGGAAATCACCTCGTCGGCAAAGCCTTAGCACGGAAAGCATTAAGGTAAGGCTACTTCTGGCCGACCTTAGAGCAAGACGCCAAGAAATGCGATACCTGCCAAAGGTTCGCCAAGATTCAAAGGAAACCCATCGTGGATCTAACGTAATGTTGAGCCCGTGGCCATTCTATCAATGGGGTTTAAACATCATTCGGCTACTATCAAATAGCATCGGGCAAAATAAACATGTTTTTGTAGCCGTCAATTACTTCACTAAATGGCCTAAAGCCGAAGGTGTTGTAAGAATGACCGAGAAGGTAGGTTGGGACTTCGTATGGAAGAACATCATCTGCCGGTTCAGAGTACCTAAAGTCATAGTAACTGACCACGACAAGCAGTTTGATAGTGCATACTTCTGAGGAAAATATGTTGAAATTGGGATCGACCTTAGATTTTCATCTATTGCTCATCCTCAAAGTAACAGTCAGGTCGAAAGAACTAATCAAATCATTTTGCATGGCCTGAAAATGAAGCTGGAAGAGGCGAAGGGCCAGTGGGCAACAATTCTCCCCAAGGTACTGTGGGCACAACCCACCACCATCAACTCGGCGACGGGAGAATCACTCTTCGAATTGACCTTTGGTACTCAGGCAGTACTGCCAGTGAAGATTGGGACTTCTGCAGTAGACTCTCCACCATAATCTAGAAATAAATGGGGCTTAAATCCGAGAAAAACTGGACTTGGCTTAAGAGTTGCGTGCTAAGGCTCAGGTCAGAATGTTGGCTGGAAAAGCCACCATGGAAAGAGCCTTCACCAAGCAAGTTAAACCTAAATCTATCAAGGTCCATGACCTAGTCCTGTGAAGGGCCATATTTTTGTCGCGCTCAGCTGGCAAGCTCTTCCCTCCCTGGGAAGGGACATATGAAGTCGTGAGGGAGATTCGCCCTGGTACTTTCTACCTTCGCGACAAATATGGAGAACAATTGAAGAATGCTTGGCACGTGGAACACCTCAAGCGCTATTTTGTGTAAGGCCCCGAGCCAAAGGGTGTTTTGTTAAAACTCCTAAGACAATGTACTCCCGATATACCAAACTTTTGTTAAATATGCTATATGTTTTCATATATATGTGTTGATCCGCCTTGGGTCCCAATGGCATGATTGGACTAACTGAGCCTTTCAGTTGTCACATCTAACCAGACTAATGTTTAAAAGTGGCCACGCGTAGTCTCGAGTTGAGCAAGTCAAAACCGTACCTGAAAACCATATCTTAGGTTCTATTTAATTGGTCCAAGAATACAAGTACACTTGACGATTGAAACCAAGTTAACCAGTTCGGATTAATTAATCCTGCTAGGTTTAATCAATGAAGTTTGATTCTTTATTCAGCTCGGGTTATAGCTTTGGATTTCCAATGTTATATGTCCATCTCAGTTAAATCAACACAAATTAATTCATTAGTTAATCCCACCGTGGCTATCAACTTGAGCTTATTTAATTTAAGTTCCTAAAGAGGGTCCTGACCCCAACGACTTAGGATTTTGAAAAAAAGAAAAACACAGGCAAGTACGGCTCGAAAAATGTGTAAATGCTTTAAAGCAAACTAATGAAAGTAGCAAAGACAGAGTACACAGTCAAACAAAGATGTGAACTAAAAGTTATTTCATTTATCGAAGTACAAAAGCCCGTACCGGGGACGTTACAAAATTTTAGAGGGCTCAAGCTGGAGAAGAAACTCCAATGACCGAGGCTGCTCCACCCTAACCACCTGTAACACCGGGAAACTCGTCCACGACAAAGTCCATATCCACCCTGACACGCTTTTTAATCCTGGTCACTTCGTGTTTCAGGTCGACAGGCAGTCCAGGGATTTCCCAGAACTCCTGGGGCGGGACGTCCAAAATCTCCAAGAATTCGGTCATGTGGAAAGGTATGAACATCTCTGAGATGGACTTGAAGGCTTCCATGGCTTTCTTCCCACTCGGCCCGACCTTCTCGATGAAATCCCGAAGCTTCACCTCGAGTTCACTCTTCTCATTCTTGGCCTGAGTTATGTCTTTGTTTGCCTCTTGTTGCCTAGACTTCTCGAGCTCAAGTTCCTCCTCCTTGGCCTTGAGCTCCCTTTGGAGACGGGTGATCATCTGGCCGTCCTCATTGAATCTCTTGCCACCATCTCGGCTTGGGCTTCGTTGCATCTGTGCTCGAGCTCGACGTAGCGAACCTATACCTTGCTGACGAGGCTAGGGATAGAGAAGGCATACGACTCAACTTGCAAATGAACCACAACTTAGTTAGTCCCGCTGAGCTCAAACCTGTGCCTTTCTGGTTTTGCATTATGTTCCTCACTTCAAAAGGAGACGTTGAAAGTTGGAAAGACATGATCTCTAGGTTTTTGCAGCTTTGTTATATTTCTATAATTTATAGTTTGGTTATATCTGGAAAGAAATTCTTATCATGTAATGTTTCTTGGCAAATTTTTTTGTGTTGAACCTGAGAAAATGTCTCTATCAATCTTTTCTGGATCATGGTATTTGATATAATATATGTCTAGAGGGAGATGCTAATAACAATAAGTTTGTTATCCCTTGACACAGCCTTGAAGAAGTTTGAAAAGAAAGTTTGTTTCTGTAAGCTGAATAGTAGCTTTGAAGCAAAATCTTGCATATATATATTTGTAGCAACGAGCTAGTGAACCTGATATCAGGAACATTAGGGCAGAAGATAGTTTTTATTGTGGTAGAAGACGAGGTGCTCTTGTGAATCCTTCCATTGTTAAATGTGGCATATCGGTTTTTATTGTACAATTTCATAATTGTGATGTTGGTTTGATTTTTCACTGCTGCGAACAATTGTGTTTCCTAGTAAACCTGGTATAGATGTACAGTTTGAATTAGAGAATCTGTGCTATTTCTCTATGTCAAAAGACTTGAAATGCATAACAAAAGCAAAGTGGGAAGCATTCAGCTCATGATAAACGAAGAAGTGGATTTGTGTAAGGTATTAAATTGCGCAATTTTTTGTCATGTGATTTTTGTATTTGAGGTCTAGGCTACTGATATGTATATATGATGTCTATAAAAACGTGTAAAAGCTGGAACTAAATTATGTCTCCATTTTGTAGCATACTTCTACTCATATGAAATATGTTAAGACTGTGGAAAGTATCAGGTTGTAGTTACTTAGCATCAGGTTTAGCCCCAGGTTCAATCCCCTAATCCTTTTAAGATAAGTGAGCTGTTCAACTTGTATCCAAATCAGAAACCTCAAAGCCCAAATTCTGCACAGATTCTATTGAGTTGAATGAGCAGCTCAGACCTCCATCCCCTCATTTAGGTTGACTTCCACCCCTCCTTGTTTAATTTTGAAATTGAATGCAAGGAAGTTTCTTTGGCTGTCACACAATCAATTTTAACTAGGATATTTGAAAGATTGCTTTTGTAATTTGTGTCTGGTTCAATTTTATCCCTCTGCCCTGATTACTTTGTGCAGTTTGTGCAAAGAGCTGCAAATGCAATAGTGAATTTTGTTGCTAGATCAATTAGGTGTGGGTGTTTGCCGTTAGATTGGATTGGTAATGTCCTACCCCCTTTAGCCTCTATTCCATACAGTGATCTTCCCCCTCTAAGGGTTGGTTAACTTTGTGATTAATCAATACATTTGATTTTACTATTTGTATATAGTTTCTTCAAAATCTAGCTATTTTTCCAGACAAGAGAAAGTCAAAAATGAGGAAGATGGGAATATACATTGCTCATAAGCATCGGTATCATGGCAGCTTTCTTGATCATTCGTGGGAGGAGTAAGAAAAACGACTCGTGCAAGACTGAAGATGTGGAGCTACAACAACTTAATTTGATTATAAGAAGTATCAGTGCAAGACTGAAGATGCGTTGAGGATGATGCAGATGATGATCAGCAGTCTCATTCAAGTCAATTTGCTTTATGGAGTAAAAGGTACATAATTGCACCTAGCATTGATATTTTCGCGAACTGAGTGGTTTCGCTAGAGGTTTTGTCTGGGAAAGTAGCTATTTTACGTGTGTTAATATTCTCCCATCCTATCCACTTTTGAGGCATTAAGATATATTTCAAGTATGGATGATCATTCACTTTTTATTGCTCAATGCTTCTTCCATCACCACACCCCATCTCTTGCTACTTCTCTTCTCCAATCTGCTCGTATCTAATGTTAAGTTTCCCTGATTAGCCTTTATTTTACTGTATTTATAGTTTGGTCAAAGTCAAAGAACTTCTGCTGAAAAGATAATTTGGACATGTGTTAATTGTCAAGCCTATTCACATTTGACATGATCCATGGCTATTGAGGTATAAAGTTTTTGCTCTTGACCAAAAAAAAAAGAAAAAAGAAAAAAGAAAAAAAGAGGTATAAAGTTGTTGCTTAGAAGCTTTCTCTTTATTTATTGTTGATGGTGAAAGATTTGATGAGAGAAAAGGGTAAAAGCTGGAATTCTTTGGTAACTTAACGTAACTTTCTTAGGGAAATTTAAGAAGAGATGGAACTTACATAGTTAAGAGTCGGTATAGAAGTGTAAATAATAATAATAATAATCAAGCTTGTGTTAGCTCACTTTACCAAGCATCAAAGGAAACTCTGGCAGGTGATTTGGAAAACTAATGTGCCTTTACAAATTATCCATTTAATTTTGAAAGCATGTAAAAATGTTATACAACTGAGGCAAACTAATAGAGAAAGTACTCTGCAGAGTCTCCTTTATGCAAGATTTGTAATCAAGAGGCTGAGACATTGGGTTAATAGAACCCCAGGACTAGGGAGCCTAGTTGGATAATCTCTTGCCACACGGGACGCACTTATATCTATAGTTTACTAACACATGACATTCATGATTTAGGTATTGCTTTGCTATTGAATTTTTTGGACTAATCGTTTTTTGTTATTTATACTTGGTGACCTGGTATGGCTAGCTGGCCCATTCTTAATCTCTAGAGACTGGGTGCTGTATGACGAAATATGCGATCAACCTGTGAAAATGTTCTATTGTTGCCCTTGGACTCATATCGCAAGAGGAGTCCATTACTATCCTAAAATGGATTCTCAATGTAGTGCTAGATTGTTCACTATCAATAGGGGTAAAGAATCAATCATTTTGTCACCAAGGCTTTGGTCTGGTGGTAAAGTTATTCGCTTGTTTGCGAGAGATTGCGGGATCAATTTTTGTTAGTTACATATATATTGTACGGCTATAGGCCTCCTTTGAAAAAAAAAAAAAAAGAATCAATCATCTTTTCTTTTTCTTTTTTTGTTGGAAAGCAAACAATCACCCTTTTTTTTGCCAAAAAGTAAATGATCATCTTTAAAATGTTAGTTCATTTAAAAGGAATGAATCCTTTTATGTTTTAAGGACAATTTATAGAAATAGCAGAAGATGCAATCCATAACTAGATGGCCTACAAAGCTAATTCTCCACACCAAATGGTTGAAACTTGAAATAGAGAAGGACCTTAGGTGTGATTCAATAAATTTTTTTTTTTTAATTTGGGGCAAGCTTAAAGAACTAGATGGAATCAACCAACACATGGCGTTATTAAGATTTTTTTTTTTTTTTTTGCTAGGTAAGCAAACAATTGTATTAAAACAAAAACATGTACAACTGTAATAACAAAGAAAAATCAACAGGCCAACCACTAGTGGTTGTACGAGTACCTAGCTAAGCAAAAGACTATCATCAAGCCTCCAAGCTCAAAAAATTGCACTATTCAAAACGCTATATCTAAATCTTTTGACTTTGTAGATTCTATTTTTTACATTAAAACGGATGCGTTCCAAGATTTGCTCTCCGTGGAAGCACTATTATGGTGTATTATGTAGTTTCTTTCCTTCCAAACGTGAAAAATAGTAGCATTAAACAACAGCTTAACGATACTAAGTTGTAAAGTAGTTGAGTTGCTTTGATAAGCAATCCAACTGGTGAAAAGGTCCCAATTATGTAGGAGCTTACTGCACTTTGAAAGAGACGTTCATTTTTTTCCAATTGTGGCCTTAGCATGAATATTGTGGCCTCTATAGTAGATTGCCGATTTACTGAAGAAGTCCACAAGCACTCCCAAGGGGTGCCATGGGTCAAGCCAAAGGTAGGTATCATTTCCCCTTCCGACACTGTGCACAATATGCCGCTTGAACTCGTGTCTAGCATTCAAAATGGATCTCCAGTACCAAGCTGCATTGTTGTCGATTTCAACTTCCTAAAGGTTGGAATCTTTCAAGTGATTAGCAAACACCCAGTTAGACCAAATTGATTGGTGATAGGTTAACTTCTAATGCAACTATAAGTAGGAATTAGTCAAAGTGATGATTAGTTCCCATTACATGCTGTCAATAATTCTTTACTACTTGTAACATAGCAGGTACTGATCATAGAGACTAATGCAAGTAAAATTTCGAAGGCTTATAGTTGCTCCTTTTTGAAAATTTAAGAGTATCATTCAAGATACCAAACTTCCTTGTTAGTTTAGTCTAATTAATAGGATGGATAATAGTATCACAGACTCGGTTTCAAGCAACTTAAGAAAAGGTGTTTGCATGAAATTGATTAATTAACATTCCAAACGCCTTGAATTGTGTTGTGTCGATTAGAGTTTCAAAAATAGACTAATTGCTCCAATACCTATTAATAAGGTCCTTGTAATCTTCTTTCACTAATGAAACTTAACACACTGTTTAGAAGTTCTTGTGATGTGGAATTCATTTGTTTATAAATGAATTATTTTATTTGGATCTGTATAATAGATGAGCAACTAATTTGGTGGCTTGGAATTATAAATTCCACATCTTAAGCAAGGATTTGGATAAATCTTGAGTAAATTCCGGATTTGCAAATATTAGATTTCTAATTTTTTTTGAAAGTGCTTCCAATCGAAAAAGGCTGATTTTGCAAATGGATTCTACAAAATTTTATAGAATTTATTTGTTCTCAATTTGAAAAGACCAAAATAATAAAATAAACAAATATATAATCCAAACAATGTCTAGGTCGATATTTATCTTTTTTCAATTGTAGTAGCTAAATACCAGGCAAACTTGACAAATTTCACCCAACATCCTGGAAGAAACAGAAGCTCCAAAAACATATTGCCAACTCTCGCTAAATGCACCATATATTTCAGATCTAGTGGACATACCAATCTTCCATGAGCTCAACACTGCATCGAATACTAACTCTCTTGCTCTCGACCAGTCAAAGAACAAAAGGCTCAAAAGTGATGGTGGCTCATCTAGCCGCCAAACCCAAACTAGCAGTCCAAAAACAAAGGTTCCGAGTGTTGTCCTTAAACAGCCCCTCGTCGACCAATAAGGATTCTTGCTTGGAATTGTCAGAGACTGGGCCCTTCCTTGACAATTCAAAATCTGAGATACATGATCTCTCGCACAAGGTCCTCCATCTTAGGGCTCTCTGAGACCAAGATGAAGTCCAATAAATTGTTACGTTTAGCCAGAAGAATAAATTTTAAACTTGTCTTCTTTGTTGATCCCTCAGGTCTTTCAGGTGGACTTGCACTTTTTTGCTTGAAGGAGTTGGATGTCGAGATTATTGCTTATGATCACCAATTCATCCACATAAGAATTGATCCTCAATCCTCACAGTGCTGGGATTTCTCTTTTATCTATGTGTTCCCAAACAAGAAGGATATAAAGATGCTCTGGGAATACATATATGCCTCTCAAGAAGATTCTGATATTGCTCACATGTTCATGGGAGACTTCAACTACATCAAAGATCAGGGAGAAAAAAACAGGTGGCAAACTTAAACAGACAAGTGACATTGTTGAATTTACTCAACAAATCAGTAGTGCTCGGCTCATCGAGATCCCTTCCGAAGGCTGCTCCTTTACTTGGCTTAATCGTAGAGAATGAGATCACCTTATCCCGCAAAAGCTTGATCGGGCCCTTGCTAACCATGATTGGATACAGCGTTTTCCAGAAGCTTGGGTCTCCATCCTACCTCTTTTAGGGTTAGACCATGCCCCCTTAATTCTTTCTTTATTCTAAAATATTGATCGTCGTCGGACGAGAAGATTCCATTTTTAGTCGTTCTGGCTTGAGAACCCAAATTGTGAAGACATTGTAGCATCAAACTGGAACAGACTTCCTAGAGGCAACAAAGTCAGAATTCTTAGAAAGAAGTTGTCCAATTGCAGACATGAACTTAAATGTTGGAGCAAAGCTACATTTGGCAACAATAAAAAGCTATTAGATGATCTGAATAGGCAACTCAAAAATATATCTGGAGCTCATCCTTCAGAATTCAAGCTTGAAGAATTCAAAAGGGTGTCTAAGGAAATTGAATCTCTCTGACATCGCGAAGAACAGTATTAGGCTGCTAGAGCAAAAGTGAAGTGGCTACGTGCTGGGGATCGCAATACGGAATTCTTTCATTCTACAACAAAGTTGAGAAGATCTCATAATACGCTCTTGAGACTCCAAAAGAATGACGGATCCTGGACTAAAAACCAGAACACTATCAAAGGTAGGATCCAGTCTTTCTTCTCTAATTATATACATTTGTTGGCATTAGAAATATTACTCCTGTGCTAGAATGCATTGACCCTGTGATTTCAGATGAAGACAATCTTTCCCTTACCCAGCCTTTCACTAAAGATGAAATTTGGATAGCTGCAAAAAGTCTTAAGGCTGAAAAGGCTACTGGACCAGACGGCTTCAATGGATATTTTTTCCACAAGTTTTGGCCTATCATTGAAGAGGACATCTTTCTTGCCTTTAGAAGCTTTCAAAGTGGTGAGCTCAGCTGCGCTCCATTAATCATACTCTTATTGCTCTTATTAATAAAATTAAATCCTCTCAATGTGTTGCTGACCTGCGTCCTATAAGTTATTGTAACTTGTTTACAAGATCCTTGCTAAAACTTTGGTTAACAGGCTTTAGCCCTTACTGAACAAAGTGGTTGCCCCTACCCAAACAACTTTTATACCTCGTAGATCAATTCAGGATAATACCCTTATTGCCCAAGAGGCAGCCTTCTGGCTTCAGAAAAAGAACAAAAGAACTAAGAAAGGTCAGCATACATGAGTAAGGCTTATGACATAATTGAATGGGATTTTCTTGAAGGTGTCTTATCTAAACTTGGATTCCACCCTACTTGGATCAAATGGATTATGATGTGTGTTTCATCTGTTTCTTTCTCCGTGCATATTAATGGCACCCCCTTGAAGTGTTCACCCCGTCTAGAGGTATAAGACAGGGTGACCCCCTTTTGCCATATCTTTTTGCTATTGCAACCCAAGCTTTATCATGCTTATTTGAAAGACAACTTAGTACTGGACTCCTCCGTGGATTCAGGATTACTAATAAATGCCTTCCCCTTATGCACCTTCTTTTTGCAAATGATTCTATTTTCTTTTTTGAAGCCTCTTATCGGGAGGCCCTAGTTGTTAATGATATCCTTTATCAATATTGTTTTGCCTCTGGGCAGTGCCTTAACATCAATAAATCTCTTATTGTTTTCAGTTGCAATATTTCTGATGGATTACAGAAAAGAATTGCAGACATCTTTAGGGTCCAAACTTCTAGGAAGCTAGGTAACTATATTGGTATCCAAGCAGAATGGGGTAGATCGAAAACTAAGGCACTCAAATGGGTTCAAGAAAAATGTGCAGGCAAGCTAGAAGGTTGGAAAAATCTCCTTCTTTTGGAAGGTGGAAAAGACATTCTCATAAAATCTGTGTTCCAAGCTATCCCCTCGTATGTTATGTCTTCTATTCTTTTTCCTAAATCTCTTTGCAGGAACTATCTTCTATGGCAGCAGACTTCTGGTGGAATAAAGAAGGTAGAAAGGGGATTCACTGGATTAAGTGGAATTATCTAACGGAGCCCAAGTGTTGTGGAGGCTTGGGATTCAAAGACTTGTACTTCTTCAACTTGGCTCTCATAGCTAAACAGGCTTGGAAACTTCTCACTGACCCAACATGCCTATCTTCTAAGATCCTATTAAGCATCTATTGTTCGAAGGAGAGCTTCTAGAAAGTCAAGAATTGGCACATTGCTTTCTTGTCCTGGAAGAGCATCCTCAGAGGTAGAGACCTCATAATCTCAAAAGCTATGTGGACAATTGGTAACGGTTCAAAGGTGGACATTCGGGAGGACCCTTGGCTGTGTGATTTCCCCAACCTCTCAAGTTTCAGAATTGATGGACCAACAAAAGTTTGTGAGCTCCTCTACCCTCAGTCAAGCCAATGGAACGTGAATCTCCTCAACTCAATTTTCCCCAGGCACATTATGGATACAATTTGGGCAATTCACCCACCAATCTCAGACAGTGAAGACAAAATTGTTTGGCCCTTCTCTCGTGATGGCATTTACTCAGTAAAGTCAGGTTATAAAGCTGCTTTTGAGATTGGACAGCTTTCAGCTAATAACCAAGCAACCACAGCGAGCTCTTCTCATATCACTCATTTGGATGTCTGGAAACTCATTTAGTCCTCTAAGATTCCCTCAAGAGTGCAAATTTTCCTTTGGAAAGCTTGCAAAAATGGGCTTCCCACGCTCCACGCTGGAAAACCTTCATGCTTGTAAGTGTTCTTCTTCCCCTGTATGCAACATTTGTAATACAAACATTGAAACAGTGGAACATATCTTGCTCTCCTGTCCTTGGACCCGTCATTTCTCGTACGCGTCCCATATCTATTATGCAATTGACCCTGGCTCCTCTTCTCGGTTGGATGTTTGGTTGTTACAGATCATTGATCAATGCATTAGGGTGGGATATGAGAAGAAAGAGGCCTTTGCTCTGGTCGCAATGTGTTGCAAGAATATTTGGAAAGAGAGGTGTCATGCTAGCATTGAAGGAAGCCAAGTTAATATTGACAAGGCTATCTCACTCACTCAGATAAGCTTCTCTGACCTAAAGCACCTCGCTCGCATCACAAGCACAAATCAAAATTATCATCACCAGAGGGCTATCAATCCATCGGCTTGGTCTCCACCAAATGTGGACAGTCTAAAAATTAATGTGGACGCAGCCTTTAAAGACTCTTGTAAGAATGTAGCATGTGCTCTTATCTGCAGAGATTGGCAAGGAGGCCTAATCTACGGACAAGCTTTTTCTTTGCGATGTTCCTCTGCATTTGAAGCTGAAGCCTTGACCAGTAGATATGCATGCCATTTTGCTACTCAGTCTTCTCTTTCTAACGTCACAATTGAAAGTGACGTAGAAGCTGTTATCAAAGCAATCAATTCTCCCTTACTTGCTCCTTGGAAAGCAAGATCACTGGTGGAGGATATTCAAAAAATTGTTGCATCAAGCCATTCAATCCAGCTCAAGTGCATTAGAAGAACGGCTAACCACGTGTCTGATTGGATTGCAAAATCTCATCTTAGAAAAAACTTGCCTCTTGATTAGGCTTCAAATTTACCTTCTCATTTGTACCAGTTACTACTGTCTGATTCCCTCCCCACGGGAGTGGGATAAACTTTATTTTCTCCTTTTGCAATATTAATATATTGTCTGTGTTCGACCAAAAAAAAAAAATTAGATATGGGGGCTTAATTAAGAAATTTGCAAGTTTAGGGGCTTAAATAGAAGCGTGGACATCACATCAGTATTGTATTTTCAGAATCGATCCGGCGCAGGTCTTGTTTGCTCACCCACATTCTTTTTTCATTTATCGTTTCTATTTTCCCCAAATTGAAGGGGAAAGATGAATAAGAGCAACACAGCAGCTGCTTTTATTTCTTTTGGTAGCTCAAGATTTTTCTCTTCACCTAAACGAGGTACACTTACATCTACTCTTTTCTTTATGCACCCACTAATTTTCTCATCACCTCTTCAATGTATTACAACTCATCGCTCCTTTTCACTAAAATCAAGATATGGGTTTGAATCCATTAAGAATGTTGATGATGCTATTTCTCTATTCCATCGAATGGTTCGCATGAGACCTAAGCCTCCCGTTGAACAGTACAATAAACTACTGACTGTAATGGTGAAGATGAAACATTATTCGGCCGCTGTTTCTTTGTTCAAGGATATGCGCATTTTGGGTATTCTTGTTGATGAATATACGATGAATATTGTGATAAACTGTTATTGTCGTATGAAACGTGTCGATTCGGGTTTTGGAATCTTAGCTTGCTTTTGCAAGCTTGGCCATGTACCTGATGTCACTACCTACAACACTCTAATTAAGGGGCTGTTTTTCAAAGATAAGGTTCTTGAGGCCGTAGAGTTATTCAAAAAGTTGATCAGAGAGGATCTTTGTGAGCCAGATGAAGTTACTTTCTCGACTGTACTAGACGTGTTGTGCAAATCGGGACATACAAACAAGGGGGTTGAGCTGCTCAGGGTATTGGAAAAAGGAAATTGTAAACCCGACACCGTTGCGTATAACACCGTTGTTGATAGTTTATGTAAAGATAAAATGGTAGATGATGCTATGAACCTATTATCCGAAATGATTGACAAGGGCATTCCACCAAATGTTGTCACCTACAGTTCGTTAATTCAAGGATTGTGCAATTTTGGCCGGTGGAACGAAGTTAAACTGTTATTGCATGAGATGGCTGATTACAAAATCTCTCCAGATTTACATACTTTTACTATTTTGGTGGATGCATTTTGTAAGGAAGGATTAATAGAAGATGCAGAGCGTGCATTCCAATTAATGATCCAGAGGGGTTTGCATCCTAACATATTCACATATGGTGCACTGATGGATGGATATTGTTTGTTAGGCCGACTAGATGAAGCACAAAGAGTTTTTGAACGTATGATGGCTGAAGGCTTGAAGCCTGATATTACAAATTATAACATTTTATTGGATGGATTTTGCAAAAATAAGAAAATAGATGATGCAATGTGCTTGTTTCAACAGATGCCTCGTCATGGATTGGTTCCTGACGTAGTGAGTTATAACATCATGATACAGGGATTGTTTCGCGTAGGTAAATGTAATACTGCACAAAAACTTTTTGAGGATATGCAGTTGGTAGGTATCTTTCCAAGCACTTACACTTACGGTATTATGTTAGATGGGCTTTGTAAGAACATGCACATTCAAGAAGCTTTGGCCTTTTTTTGTGATGTCGAGTGCAAAGGACTAGTTCACCATATTTCTATATACAATATCATAATTGATGGACTGTGCAAGAGTGGGAAACTTGATGTCGCTCAAATTATGTTTAACAATCTTGCTTCCAAAGGATTGGATCCAGATGTGAAGGCATACACTATAATGATAAATGGGCTTTGCCAACAAGGGTTCCTGGAGGATGCAAAGGAGCTTTTTGATAAAATGGAAAAAAATGGTTGCTTGCCAAATGGAGTTACATACAATGTTATTGTCCAAGGATTCTTAAAGCAGGGTATCTCTCATAATGCGATGATATATCTCGAGCAAATGGTTAAAAGAGGTTTCTCACCTGATGCATCCACATTGTCCATCTTGATAGATCTACTTCCTGCAGAAGGTCAGGATCCTTTGTTTCAGAATATGATTCAAAAATTGGTTCCAAATGATAAAAGTAGTCTCCAAGTTCCAGGTTCTGCTTTATCTTCCTTACTTGAACACAAGATGTTGACAGTTGCAAAGACGTGATCTCCAGGTTTCTGCTACACGTTTGTATTTATCTGTTTCTTATATTACTATAATTTGTAATCTAATTATATCTGGAAAGAAATTACTATCCTATATAAGTTCTTGGCACGTTTTATAATATTGAACCTGAGAAAGTCTATGTCTATGTTTTCGAGATGTGGCATTCATAAGTAGTCATGGTATTTGACATAATAATGCCTAGAGAGAGATGCTACTTTGTCATGAAAGCATTTTACTGATAACAATGAGAATAGTTGACTTGTCACAGCCTTGAAGAAGTTACAATAGAAAAATTAAGCAAGACAGGCAAGCTTTATCCATGTTTGAGTTTTTTATGGTTGTTGATCAGAATTCTTACTAGAGGAGAAATATTATATGGAAGAAGTTTTAGATTCAGATTTATGTAAGTTTAACTAATATATATGCAATCATAGTATTCCACCTATTTCGCCAGATTCACAATTTTGTTTTTTGATATTGTGCTAGAAACCTGATTAGCGTCCAAATCTTGATAGCTGGAGCCGGAGGATTGGAAGTGACTTGATCATATATCAGATGTCAAAGAAGATTATCTTACAATACTAAAGCATTATTTGTTCTTATTTTTGTGATACTTGCTTCAATTTAAAAGACACTTTTAATAAACGGAGAACGAAACACTTCCATCTGAAAAAGCATCAAAGTTTGTGAAACACTCAAATGTCCAAAGAAGGGTTGTTATATTAATGAGTAGACGAATGTAGACAGATTCTTTATTTCTCTTTACTTTTGAGCAAGTATAAAATGACTGTGATAATTGCGTAATTAATTGAATAAATGGTCTAATTGCCTTTTATGGGACAATTTTATCCGTCAGGGTACAATCACACTGTCAATGTGAACATACTGCTGTCTATTTTTAAAAGCTGCAACACAAGTAATAGTTTTAAACCATTCAATCCAGAAGGCGGGTTTAGAATCATCTAAAAGGCAATTGTAGAATATTGGATTTTCTTTTGATCTACCAAAAAGCAGTAAACTGTTAATCTTTTGAGATCTTAACGAACTGATGTAGTATATAATTCCATACAAATTCAGGCATTTAAATTTCCTGGATCTGCTCAAAGTGCTCCAATCTTGCTGATCTTGGATGAATATATCAGGGTAAAGCAAGTTTGATGATACTGTTTCCATGTATTATGCCCATATATAGATATGAGCAGTTGATGTTGAAGCATTAGGCCTGCACAGGATTCAGTGTATTGAGTTTATCATCAATTCTGTTACTTCGATTGCAGTTTGTCTTTTGCCTTCTTGGTTTCCTCGCTAATTTTCTCCATAACCTAATAATGTTGGGCTTTTGATTCTTAAACATCCATCTATTTTTGTTTTTATATGTCATCTGCAGCAATTGATTCTATCATTTCTAAGCACATTGCTCCAATTTATAGATGGAGATTAAAGAAGTTGACTTCCATATTGGCTAAACACTCCTTTCCATATGATCAGGTGGTCTTGAGTTTGTTCTCTACATTGAATAGCTAGTTCTGAAGCAAAGCCTGCATATATGTCAGCAGCAACAAGCGAGTGAACATGATATCAAGAATGTTAGGCCAGAAGATCCTTTGTGATGTGGAAGATGATGAGGTGCTCTTGTGAATCCTTCCATTGTTAAATTATTGTGGCATATTGTTTTTCAATTTACAATTGCATAACTGTGATGTTGGCTTGATTTTTTGCTGCAGCTGACAATTGTGCTTCCTACTAAACATGGTACAGACATAGAGTTGGGCTAATTATGTCAAAAGACCTGGAATGCATGACATAAGCAAAGTGGGATGTATTTAGCTAATGACAAGTGCAGGAGTGGATTTGTGCAAGTTATCAGACTGCGCAATTTGTTGCATGTGGTACACTATTTATGGTCTTGGCGACTGATATGCATCTTTAATGTCCATCATTCCCACTTAGATTCAAAATAACTGGACTTTCCCATGGTAACTCTACTTGCAATTTTCAATTGACTTTCGCTTGCTTTTGTTTTTTCTTTTTTGTCAATCCACACCACGCCACACTAGTGTGGTTCATCCGAGCGCTTTGCCCTTGCATATATCCAAGGAAGCTCCTAATTCTTTCCTCCTTTGCTGGCAGATACCATTTTTACATGAGGCTTTTCTACTTGACCATTGGAAGACCGAAAAATAAGAGTACGAGTACTTTTTTGCCCCTCATACCTTCAAAAGGGTCAAGATATGGGTTTGACTCTATTAAAGATTTAGTGACCCAAGCCTTTGGTTGTAATCCAATGAACTACTGGGTACTGACAACTATCGCGAAGAGGAAACATTATTTCTGCTTCCTTGTGCAAGAATATGGTGCATGCTGGGTATTCATATTGATGAATATACCATGAATACTGTGATCAGCTGTTATTGCTGTATAAACTGTGTCAATTTTGGTTTTGCAATCTTAGCCTGCTTGTTCAAGCTTGGCAATGTTTAGTCTACGTTTACTGCAGTCAATTTTGGTTTTGCAATCTGTTACTGCAGTCTACATTTGGTCTCTCATTTTCTAGCAAATATTTTCTGCAGGTAATTGATTAAGATGAAGATCAGTGGAATTCAACACAGCGCTAAGAAGCTCATCGATAGTAGTCAGAAGGGATTGTGGGGTTCAATCCCTAAAAACTCCCTAGTCTCGATGTGGAATTTAGCCTTGATAAGGGGTTTGTTCTTGTGATTGATGATTAAAAACGATTCCAGAGCAGCTTTGGCCTCACCATGATAAGAGGTATTCTACACTTACCAGGTGAAGACATACATCAGCATCGGAAGATCGAGTTGGTGGATAAACAGAACCAAGCAGTTGCAAGTTTTACAGCGGATTGGAAAGCTTTCGACTGGACAAAACAGCTAGACTAATTGTTTTATCTTGAAGATTCCAACACAGCAGCTAGCCAGCAATCATACTCTCTTCGATATGGTGGTGGTGACAGTCTTTGTCTCCTGCGTCACCTCTTGTGGTGAAATTCCATATGCTTGAAATGGGTAGAAGGATATCGTCAACTGTGAGCAAGATATAAGGTTGTCCTCTGCTTGAACTATGGAGCTAAATAAATCTTTGTTCATTTGCAATATCCTTTAGGGGAAAATCTCCAGATAAAGAAGATACACTACCAAATGAGATATTGGAAGACCATGTATTGATTCACTCTTCAAATTTGACAGATATTTGAGATTCACCCCTCTTCAAGCGAGTATATGTTTATTTAACTTCTTGTGTGACGCATGAAATAACTTATTTTGTAAGATTGTCTAACTTGCATTGTTATATGTGGCAGATTGTTTTTCAAACCACAATTCCATCATTGTGATGTTGGCTTGATTTTTTGTAACAGGAGACAAATGTGCTTCCAACTAAACATGGTACAATGTAGATATTGTTTTCTTTAAATCTATGAGAATTCGAATTTTGCTCAACTTATCTCATGGAGCCCTGAAATTAACAGTTAATTGAATCTTCAACGAACTGGAGAAGACTTGAACTGATAACCTCTAGGAAGCACATTGAGGGCTTGAGAAAAGATGCTATCTTATCACTCATTGTTACTCTTGTATATTCTAGTAATTTTACATTTGAAATTATCCTTTCATTTTTTTCTTTCTCCAACCCAAAAAGTTATAAAATTCCTTCCTTTCTTTTCCCTTCTTCAATTTTTGCTATCCAAATGCGAGAATTTCCTTTCTTTATGTTTCTTTCCTCTTTCTTTTCTCTTGGAAATCCATGTTTGAGATATTTGTAATTGTTCACCAGATTACTAACTAGAGGAGGGGAACACTATAAGGTATGAGTTCAAGGTACTCAAAACTGCAAAATCTCATTTGAAAGAAAAGAGCTAATTAATTTTGCCCCCTTAATGTATAGGTAGTGTAATAATTTATCTTTTACAGACAGTTCGGAACAAATAAATTTTATAAAATTTTTACGGAATTCATTTGCAAATCCAATTTCTTATATTTGGAAGCAACACTTTACAAAATTAAAAATCCAAAATCAAATCTTGGATTTGCTCAAGTTTATCCAAATTTTTGTTCAAAAGTTAGAATTTGCAAATTCACGTTTTTAAGTTAGGTGTTTATCTTTTGAAGACAAAAATGTCCTTTGGGTGTTTTTACACTTAAGGTAGCGATTGGTATAATGAAATGGATTTGGAATGGAATGACATTCCCATTTCTTTTTTATTCCCATGCTTGGTATGAAGAAATGAACTTGAGAATCTCATTCCTAAGGTAATCTCATTCCCGCGTATATGGAATCACCATTCCTGAGCAAACACATGGAAATTGGCCATTCCTATGTGTTTGGAAACTAACTTGACTACTATACCCCCATATTTCAATAATAATAATGATAATAACAAAAAAAAAAAAAAAATAACAATAATAATAATTAAGAAATATAATAATAATTATTATTATAAAATACTAAAAAAAATAATAAAAATAAAAAAAATAAAAATAATTATAAAGAAATAATAAATAATATTATAAAAATAAAAATAAAAATAAAAATAATAATTATTATTATAAAAATAATAATAATTATTATTATTATTATAAAAATCAAATTAAAATAAAAAACTAAAAATAAAATAAAAATAAAAGTAATAATAAAAATAATCAATAAAATTAAAATAACAAAATAATAATAAATAATAATAATAATATTGATTGAAATAATAATAATAATAAATAAATAAATCATAATAAAGATAAAAATTAAAAATTTAAATGATGATTATTATTATTAGTAATAATTATAATAATAATAATAATAATAATAATAATAATAATAATAATAATAACATTAATAATAAAGATAATAGTAATAATAATAATAATAATAAAGTAAAATAATAATGATAAGAGTAAAAATAATAATAATAATAATAATAATTATAATTATAATTATAATAATTATTGTTGTTGTTATTTTTATTGTTATTATTATTTTTATTTTGTTGTTATTATTATTATTATTATTGTTTATTGTTGTTGTTGTTATTATTATTATCATTATTATTTATTATGTTTATATTGTTTACGGTTATATTTATGTTTATTTTTATTTTTAATACTATAATAATAAAAGGGCAATCATGTTATATTATACAAGGCATTCTCATTACTACTCTTCATTCCTATAACATACCAAGTATGCCATTCGTATTCCCAAGTTCATTTCATTCTTAGTTTCATTCCATTCGTTGGCCCATTCCATTCCTTGCCTAATCCATTACAATATATCAATCGCTATCTAAGAGTTTAATTTTAGCTCAAATACAAAGATAAAAAAATTAAAAAAAAATAGGCCGAAACCCCCTCTCTCATCCTTCCTCTTTCAACAAAATACAAAGACAAATAGTTACGTAACGCCTCTCTTGCTATTGATCAATAAAAATAGCAACCAATATATTATTTTAATAGTTGAATGTGCATAATTAAGTTTAAGAGATTGACTATTACAACCCATTATAAGCAAATATTTTATTAAAGTTTTATCCGCAGGGTAAATTTCCCCCTTAGTCCCTATTGTTTACATATTTTTTCAATGTAGTCTTTAATATTTCAAAAGATTTATAGTGGTTCTTAATGTTTACAAAAGTTATTCAAAATGGTCCCTATTGTTCTAACTTAGTCAAGTTGGTCCTTATTATTTTTCAAAAAATTCAATTTAGTTCCTATTGTTTCTTTAAAAAAATCATTTTAGTCCCTACACGTGACCCTTTTGGGGACTACATTAAATTTTGCGGAAAATAATAGGGATTAAATTGACTAGTTTTGAACAATAGAGACCATCTTGAATCACTTTGTAAACATTAAGAACGAATATGATTTTTTTGAAACATTAAGAACTAACTTGAGAAAAAGTATAAACAACAGGGACTAAGTGTGAAATTTACCCTTTATACGCATTAGGGGGTAAAATTATACTGAACCTTACAAGTAAAAATACTATTGCATTATTCATATTAAAGGATAAATTGGGAAAAAAAATTTATGCTTATAACCGATCGTGTAACTTCTTCATCTTTTTAAACATTATATTAGTATTTGTTTGTCATTTTTCATCTGTAGTTAAGCTAATTACAAATATGAAATAGATTCTTGTGGTTTTATTAATTTTACTATGGTTTGGTTTAGACCATATAGGGAAAGTAAGCTCACTTTGATAAATTTTTCCGTTGTTAGAAATAGTGTTTATTTTAAAAAGGAAGCACAAGAAATAAATTTTTTGATGGATGAAGAAGATATAATAATCAAACTAGTCATAAGTATTTTATAATCGAGTAAAAATACAAGCTTATTTTGGTTTATTCTTAAATTATGAACAATGAAACAATATTCTTAGTTAAAAAATTAGTAAAACTTAAATTCGTTAAGGGTAGTTATATAAATATATTCAAATCTTAATATAATATTTTGATTACTATGAAATATTTTTCTTATGCGGGGAAAGTCTAGTTAATCAATTATGTTCTTCACAGCTTCACAAACTATTGGTGCAATGTCTTTATTATTCCGAAAGGGGTGGTTAAAGAAGTTGAGAAGAAGTTTGCAACCTTTTTATGGAACAACCGGGGTGACAATGCAAAAGGTGCAAAAGTTTCTTAGGATGATGTGTGTCGTCCGAAAAAAGAAGGAGGCTTGGGTATCTGTAGACTAGAGGATGTCAATTTCGTGGCCTTGATGAAACTATTTTAGCATACGTACTCCCAGGAACAGTCACTGTGGGGTTATTGGGTGAATACAGTGTTTCTTGATAATCAAAGTATCTGGAGCATTGACATCCCAGATAATGCTTCATGGTCGTGGAGAGAAATTCTTAAGTGCAGATCATTTGCCTCTCAATTCATTAAGCATATTATCGGTGATGGTTCGAAGACATTTGTTCTCTGGGACTGTTGGTTACCAAATGGTACAATTTATGAGTATATGAGGATGGAAAACATTAATATTCCTGAATACCTCAAAACACTTAAAGTGTCTAGTTGCATTAGTGATAATCAGTGGTGATGGCCAAGCGATTTAGAGTTCATTGAAGGCCTTAACCCAGGAATGCCTAACCAAGGAAGTCAGTGTTACGAATCGTGCATGGTATTTAAAATTTTATAATCAGAATAAACGCAGCGAAAATTAATACTCATTCATCCGTTCATGGCTAATTACGTAGATTACAATATGCATAAATAATCAGCTATTAAATATGCATTAAAAGATTTTAGGATTACCTTTGCGATGTCGAATTCGATGTAGGATTTGAACAATCCAGAACTCCCTAATTGTGAAGCCTCCGAAAGTATCTACACGAGATCCGAGCCATCAATCAACCAAACTCCCACTACGAGTTTTAGAGAAAAATATATTTGCTACAAAAAACATGATTTGTGCTAGTTTTTCTGTCTGTCATAGTTTCCTATTTATAGGAAACACTAGACATATTAGAGCTAACTTTTGGGCCAGTCCTAATTACTAGACTTAGACTAATTAAATGATTGGACTAATATTTCAATCTAATCAGTCTTAAGTCCAATTAAATATTAGACTCTTCTAATATTTAATTTATTTTTCTCGCTGATTAATTCCAAATCTCTTTTGTGTGTGACCTCTCGGGTTCATAATTAATTGGCAGTGAAATAATATTAATCCAATTAATATTTAATTAGAACTCTTCTAATTTAATTCTCGCAAGTCGTGAGTGATACCTAGCAGTATATCACAACTACCCAACTAATAATGAAGTAAATTCTACGAACCCTTAGTAATTATCATGCAACTAATTTCTTTTGTCTGAATCATCCCGATTGAGTCAGAGTCATGGATAGGGTCGTCAAACTCTATTACTCAATCATATGTCCAAATCTATATAATCAGTAACTTATGAATAATACGTGGAACGACTTCCACTATTCTACCTCGGCCAAGGATTTCTAGTTACTCGATTAATAGATCGCATAGGATCCCTAATTGACAGATTCCATATCTACACACACATATCTCCATGTCGGAATAGATCATAACCACTAAGTACATTATCCAATCCTTGGTAAGGACTAGTTTTATTGCACTAGCAAATTACAGTATCCTTAACACAAGATAACCATGGTGTCTCAAGTCTAAGGACTAATTGCACCATTACACTGTACAACGAATTATTGACCATTCCATGTAATTCGTTGTACTAGCGGTCATATCCAGTCACTTGTTCTTAATAAACACTTATACATCTAGCCTTACGATACGAGACTAATCGCTCAAATTAATATCTCATATTATTTGGATGACAGATTGAAATCCTATCTTTCCAGATAAATTAACGACCAATTAATTTATCTTACGATCGGGGACTATTTTAGAATATATTTATGAATATAAATTATGTCACTGACATCCTTACTCTTAAGGATATCATCTATAAATATTATTCTATAGACTTTTATTTAAATAGTTAATCGTATTAAATGATATTTAAATAAACTGTCCAAATTAAATAAATAATATAATTATTATGTCCTAAAATTGGCTTTTAGGACATATAATCCAACAATCCCCCAGTTGCACTAAAGTCAATTACTCTGGTATCTCATACCCATCTTCTCAAGATGGTAATATAATGACTGATGAATCATTGCCTTAGTCAGTGGACTAGCACCGTCAATTGTTGACGTTATTTACTGCATAATATCATTCTTCCCACAATCTTTGATCAATGTGGTAATGCCTCTTTAACTCGCTTGGATCTCTAGTGAGACCTAGGTTTCTTAGCTTGCGCTACAGTTCCATTGTCGTCACAGCACTACCCGTTGACTTAATGGAAAGAACCATCCTAAGTTTAATTACGAACTACTAAATCCAAACTGCTTCATCTTGTTACATTTGATGCAACGATGTACTCAACCTCTGTAGTGGAATCTGTAGTTGTACTCTGTTTGGAACCTTTCCAACTAACTACTCTTCTACTAATGGTGAGAATAAACCCATATATGGATTTTCAATAATCCACTTCAGACTCTCAGTCTGAATTTGTAAAACTTTAAGTTTCACCTTCTCCATATACCAAGAACATTTCTTCAGTGTTTCTCAAGTGCTTAAGAATGTTATTGATTGCTTTCCAGCGTTCCTAACCTGGATCAGACAGACATCTGCTCATAACACTTATAGCATTTATGATATCATGTCTTTGTGCACAGCATGACGTATATAAGATTCTTAATTGCTGCAGCACTTTGAACTTTATGTGTCCAGTCTCTTTCTCTTTAGCAGTTTTAGGACTCATAGCCCTAGAGAGATAAATGTCATGTCTTAAAAGAGAACGATTCTCTTTTAAAATCCATATACATATTAAACACCTTTAATACCTTTTTGGGAAAAACCCTTTAATCCTTTTGATCTATCGCTATAGATCAACTTCCAAGGATTTAGGTAGATTATCCCAAAATTTTACTTGGAGAATTTATTTGAATAAGACCTACTTGTGTTGTCAAGATTCATCTTCATTCTTAATGAAGTCAATCGAATGTTCTAGATTCTTTAGGCTTGGTTAAGTCCATAAATGGATCCCTTTAGCTTGCACTCTTTGTGACTCATCACTGGACTCAAAACATACTGGCTATCCCATATTAATGTCTTCACTCATGAAGTCATTATGGAATGCTGTTTTGACATCCATTTACCATATCTCATAATAGTAGTGTGCAACTATGGCCAATAAATCATAATGAATTTCAACAATTGGTGAAAACATTTTTTCATAGTCAACTCCTTGCCTATGATAATAATTTTTCACCATTTGTCTTAAAAGGTCTCCACCTTTTATCCATTTAAGATTTTATGGCCTTAAGCCATTTAAGCTCATGTCAAACATAGATTTTCATAATTGACAAAAACATCAACATGATTATTGTCATCTTATTAATTTGGAAAAACTGTGAAATAATCAGTTGCTCTTGGATTGGGTTTTCTAGCATCAAATCCTAGATTTGACTCAGGCCAACTGGTTGTTTAGTGACTCGTACTGAGTCATATTTTTCTTCCCACACTATCTTCTTAGATGAATTATTCTTCCAAGAAGAAGTTGTACTTGCCAACATACTCTCTAGTCAGCAAGGGAATAAAAGTTATATCCCAACGAATCGTTGGGATAACCAGTAACCTTGTCCAATCTCATTTCCAATTTATCAATCTCAAGCCTTTGATTGAAAGCAGGATAACCCTCATTCTTAACACCTTAAGACTAGGTATCCTGTTTTCCCATATCTTATATGAAGTACTTAAGATTAATTTGGAAATGACCTTATCCAAGAGATGGACTGCTATAAAGAGAATATAGGCTTACAGGCTAAATTATAAATCAACATAGTTTATCATTTACTAGACCATGTCCAACAAGGTCCAACTCATTCTCTCCGACAACTCATCAAACATCGGAGTACCAGAAGGAGTTAATGAAATAACTATGTTATTTTCTTTGAGATATTATTAGAAATTGAGGCTAAGAACTCTCCATGATCTCATCATTAAGACTTATTTCTCATTTCTAGTTTGATTTGCTACTTTAGCTTTGAATTCTTTGAACACCTCAAACAAATTAGATCCATACTTATAACAATCATAAATATATGTAAGGTAGCTAAATCCTTATTGGGTTATTTCTCCAAATGGCCCACATACATCCTTGTGTTTAAACCCTAAATATTTGTAGTCCTTTGACTTTGTCCTACAAAGGGCAATTTGATCATTTTTAAGAAGACAAGATGCACGTGTTGGGAATGTCGCGAGGCCTCAACGGCTTACCAGTCATTCTTTCACCAATTGAGTGATTTTTGTTTATCCTTTATGACCTAATCGTAAGTGCCACAATAATTTAGTGTTATCTGTGTCTCTTGATTTCTCATATTACTCGTTTATCTTGCCATCACGTCTTATATCATGCATATAAAACTTGTTCATTAATTTACCAGTGTCAATTCATTTATTTCCCAAATAAATGAAACACATGAACAACAATTATTCCAAAATAAATGAACAACCAGATGGGTAAACGAGAAGATGAGATATATTTATAGGGACATCTATTTCTCTTCAAACTCTTTTGAAGTCCTTTGAAATTTCCTCTATTAGTAGTTCTCCTTTCTTGCAATGAAAATAATTTTCTTTTACCAATTAAATTCCACCTTTCCAGATCTACCCTTGATACATGACTCTCAAGTCCAAAGGTTGTGTCAAATGTATTCACATGGATAAATCCATTATGAATGATAAGAGAAAACTAAGAATTGACCTTGAGGATTAGATTTGTCTGCATGTGATAAACCATGAATAAACTCATGGACTCAAGATTCTCATCCTGAGTACACATGCTCTGAAATCAATTCCTCTAGTTATTATTTGGAATAATTTTCTAGATATTTCATATCTCCCACTAGATATCTCATACCTAGTTGTCCTATATTGCTTACTTTACAACTCTTGTAAGTCATTACTTATGGATACATTCTACATGCTCTCTTGTATCTCCTTGACAACTTATTGCGGCATCTAGAACATGTATGATTTTCTCAGATTTAAGAACAATTTTCAAAACATTGAGCTAGTCATCGAAGCTTGGTCTAGTAAAAAATAGAAGGTTGGGGTTCATATCCGATATTATATGTATGTAGTAATTTCTAAGGGTATTAGATAATTATATTATTAACCATTTGATTTGTGTCTTTAAATCAAATAGTAACCCCCATTAAATTTTTGAATCCCACACTTTCCTAGTGGAAAATGAAAAAATAATAAGGTGTTTTTCTTAGTGGAATTAGGGGCCCGTTTACTTTAACCCATCTCACATTTTAGATTTTTGGTGAAGTTAAAACAAATACTTGGATAACCTCTTTATTCAATGTATGTCATACAAATTTCAATTATTCTTGTCTCTAATCCTTTCGACCTCACATTATAGATTTTTGGTCTTCAAGATCATTTAAGTTACACCCATTATCTTGAAAAACTTAGATCAATGCAAAACTGACACCTCACATTATAGATTTTTGGTGGCCAGTGAGAATCCATATTTCCCGCATCTCATGCTTATATAGACTTAGTTCATATATTGATACAAATAAATAACCCCTATGTGTCCATAGCTAGCTACTTACTTGCCCAACACATAAACCAATCTACGATAACAAAAGGCAATGATATAATCTTCTCAAGACTACACCATTATTAACTTAATAATTAATTTGAGAAGATTTGCTGGTCTTTAATTTAGGTCTCACTTTTCACATGCTTCTAATTTCAATTTATCGCATAAATAAATGCATAGAATAAAATAGGATAATCACGGACTAGAAGCACTATCAACCCAAGTCACTGGGTTGAATACCTAAATCAAATAAAGGGCCCATAAGATAGGTTCATGGGCTGCTCCTCATCGGCTTTACAAAACTCCTTTCGCGAACTGGGTCCACCAACTCTTGATATCTTCATCTTGATCTTCCATTGTATTTATGTACATAGATTCCTAATCTAGTAGGGATACATAAAAGGGAATAGGATTTTACATATTTAAAATAAGGATAAGAGGCATGCAAGCCCCATTTTAAAATATTACATAAAAGCCAAAATGGGTAAATAAATTAAATAATGACATTCATTCATCCATTCATTCATACAAGACTACTCCATGATCACCCACATACATAACAAATAATAATAAAAAGTAATCCACGAATATAGCACAATTAGTCTCCTAATATAACCTCATTATATTAGGTTCATCCAATTAATAAACCCCTTTATTAATTAGGTTTCTTAAATATCTCATATTTAAATAAATATAATCTCATTATATTTATAGTAATTAATTAATACAAAATTTATTAATTAACTACAAGTATATCACAATTAATTTTCTAATATAAACTCTTTATAATATATCTTTCAATTTAATAAACTCTTTATTAAATTTATTCCATAAATATCTCATATTTACAAGACATAAATATAATCAAATTATATTTAATAATTGATAAACTATTTATTAATCTAAAGTGTCAAGAATATATTTGAGCTCCTTTAATTAATTTTGTAAAACAAAATTAATTAAACAAACTAGACTTTAAAAATTAAAATAAGTCCAACCTATTTTAATTAAGTCAAAGTCCAAAAATCCAATTCAAAAAAATAGTCCATACTATTCATACCCAAGTCTGAATTAAGTTTGGCCCAATATAGACCATAAAAGAGAAGTATGCTAATTTTAAACACTTTAAAATAGCCCAAACATTATAAGCCCACTTAGCCTAATTCAGACCTTTAAAAATAGTCCACACTAAAATTTATTTTAAATTCCGAATTAAATTAGCCCAAATCACTTTGCCTATTAGCCCAAGATAAAAGAAAAATAAAAGAATAAAACCCTAAACCCATTAACTAAACCCAACAACTTGGGTTTGGGTTTGGGTCTTGACCCAGATCCAGATCCAAAACCCATATCCGAATCTGGGTCGGGTTAGAAACCCGAACCCAAAAAATAATTTTTTTTTTCTCTTTCTTCTTTCTTCTGCGCCACTACCCTACCCCTTTCTTCCCTTCTTCTCGCGACAAAACAATATTGCCGCTGCCATGTTGCTACTGCCATATGCAGCCACCGCCCAAGGTCTCCACCTCGCGCAACTGCTGAGCAACCGTTAGCACGAGGCAGTGGCTTCGCGCTGGTGGCTACTCCACCGTGAGCAGCCATGGCCGCCTCGAGGAGCAGCCGTGGCTGCTGCTACGAGGAGCAATAATGCCACGGCTGCTCCTTCCTTCTACTACCCTTGGGGCAGCCCAGCTGACCCAAGGGTGGTAGAGGTTGCAGCCATGGTGAAGGCAAATGGGTATGCAGCAATTTCGAAAAAAAAAAAACCCTTTTTTTTTATTAATAAAAACACATTCAAAACAGTTTTGAAATTTTAATAAAACAATTTTATAAAATTAAATATGCAGTTTCATTCAAACTGATTTCAAAACAATTTTTGAATTGTTTATCACATAAAACAAATATTAGTTTTATAAAATAATTTTTACAAAACTAAATTCGGGAATAATTTTCAGGGCTACGATTTAATCAAATTAAATTTATAGGCCTACCAAATTAATAGATTCAAGATCTACCAATCTAACAGTTTCACAAACTATTCAAATTGACACTATTAATTGTGCTATACAATTTTGTGCTAAAATCAAATAACCACGTAAAAGGCATGAATTGTGGCTTTGATACCACTATTACGAATCGTGCATGGTATTTAAAATTTTATAATCAGAATAAACGCAGCGAAAATTAATACTCATGCATCCGTTCATGGATAATTACGTAGATTACAATATGCATAAATAATCAGCTATTAAATGCGCATTAAAAGATTTTAAGATTACCTTTACGATGCTGAATCCGATATAGAATTTGAATGATCCAAAGCTTCTCAATTGTAAAACCTCCGAAAGTATTCACACGAGATCTGAACCATCAATTAGCAAAACCCCTACTACGAGTTTTGAGAAAATTTTATTTGCTATCAAAGACAAGATTTGTGCTAATTTTTTTTTGGTCATAGTTTCCTATTTATAAGAAACACTAGACATATTAGGTCTAGCTTTTGGGCCAGTCCTAATTACTGGACTTGGACTGATTAAATGATTGGATTAATATTCCAAACCAATCAGTCTTAAGTCCAATTAAATACTAGACTCTTCTAACATTTAATTTATTTTCCTCGCTGATTAATTCCGAATCTCTTTTGTGTGTGACCTCTTGGGTTCATAATTAATTGGCAGCGAACTAATATTAATCCAATTAATATTTAATTAGAACTCTTCTAATTTAATTCTCGCAAGTCGCGAGTGATACCTAGCAGTATATCACGATTACCCAACTAATAATGAAGTGTAAATTCTATGAACCCTTAGTAATTATCATGCAACTAATTCCTTCTGTCTGAATCATCCCAATTGAGCCAGAGTCATGGATAGGGTCGTCAAACTCTATTACTCAATCATATGTGCAAATCTATCTAATCAATAACTTATAAATAATACATGGGACGACTTTTACTATTCTACCTTGGCCAAGGATTTCTAGTTACTCGATTAATAAATCGCATAGGATCCCTACTTGACATGTTTCATATTTACACACGCCTATCTCCATGCCGAAATAGATCGTAACCACTGAGAACATTATCCAATTCTTGATGAGGACTAGTTTTATTGCACTAGCAAATTATGGTATCCCTAATACAAGAAAACCGTGGTGTCTCAGATCAAAGGACTAATTGCATCATTACACTGTACAACGAATTATTGATCATTCCATGTAATTCGTTGTACTAGCAGTCATGTCCAGTCATTTAATCTCAACAAACACTTATACATCTACCCTTACGATACAAGACTAATTGCCCAAATCAATATCTCATATTATTTGGATGGCAGATTGCAATCCAATCTTTCCAGATAAATTAACGCCCAATTAATTTATCTTACGATCGGGGACTATTTAAGAATATATTTATGAATATAGATTCTGTCACTCATATCTTTACTCTTAAGGATAGAATCTATAAATATTATTATATGGACTTTTATTGAAATAGTTAATCGTATTAAATGATATTTAAATAAACTGCCCACATTAAATAAATAATATAATTATTATGTCCTAAAATTGGCTTTTAGGGCATATAATCCAACAGTTAGGATTGTAATGTGTGGAGTAACGATCCCTCAGACAACTTTTCAAACCGTAAAACATGGAATGTTATTAGAGGTCCAGTTGTGGAAAAGAAATGGGCTGACCTTGTATGGAATAAAATTGTTATTCCAAGACACAGTTTTTGTGTTTGGCTTACATGTCTTAACAGGTTACCAACTTTGTCCAGGTTACTGGAGTGGAGAGTAGTCAATGAAGCTAAATGTGTTTCCTGTCCTATGGGCCAAGATTGCAGGGACCACTTATTTCTTCAATGTTCATTCATCAAAAGGATTTGGCAACACTGTGCTAGAAGATTGAGATGTGGTGATGTTGGTTCTGAATGGGAATCCCTTGTGGATAAATTGGCAAGAATGAGCAGAAGGAAAGGCTTGAAGTCAGATCTTATAAGAGTTTCGCTCTGTGCTTGTGTTAACAACATGTGGATTGAATGTAATAACATAATTTACAATTCAACTGCAAATACTGAGGAACAAATTATTGGAAAAATACTTTTGGATGTTAGAGGAAAAATTTGTCTTCAACAAAAATATTGTAATAGTCTAGAAAATAGTATCTTTTGTACAAAATGATGTATCAGCATGTGCTGAACATACTTTATGTTGGTTCATTGCAGTGGAATGAAAAGATTTACTTGCATAGCAAAACAAAAATATATTTTTTGATTACTATTTCAATTGACTAATATAAAGAAAAGAGTTAAATGATACAAAAATAAATTAAAAGGTAAATCGTTACACTAACAATATATTAAGGGGACAAATTAATTTTTCATATGGAAATCGTTTCACTAAATTGGATGCTAAAGATGAAGAACAGCAACACAGTAGCTGTGACGCCCAGCTCCCAATGCATGCATTTATCATTCATGTGCATTTATGTGTGCAACTATTTGTTTAAATATCTATTTTTTCTATAAAATGCTATTAAATGTTTATTTACTCTCTATGTGCTAATATTTGTCAAATTGCTTTTAAATTTCAAAATTTTGAGTTTATTTACTTTAGTAAATAATAAATGAACATTTAAATTATTTTCATCAAAGACTTTTTAATAAAACTTGCATTTAAAAAGTTTTCTATTAAATTGAGCCTGAACTAAAAAATTTATTATCTTATTTCCTGAATTTTATATTTTTCTATTATTACTTAACTTATAATTAGCCTACATTCACAAAAATTATATTCATTGCATATATGACGAGTAATTTGCAAAAATATATTAATATTATATAAATAATAAAACTATGTATTATTTTGGTCTTAAAGAAGTTTTCTTGCATTTATTCTAATACACCTAAACTCAAATTCATTTTAACCCACAACTCAAACCCAAATCCAACCCATCAACCCATATAATCATCCTATACATATATATATTAAACAAAACACAAAAAATACTCAAATAAGCCAAAAAGGCCAAAAATCAGCCAAAAAAGCCAATTACGGGAATAGTACTTTTCTTGCCAATTTTGCTCAATTTGATCTTCCAAGCTTTGCCAAGTCTTCTCCAAGTGGTTTCAAGCTTCTCCAAGCCCTATCCTAGTTTCCTTGCATGTTTTTGGTGAGGGAGTTGCATCATTTTCATGGTTTAAAGTTTATGCCATGTTTTTGAATTTTCAAATTTTGTTATTATTGAGCTATAACATGTTTGTTTCTTGTTTTATATAGTATGTATACATGCTAGAGAACATCCATATGCAATATTATAGCTTGGTGTTGAGTTTTTAGCAAGGTGTCACTTGAAGAAGATGATGAATAGTAGAATTTCTAGGGTTCTGAAAATTTGTGCAATTTAATTTGATTCAATGCTTCTAATAGTTGCTAATTAGGTCCTTGAGCACAGGAAAAATGTTAGTTGTGCTTGCCATGTACAAAATTTGAATAATTTGATCAAATTAGGTTACTTTAATAAGGGGTTTCGGGATTAACTCAAAACCGGGCACATTTCGAGGTTATGGCTAGTCTTTATTAATTATTGAAGCCTTAAAAGTGTCTTCGTTTCGCTTGTTTGGATTTCAGAATTGTTACTTGTAGTGTAAACCCACAAATAGGCATTTTCGGTGTTTCCGTGTACTTGTGCTCTAGGTTATGATTTGGATGCTCTAAATGAGGTATTTAGGTATTCTTAGATTGGTAGGATGGTTAGCTAACTGAACTTGATCCTTGAATTCTGGTGGGAAGCTAATTAGCCTAGTTGAACAAAGGGAGAAATGAATGAATTAAGTGTTTTGGTACTTGTATTGCCTTGTAATTGCTTATAATGTGTTTAAATGCATTTCTATAGTATATTTGAGTTATTGGTGAAATTTCGTGAAAGTATGTTGTTGATCCCCTTTGTGCACCGATGGTTATTTTCATGTTTATAACTTATAGTCTTGTATTTCTTGTTTCTTATGCTAATCATATAATGTTATACTTGTGTGAGAGCAACCTACCTTGTTGTCCCTCATTTATATGCTTAACTTGGTACACTATTGTTGTTAGCTGATTCTTAATTGGTTGGATAAATGTTTAATTGTACTTGTATGACAAGTTCATCTACTTGGAGAAGTTGTGAATTGAATCATATAGTTACTAGTTAAAGATTGAGTAAACATGTTTATATTGCTTGTTAATTGTATTGCATATGTGAAGCTATGATTATATAACTTATTGGTTAGATGTTATATAGTGTTTCTTCTTATATGAATTACCATTGCTATGTATATGTTAGTTATTATACTATTGTCTTTGAGTAATACTTAGAACATTAAAGAATGTTGCGCATGTGATCACTTGAGTTATCTGTTGTGTCAATAATGATTAGAATGCATGTTGACTAATAAAATATATTGTTAGTTATGTGAATTAAAGAGAATCAAATAGAGTTGGATAAATTAATGACTTTATGAACTAGTTTTAGTTGAGAATAAGGAATCACTTCTTATGCATATAGTTGATTGTATTAGGTAGTGATAATTGAAGGGAATTGATGCTTTTGGAGAATCTTGAGGGAATCTTGGCTTAATTCGTACAGGTTTGACTTCCTAAAAGGTGAGGGATTGTCATCCTTTTGTGTATTTTGGTTCATTTTCTCTTTAATAAATTGTATGACTTAGGATAATTGCTTGAGTTATATTTTTTTTCTATCTTAATTGTTTTTTAGGGCAACCTACTTTGTTGTCCCTCCTATGTGTTATTGACTTATATTATTGTTATATTGTGATTGGATTAAGTGCATTGCATAGTAGTTGCGCAACCATAGTGTCAGGGGCGGATGTATTGGATATCGGCTGGGCGGCAACGGGCTTGCCATTGGATATTCGATCTTCGTGCTCTAGTCCCTCACTCGCTTAGTCCGGATATTGCCAAGGGGTGTTGGGTCGTAGGATTTTTGGAGTACATCCAGAGCACACCCACTAGAGTGATTGGGGTTTATGCCTACACAGCGATCGAGGTTCGTGGATCGAGGATCGTGGTTCGTGATTGAAGCCCAAGAGAATTCTGGAGTGTTGGGATTAAAGTGAATCGTATCCTTTTAATGCATGATAACTTGTTATTTAAATTGCTCGTAGGTTGTTTAAATGCTTTACTTGTGTTAACTATTGCATTGCACGTCCTATTAGACTATATCCCTCACTGAGCAATTGTGTTGCTCATACCTCGCTAAACATGTTTCAGGTGGTGTAGCTGGAGGAGTTGCCTTGATTGCTGTGTGTTATTGCTTGAGATTGGAGTGTTTGTCTGCTAAACTGTGGAAGGCTTTGCTCGTATTATATTATGTTCTATTTTGCCTATGGGTTGTATATATGTTTTGAGTTGTTAGAATTGTAATAGTTAGGTTGATGTTTGGCTGGAATGGTAGTGGTTTGTAATAGTTTAACCTTACGTACTTTCTATGTTGCTTGCTTGTGTGTTAATGAAAGCTAGTAGTTGTTTGACTTTAGATTATAAGAAAGTCTTATTAATAATATAGAGTGGTATGATAAGTGGACAACAGATAAAAATTTCAGGATTGTTAACTGCATGCTTGTATGTGTTTACCATGTCTTGTTTTGCTTAAGGCTCGGATGACCTTAAAGCTGAGAAATGGTGGTGTCGGAGATGGAGAATGTTGTGGTTTGTATTTGTGGCTTTATTTTTCTACTTACAAATATCTAGATAGTCCTATAAACAGAGGAAACTCCGTCCATTTTTCTTAAATTTTGTAACCGGGTTTGGTAATTGGTTGAGAATAGCATGATTAATAAGAGTACTGGTTCCGTGAGGGATTGAGGCGTTACAGTAGCTGTTAATGAATATACGATGAATATTGTGATAAACTGTTATTGCTATATAAAATGTGTCAATTTGGGTTTTGCAATCTTAGCCTTCTTTTTCAAGCTTGGCCATGTACCTGATGTCACTACCTACAACACTCTAATTAAGGGGCTGTTTTTTAAAGATAAGGCTCTTGAGGCCATAGAGTTATACGAAAAGTTGATCAGAGAGGATCTTTGTGAGCCAGATGAAGTTACTTTCTCGACTGTGCTGGACGTGTTGTGCAAATCAGGGCATACAAACAAGGCAGTTGAGCTGCTTAGGGTATTGGAGAAAAGAGATTGTAAACTCAACGCTTATGCATATAACGTTATTATTGTTTGTTTATGTAAGGACAGAATGGTAAATGATGTTATGAACCTCTTATCTGAAATGATTGATAAGGGCATTCCATCAAATGTTGTCACCTACACTTCGTTAATTCAAGGATTGTGTAATTTTAGACCGTGGACTGACGTTAAACTGTTATTGAATGAGATGGCTGATTACAAAATCTCTCCAAATTTACATACTTCTACTATTTTGGTGGACGCATTACAACTACTATTTTGGTGGACACATTTTGTAAGGAATGATTAATAGAAGATGCAGAACATGCATTCCAATTATTGATCCAGAGGGGTTTGCATCCTAACATATTTGCATATGGTGCACCGATGGATGGATATTGTTTGCAAGGAAAACTAAGCGAAGCACAAAGAGTTTTTGAACATATGATGGCCGAAGGCTTGAGATGACACATTATAACATTTTACTAGATGGATTTTGTAAAAATAAGAAAATAGACGATGCGATGTGCTTGTTTCAACAGCTGTCTTGCCAAGGGTTGGTTCCTAATGTAGTGAGTTATAATATCATGATACAGGAATTGTTCTGCGTAGGTAAATGTTATACTGCACAAAAACTTTTTGAGGATATGCACTTGGCAGATATCGTTCCAAGCATTTATACTTATTGTATTATGTTGGACGGGCTTTGCAAAAACAGGCACATTGAAGATGCTTTGTAATTTTGTCATGACATTAAGCGCAACGCATTAGTTGATAATATTTGTCTCTACAACATCATGATCGATGGATTTCTCGCAATATGTTCAATAATCTTGCCTTCAAAGGGTTACATACAGATGTTAAGACATACAATATAATGATAAAGGGTCTTTGTCAAGAAGGGTTGGTAGAGGATGCCAAGACGATTTTTGTGAAAATGGAAGAAAACGATTGTTTGCCAGATGAATTCACTTACAATGTTATTGTCCAAGGATTCCTAAAGCAGGGACTCTTTCATGAGGCGATGACGTATGTGAAACAAATGGTCAAATGAGGTTTCTCACCTGATTCGTCTATATTTTCCATCTTGATAGGTCTACTACCAGAAGAAGGCCAGGATCCTTTGATTCAAAATATGATTCAGAAATTAGTTCCAAATGATAAAAGAAATCTCCAAGTTTTAGTCGCTGCTTTATCTTCCTCACTTCAACGTGTGATGTTGACAGTTCCACAAACATGATTTGTAGGACTAGTGAAGCTTTATATTACTATAACTTAGCATTTGATTATATCTTGAAAGGAATTTTTATCCTATATAAGTTTCTTAGCTCTTTTTTTTTCTTTTTTCATGTTGAACCAGCAAAACTGTATCTCTCTACCCTTTCTCGATGTGGAATTCATAAGTAGTCGTGATATTTGATATAACGGTTGCCTACAGAGTTATGCTATTTTGTCCTAAAAACAATTTTACTGATAAGATTTGATCCATTTTGCCTTTCAGTTATAAGGCACTTGTATCCCTTGATGTAGCCATGGAGATGTTTCATTAGAAAGATTATGCGAGACACAAAAGCATCTTTTCCATGTTTGAGATATTTGTGGTTGTTGACCTGATTAATATAACAGAAGAATATAGGCAGATTCTTTATTTCTCCTAGTAGAAACTAAGAGTTTAAGAAATACATGCTTACAATCTCACTTCTTCAGAAGATGATACAATCAGTTTAAATACTACAAACAAGTTACATAAAAAAATGTATTACAATGTTCTAGGCAACACACTGCCCTAGATTCACATGGCTCAAGACTGACAAGCACATTGCTCAAGAAATATATTTAGATATTTCAACACTCCCCCTCAAGCTGGGGCGAAGATATTGACGAGCCCGAGTTTGCTAAGACCTGATTGGAGAGGTGATGGTCCAAGTGACTTGGTAAACATGTTTGCCGCCTGCTCAGATGATGTAACAAAGCAAGGTATGATAACCCCTGACCGAACTTTCTCCCGAATAAAATGGATATCAACCTCAATGTGTTTTGTCCTCTCATGAAAGACTGAGTCAGAGGACAATATAATAGCAGATTTATTATCACAGAATAGGGTGGATGAGTCGGTTATTGGAAACCCTAACTCAGATAGAAGAGAGCATAACCAAAGTAGTTCACACGTTCCTTGGGCCATAGCACGGTACTCAGCTTCCGCAGAAGATCGTGAGACAACTGCTTGCTTCTTACTTTTTCATGAGATAAGGTGATTGCCACGGAAGGTGCACATCCTTGAGGTAGAATGCCTATCGCTCTTTGACCCTACATAATCCGTATCAGTGTAACATGACAATCCTTTTTGTACACCCATTGCATAAAAAAATCCAAGTCCAGGAGAAGATTTAAGATACCGAAAGATATGATAGACAACATCCAGATGAGAGGTACGAGGTGCATGCATGAATTGGCTTATAATACTTACAGCATATGTAAGGTCTAGCCTTGTGTTAGTCAAATAGATAAGTCGTCCTACAAGTCTTTGATATACTAATGGCTCAGCTAACAATTCTTTTGATTCCCCTGTTAACTTAAGATTGGGGTCCATAGGTGTCGTGGCAGGTCGACAACCTAGCATGCCTATATCTTGGAGAAGATCCAATGCATATTTTCTCTGGGATAAAGATATACCATGGCGATTTTGAGCCACCTCAATACCCAAAAAATATCGAAGCTTGCCCAAATCTTTAATGTCAAACATCATCCTAAGGTCACGTTTTACCTGAACAATTCCATGAGTGTCATATCTAGTAATGATAATATCATCCACATAAACTGATATAACAATGCACCGACCTTGAGGATGACATCAAACAAAGCATGTATGATCAGAGTTGCACCTAATAAACCCCATAGTAAGAACCACCTCACTGAAGTGGTTGAACCAAGCACGAGGGGATTGTTTAAGCCCATAAAGGGATTTACGAAGGCGGCACACTTTCCCTGAATACTCCCCCTGAGCCCGAAAACCTGGTGGATGATCCATGTAGATAGTCTCAGAGAGATCACCATTAAGAAATGCATTTTTTACATCCAACTGGTGGAGAGGCCAAGAATATGAGGCAGCCAAAGAGACAATAAGCCTGACTGTAGTTAATTTGGCGACAGGAGAAAATGTGGCACCAAAGTCCTTGCCTGGTACCTGAGTAAACCTTTTAGCGACAAGACAGGCCTTATATCGATCAATGGTGCCATCTGCAAGATTCTTTACATTAAACACCCACTTACAACCAACAGTCTTTTCATCAACCGGAAGATCAACAAGTTCCCACGTATGATTTTGCTGGAGGGCATCCATTTCCACTTTTATAGCAGCCACCCATAAAGGATTCTGTAAGGTCTCCATAACTGAGTGAGGGATAGAGACCGAATCAACCTGACCAACAAAAGATTTATACTGATCGGAGAGACCCTAAAATGACACAAACTGGGCAATAGGATGATGAGTACTACTTGAAAATAAGTAACGGGAAGGGGGGCGTCGGTCACGAGTGGGATAATGGGAAGGTGCAGGAACCAAGGAAGAATGAGGGTTACCTGAATTCGGAGAAGAATCGGGTAGGAGAGCGGGATCACTGGACGCCGGGAGTACACCTGCAAGGTAGCTGGAGAAGAGACAAGGGGAAAAATATCAATGGGGCTCGGCAAGGGTGTAGGAGACTGTGGAGATGCATCAAGAAGAGGAACAGGGCAAAAAAAACAGGGGGGTTCCTCCGTAGATAATACTATTGGAGGATGCTCTAAGGGCAGGGAAGAAATAGAGAAGAAAGGCACAGTTTCAAGGAATGTAACATCCATCGAGTAGTGGAAGTGATGAGTCACCAGATCATAGCACCGATAGCCTTTCGACAGGGAAGAGTACCCAAGAAATATACAATGGATAGCTTTATCATCTAACTTAGTACGAGTAGGGCTGCGATTTTGAACAAAGCATGTACAACCAAAGACTCGTGGGAGAATAGGAAAGATGACAGTTTTTGGCTTGAGAATGTGCAGGGGTGGTTGACCTTTGAGGACACGACTAGGGGTGCGATTGATAATGTATGTAGCGGTGAGGATAGCGAGGTGCCAGAAATATCCAGGTGCCAGAAATATCTAGGTAAAAGACATCGAACTGTAGACATAATGTGGCAATTTTTTTGTTCTGCCATACCATTCTGTTCAAGTGTGTAAGGACAAGTAAGCTGCTGAAGAATGCCTCTTTTATTAAGTTCAGCCCAAAAATCATTGGTTAGATATTCTCTACCATTATCAGACCGAATATTGCAGACAACAGTGTGGAATTGGGTTTTGACCATTTGAAGAAAGTGAGTGAAATGAGTGAAGACTTCAGATTTTTTCTTCATCAGGTAGATCCAAGTACAACGACTATAATCATCTATAAATGTAACATAGTAACGATGGTGAGAAAGGGCCGTGATAGGAGATGAACCCCAAATATCAGAATGAACAAGGTCAAAGGCACATGGAGTTCGATACATGCGAGGAATATATGTAGTGCGAGTATGCTTTGACAATTCACAAGTCACACAATTGAATTTAAAATCCTTGCATGCTTTATTAAAAGCTGAAGAGGAGATCTCTCTTGATCTCGAATTGAGACAGGGGAGGCTCGGGGGAACCTGTCCCCCGATCTCTTGCGGAAAACGAGGCGGCTCATCCCACTCAACCGCTGACCACTCGAGAGCGGGAGAGCGCTTCTTGCTCTAATTCTCAGGTGGCAGCCCCGTCTGCAGCGGTATTACACCATAACCAACATAAATATTGAAAGTTTGCATGTCCTAAACGGGCATGCCACAAATCTAAGTTTTGAATAGAGAGAACAGGAGTATAAAAAATTGGAGACACAGAGGCTTGTAGACCGGACAAGGGTACAATAGAGGTTAAAGATTTGCCGAAGTAGTAAAGTCCATTGTGCTCATACCCACTACCAAAAATATTCTTCGAAGTCAGGTCCTGCAAGAAACAACTGTTAGGTAAGAAGACAACGGCACAGTGAAGACTATTGACAAGACGATTAACTGACAATAGATTATAAGCAAAGTTGGGGACATAGTAAACAGAGCGAAGAATGATATCTTAGGATAAACAGGCATCTCCTTGACAACGGATAGGAATAGACGTTCCATCAGCAATTTGAACTGATTGATTTACAGAACTGACAGGAGAAGAAAAAATGGAGAGCTCACCAGTCATATAATTATTGGCCCCGGAATCCATAATCCAAGATGGTTGACCTGACTTACCATGAAGGGCTGTAGGAGTACCCGTAGCAAAGGCAGTCGTGGGACCAGATCATGAAGTGAGCCCCAAGTGAAGTTGAAGTTGAGCAATCTGAGCCTGAAGTTGACTATAATAGGGATAAACAAGTTTTGTTGAGGCTAAAGGGGACGCCAATTCAGTCACAGCTCCAATACGAGGACCTCTTTTCTTTTGTCCACCACCACGGTTTCTAGGATATTGTTGCTTTAATTCAGGATGAAGAGTGAAACATCGGTCAATGAGGTGACCAGGTTTCTGACAATGTTGGCAATACGGACGAGTACTTGTTTGCCGGAAACCGGAAGGAGCAGCAAATGCCATCTGATCTGGAACAAACTGAGTGGGTTCAGGTGCAAGAAGAAGACGCCTTCGATCATCACCATCCACAATTACGAATGCCTCAAATAGAGAAGGTAGAGGAGATGTAAAATCTGAGTCCAAAGATTCTCAAACTCAAGCTTTAGACCCATCAAGAACTGATAAGTTCGACGATGATCTAGACGTTTATTCTCAACCACAACATCATTTGGGAAGTCACTCAAAGGTTCATATTGAGCTAGTTCTTCCCATATAGTTTGGAGATACCCAAAATAGTCCGCAACAGAGAATCCTAAAGTCGTCTGAGAAGCATGAGAAATTTCACGATAAAGCTCGAAGATTCGAGAATCATGACGTGCATGGGCATACATCTTTGTCAGAGAACTCCATAGACCATGAACTATCTAGTGATACATAAACATATTATAGATTCGGTCCTCCATAGAATTGAACATCCAACCCAAGATAACACAATTATTCGCATGCCATTGAGCAAAAAAAGAATATGTTTCTTTCGGCTTAGGCTCCGAACCTAAAATCCATTCAATTTTACGTTTTCCACCAAGATAAAGCCGGAACGAACGAGACCAAGCATGAAATTTTTTTCCATTTAATAACACGCTTGTGACTCGCTGTGCGGGTGTATTAGGCTCACGAGATAGGTCCATACGTGAGGTAATAGTTGATTGACTGGTTTCTCCTATACCTTTAGATTGAGTGAGTTGTTCTTTTTCTAAGTCCATAGCTAACAAATCTGATGTTTTAAAATAATAACAGCAAACCTAACTGGCTGATGAGGACGCCGGACACTCGGCTTAGAAGGCTACAAATTGATCAAAGGTTGTAGACTGCAACACCTGGTAAATGCTTTAGCGCAACAGACAAGAAATTACCATAGATCTGTGCTGTAGTTAGGAATCTCTGTTAGCATCATGACTTTTATCTGCATATGTTCAATACAACTTCAAAACACAAAAAAAAAAAAAAAAATCCCTCAAGTGACAATTTTCAAAGAAGGAAAGATATGAAAGCTTCACTTATCGACGAAAGCACAGGACGCTCGCCAGCGACGAGGAGATCCGACGACTGGATCTGAAGCTTTGGTGGCTATGGTAGCTGATGATGATGACGAGGGCAAGGACAACGGAAGCACATGAGGCTTGCCGGCGACGAGGAGATCCGACAACCAAGAACTGCAGCATCTTCGATGTCAACAAGATCTGGCGACCAAGATCTGAAGCTATGGCAGCTCGACGGCTCTTAACGATGACGACGCCGACGTCGATGAGATCTGGTGAGCACGACGGCTATGGCCGCTCGTTGGCGATGGCAGCACGACGGTTCACGACGACGACGACATCAATGAGAGCCTGCAGCTCGACGATACTGTAGTTGCTCACGACGACGACGACGACGTCGATGAAAGCCTGCAGCTCGACGGTACTGTAGCTAAGTTTTTTATTTATTTATTTATTTATGTGTTCTGTTTGTATATGTTGAAACGTAGTTGTGGCTCTAGATATCAAGTAGAAACTAAGAGTTTAAGAAATACATACTTACAATCTCACTTCTTCAGAAGATGATACAATCAGTTTAAATACTACAAACAAGTCACATAAAAAAATGTATTACAATGTTCTAGGCAACACACTGCCCTAGATTCACATGTCTCAAGACTGACAAGCACATTGTTCAAGAAATATATTTAGATATTTCAACACTCCTTACTTTTGACGAAGTATTCATTAACTTGGATAACTCATTTTGAATTGTCTAATTACCTTTTATGAGACAATTATGTTCATCAGACTGTAATCATACTTGTGCAATGTGAACAGTGCTGCCTACAATTGAAGGCTGCAACACAAAAAAATAGTTTTCAATTATTGATTCAAAAAGGAAGCCGTGTAATCATGTAAGTGGCTACAAGTGTAAATTGTTGGATTTTCTTTTAATCTATTAAAGAAAAATGTAAATTGTCGAATCTTTTAATATTTTCACTAACTGATGTAGTAAATAGTTCCACAAAAATTCTAGCATTAAATTTCCATGTATTTCTTCAAAGATCTGTTGAGGTTCCTGGCTTTAGATTTGTAATCATTGGAGCCGTTTATTACATATTTCAAGTCTGGAAGATGGCACTGACTATCAGCTCTAACCCCTGCTTTACCTATGGCCTCAGCCTCATGTTCAAGCACGGCATCATACTTTAATTTCAAAATCTGGAACTGCACCCTGCTCTTGATCCCTTGCAGCCTCGAGGTCCTATCCAGCCTACAAATTTATTGTAAATGATTATCTTTTGGCCCACCAGTAAACTTAGACTCTTTTGCAACATAAGAGGTCGAAGTCTCAAGTCAGGGCCTATTCTATCTCTGAATCTTTTTGCTTACCTCCAGGCCCAGGTTCGCCCTTTTCGTCCTCTTGCATAGTGGAACTGATATTCTCAGGCTCAACCCCATGCTCAACCTCTTGATCAGGTATCGTGTCCGGAATTTTCAGACAGATGTCCAACTCTTCAGCTGCACAGGATAATAATGGAGCAGAATATGGAGAAGACAGATTTCTGAAGGCTGCTAACAGTCTAACACAACCACAAGTTAAGGTGCAAGCATAGCAAGTTCATCAGGATCTAGGCTACACAGTTGCTGCTGATGATCACCTCTTGCATCAGCCACAAACTCCGGAACATGACAGCATTTTGCTTCTACTCAGTTTCAGACTCAGGTGCAGCCTTGTAGTCAGCTCAGGCCAACAGTTGCTGATGCTATCCCTTTGCATCTTGCAGTTGCTCAACATTAGGTTTCAGCCCTAGGTTCAACCCCCTAATCATTTTCAGATGAGTGAGTAGCTCAGAACTCCATCCCCTATTGCAGGTTGAGTTCTACCTACCCCTGGTTATCTTAAATGCAACTTAAGATGCTTCTTTTTGTCCAAGCAATTTGGAATTTAGATTGGTTGTGCTGCTTAGAGAGCACCATGGATTCCTTATTCATGGTTCAGCCCGAAAATGCAGGGCTCTGAATGCCTTGCAACCTAAGCTGTGGCCCTGCATGAAGCTTGCCTTTATGTCGAGTCCTTAGGTGTGCGCATTTCCCATTAGAGTGGATTTGTAATATCCCACCCCTTTAGCCTTCGATTTACAATGTTCTTCTCCCTCTTGAGGGTTGGTTAACTTTGTGACTGAACAATATACTGAATTACAGACTATATGTATAGTTTCCTTCAAAATCTAGCCGTTGCGAATTAGTGACATCTAGTTAAAATTCTTCAGTTCAATGCTCAATGCTTCTTCCATACCCTACCCCATCTCTTGCTAGTTCTCTTCCCCAATATTTTCATTATCTGATGTTAAGCTTCTCTCTCTCGATGTATACATACATCTGTACATACATATACAAAATCTATAGGTAATCAAGATGTACATCTAGTCTTAAGTTCACAAATAATTCTATTTCAACTGTGTCAAATATAAAAAAGGTCGTGTCATCAACCAAGGCGAAATACAAAGACATCCCAACACATATGCTATAAGAAAACTAAAATATTGTGACATGGTAATACGATATTAATCAAAAAGAAAAGATTGCATTCTGTTATGTGTCCATATATATGTACATAGACAAACAAATGTAGTTTTTCTATATTTATCTTGGAAAACATTGTTTTACAAGATTTTGACAAAGGACATAACGTACTTTTTCTAATCAGCGTCAGCATCTTCATCAGACTGATAAAAGATACACGATTGAATTACCTTGTATGTTACAAACGTAAAATCTCTAGAAATTTTGCATTTGCATATCCAACACCACCCCTTATGTATGATAAATGAAGCATAGTCGAGTCTTTGATTATGAAGATCTCGTTACGTAAAAATTTCTTAGTCTTATTCAATAATCATGGTCTTGTCCTTCTGCAGAAAGTGTTTCGAGTAATGGAAAATTTAACCAGTACTATCAAATGTTTAATATAAGTGTCCAAAGTAACCTCTACCGTTTATCTTTTTGTCCAATTGTGATGTTGCCTTAATTTTTTGCTGCAGCAGACAACTGTGCTTCATACAAAACATGGTACAGTTGTAGAGATTGCATTGGAGAATCTGCGTATATGTCCAATTCTTTCAATGGTTTCAAGCCTTCTGACTTTATTGTGTGAAAATACTTGAAATGCATGACAAAAGCAAAGTGGTGAAGTTTTCAGCATATGACAAGCCGGGGAGTGGATTTCTGCAAGGTATCACAGTGAGCACTTTGTTTTCATGTGGTTTGCTATATGAGGTGTTGGCAACTGATATGCTTTTTGTGATGTTTTCACAAATGTGTAATCAAGAACAAAATTAAGTTTGCTTAGGCATCACAGTCACCAACACCTTATATAACAAACACCTTACATATTTTTCTGAGCCTGCAAAATGTCTCTACACTTTCTAGACATGGCATTCATATATAGATATGGTACCAAAGAGTGAATCTCTTTGAGCAACACTATGGTAGGGACTTTGTATTGCTACCCATATTGTGTTTCACGTAACTTTTACAAATATAACCAATATATGGAAATTATTTGATTTAAATGACTGCAAAACTAATAGGAAAACATCAATGGTGGACTGGGTAAGAGATTTTCAACTATGCGTAAGATACAAAGTTGTACCTTGTCCGAGAAACCATTAGAATAATACCCAATAATTTGATGATCCTCATATAACCTCTCTCTCCTTTTCTTTTCAACTGAGTTTTCGACTGTCGAGTCTACTCTAAATGATATCCATCAAGATTCTTTCTCTGAGGGTATTGTGCACCAGCCCGAACTAATTCAATGATTGTAGCAAAACTGACTGCAATGAGCAGAAATATCATTCGTGGGTTAGACCTCAACTTCATTCGTGGGTTATAAGAGCCTGTAATTATCATTTGGGTACAACCATGATCTTTCAAATGGTACGGATTGAAACTCGACTCTCCATGATATTGGCTCTTATAATGTGAATTCTTTTCGCCTAATCTTCATATTTCTGGTTTGGCAGCTAATCTGCAGAGATCACAGATGTAAAATTATCACTACTTTAGCTTAACACTTCAAGGTAAGACATTGGCCCCGAAAGAAGTTTGTCAATCTGTATCAATTCACTATTGAATCCAACTGCTTGGGACTAGTTAATAGTTAATAGATATTACTCTCGAACCAAACCAACCATTTTTCCACAAGGTGAGGACAATTATATGGATATTTTAACGCTACTTATTTCTGTCAAGAATTATCTCCTTTATTAGTTCCATATAAGTGAGGTCTCGTCTAAGTGTTTCTATCCAACTCATTTTAGGTCTTTCTCTACCCCTCGTATGAGGTGATATTTTCATACCTTTGCACCTTATAACATCGTCTCCACGAGTCGTCTTCTAATACATCTATATCGTCTCAGATGATTCTCTCGCATTTTATCTTAAATTGGGGTCACCTTCATGTTTTCTCATATTACTTGTTCTTAATCTTGTCTTTCATAGTTAATAAATACTATTCTCCTCCTGCAGCTAGTTGGACAATTAACGCCTTCTAAGATTAGGGGAAATATCTTCTAAGATTAGTTGGCTAGAAAATCGAACACCACCCAATCTGTCGCATAATGAAGCATGTCGAGTATTCGATTATGATTTATGAATAACCAAGGCCTTGTAGTTTTGTACAACACATATAATAATGACAAATTTCATTACTAGTATTTAATGTTTACTCTCTCATAGAAAGTCAACAATTTTTTATAATGCCCATCTATCTATACTAAAAAAGCTCCTCCAACACATTATTGTAAGTAATAATATTGGGCTCCAATCCTCTTATGAGAATAATAATATTCACTCCTCCACGTCCATGAGGCATCTCTAAGTGTTCATTTTCTTACACTTATAATATGATTAATCAATGTCATTGCTAATAAAATATGTTGTTTTTTTTTTTGTGCTAAGCAAACAAGTAATTCTATTAAGCTCAACAAATCTCTTTACAATAAATTTAAAAAAAAAAAAATCAATCTCACTCACATTTGAGATGGTACCTCAAACCTCTCAATTAAAAAGCATTGATAGGGTGTCTAGACACTTTCGACCAAGAAAGACCTCCAACCCAAATTCAAATTGAGAAACTACAACTGAAATACAAATGCTCTCTTGTTTCCAAAACCATTCCACAACACACACATAGACCATTAATTTGCATACCTCAGGATGTATCATGTGCTCTTACAACATTATTAAGAGTTATAATTCAAAAATATATATTTTGGGTACCAATTTAATGATCATTATACGAAAAAGTACTAAAGTGGTACAAGAGTATGACATAGTATTGGTAACTGCAATAGTGATGTTAAGGGTTGAAATTTATTACATTCGACCCGAGATACTTTCTGTAAAACAAAAAAAGGGACAACGGGTGTTATTTGTCGTGAACTCTCTCCAGTATGAGAGCTAGTATTCTGCTGGGGAATAACTTTAGTGACAAATTTAACAATAGATAATATTAGTTATTTTTGAGTCACATTCCATGTTCTATTTATAGTAATGGATAAGAAATCTTTTTGGGATATGGTTGTGGGCTTCAATAGTCCTTGGTTCTTATTATTATACCAAGTGGCTAGTAGGAAATGCTCCTTTTACTTTGGGTCTGTTTGGATTGAAGGGAAAAAGGGGAAGAGGAAGTAAGGGGAGATATTAGAAAGTTCTCTTTCTTGTTTGTTTTGGAAGTTTTCAAGGGAAAAAAAAGTGGAGAGATCAAAGCAACCCCTCCCAAGCTCATTTTTTCTTTACCCCAATTTGAGGTAAAATAGAGGGATGGGAGAGTAAGTCTTCGTTATGAAAGTTATGATTGGCCTAAAAAGCTTATAATCTTTATTTTGATAATAACAAAACATCTAAATTGTGCTTTAGTATTCTTTTTGTATTTTGGGTAAGACATTCAATCCAACAAAGCAAGTCCACATCAACATGGATCAACTAAATTCAGTCAAAGGCTAGAAAGCTATTGGGTCAAGTCAAAGTGTCACGCCCCAACCCGACCTATGAAGGCTAGACTAGGGTATGACCTAATTCATTTATGCTATTTTGCCTACTTAATCATTTTTTATGATTTAACACTTAACGTTGGCCTAGAACTCCAAAAGTTTTTTCAAAAAATCGGCAGCATAACGGTTGTATTTAAGACCTTTGGTTTGACCTAATTTTCTAGAATGCCTCAAAATTTTCAATTGTTAATCCGACTCCGATAAAGATTCCTGTTTTGTCATCAATAGATATGCCTACTAATTTATCTCGATAGTCTCGTTTGATTAACAAGGCTAACATGATAACTATGTCCTGTTTGTTTGCCAGTTCCTGTCTTGGCAAGTACTTATTATCCCTTAGCTTACGCATAAGCACCTAAGTGAGATTAGACAGAGTTTCATTATATGCTTCTTCACCTAGTGGTTTAAACGCCTATGATAACTACTATTCAAGATAATGAAAGCAAATAACCAAATAAAGAGTTCGTCCGGTTATAGATAGTACAATCCAAAGTTAGACCCAAATTACAACAGGGTCATTTACATCAACGAAATAAAGAGTCCGCAAACAAACACAACATCCCTAATAGCATCCATGTTCACAAAAATCATGCAATGCACATAGTTGTTCCAAAGGTTCATCAACTAGCACAATTTCTTCAGGTACCTGTTCCAAATTTGCTTCACTTGTGACAAAAAAGAGGGTGAGTCCTTATGAACTCAGCGAGGGGGGAACAAGTGACAAGGTTTTGAAATCCTTTTCCAGTTAATCTTATGAAAACTCCTTTGGAAACATGTCATATAAAATAAGTAAGTTCATAATATAACATAAATATAAATGAACACATTTACCCGTTTTTCTTCCCCGAGGTTCTCTAGGAACCAAGCGAGAGTACTTAAACACATAGTGAAAATGATACGGTGAGCTTTCGCTCTTAAGATCAATCGGTGAGCATTTGTTCTCAAGATCATTTTCAATAACCATTGTTGTAGCCGACATCAATCATCCACTTATCACTCCAAATGGGTGTACTCCGGATGTACACCAAACCTACGACCCAACTCTACGAGGATGGAATGCCAAACGAGAGAGGGAATTGGACCATAGTAGTCACGGGAGTACTGGCAAGCCCTATGCCGCCCGGCATTCGTGAAACGCTACCATACCACAATAAAAGGTTGTAACCTTGTATGCAATGCACAATTGTACCATTTAACATTTTACATTAGGAGGTCAACAAAGTAAGTTGCCTCCGAGCAATTATAAGATCACATTTTGACAAGTAAACATATGAAGCATGCTTTGACATGTAAATTCACGTTGTAAAACACTTAGGAGCATGTGAACATTTAACAGACAGCCAAGTAATATCATATAAAACAAGTCATATAACTCATTTTAGTTCACATATCAAGTGTTAAGATCATACAAGCATGCTATGACACTTACACAAAATCGGGTGCAAGAATAGTCTACTTATCAATATGCAATCATCAAGAATCATGCTTAGAGCTATAAAGACAATTCCGGGCAGCCTATTAACATTCCTCAAAATCAATTATAAGTCACACAAAAGTGGTTTATGACTTAGGAGTCTACGTGGCTATTAGGGTTTACAAGACCGTGCTCGAGTGTTGATTTTGTTTGCTAAGGACCACAAGTGACACTTAAACCTTTTCAAGCATACTTAGAAATTATTGGGCAGCCTACTAACCAATCAATTGAACACACTTAACCATAAGATCATCACTTAGCAAGTATTCATAAGCAATAAGGCCTCAATTTCGTGCTTACACATGCGATTAAGCAACAATTCGTCATGTAATTAAACCCAAGCCATACATCAATTAATTAAGCATCCTCAACCACCCAAAACAGCCCACACAACTTCTAATTTCCACAATTCCAAGCATTCAACACCTCAAGTAAAGTTACAACATGATTCAAAGCATATTACCAAGCAAAATTTCTACTGCAATGGTCTGTTTTTTCTCATTCGTTTAGCCAAGTAAATAACCTCAAAATTTCAGTGAACCAAATTTCAAATTTAATCGTAATGAGTGTTTTAAATCTAGGAACAAACCTCGCTGCATTCCGAGTTTGGACTTAGGAGTTATGACCAAAACCGTGAGACTACGCAAAACTGTCCAGATTCATACACATTTTGATATTTTCCATTTTTGAGGCCTTTAAACTCAAAATTAGCCTTAGCCTATTTCTGAAAAATATGTTCATAACTGACCAATCTAGTGACCTACCAAATTTCATGCATTTTTATCAATTTTTATGAGGCCAAAAACACTTCGTTCTACAAGGTCAGTAATCTGCCAGAAAAACGTGTTTACATATCTCTAAGTTTATAGCCATTATCAAGCCATGCATGAGTAGATAGGCTCATATAAACACATATACATGAAATTAAAGAGTAAATACAGCCATATGAGAGCATGCATGTGAGTTTTGAAAGCATTTAAAAGGTTTTAACCCTCACCTTAGCAAGTTGATGGATGAAAATGCAAGAACGCCCTTGAATCGCACGAATAGCCTATTTTCCTTGCTTTGGCCGAGTGGTAGCTTGTTTTTCTTTAAATCCTAGCTTATTTAGCATATACTTAGTGTGTGCATGTGATTGGAACAAAAATAAATGGAAGAAAACTCTTAAAGTTACCTATGGCCGAAAATTATGAGTTTTGTGAACTTGTGCGAATTTCTTGCTATGTTGCTTGCTTGTTGCTTGCTTTGGCCGAAGCTTGAGTGGTCTAGAGAGAAAAATTTCAGTCTTGGGAGCTCAAGGGAGCCATGGCTGAAATGAGAGGAGAAGAGAGAGAGAGTTTGAGAGAAAAATTGATGTTGAAGAGTTGTGTGTGTGTGTGTGTCGGCCTTAGGCCTTGCAATAGTTGAATTTTGTTTGTTATTTGAGCATTTTTTTTTGAATTTTAAGCATGCTTGGGTGAGTAGGCCGAGAAAGGAAGCTTGGGGTAGGGTGTATAGGAATTTTTTATGCATTGTGTTTTGTGTGTGTCATAGATTGTCTAGGATTATTTGAAATTATGCAAAGCTTGACCAAATGCTAGGCATGGCCGGCCATGGCATGCTAGATTTCTTGGCTTTTGAGTTCTATTTATGCTTAATCTATTGTAGGCTAAGAGTATTTTATGTTTAGGAGTTTGTATTGTAAGAGAATGTTAGGAATTTAGGGAACCTAGGTAGAATTGAATATAATAATGTTTGAGATAGTTTAATATTATTTTAGTGTTAATGGAATTTGTAGGATTTTTTTATTGTCTAGTTCTTTGTGTAGGAATCTTTATTGATTAACGTGTAGGCAGGCTTTCTTAGGTCTAGGGAACGCACTATGAGATAAGGCACGAACTTTAAGACAATGCACGTACTCCAAAGTAAATGCACGCAACCCTAGGTAAATGCACGTAATTCAATGCAATGCACATAATTTCAAGGTACAACTCTTAAACCTAGGTTAGGGCATGTAGTTCAAGGTTAGGGCGCATGAATCGAGGTAAGACAAGTTATTCGGGGTCGAGCCTCACACAAAGCCCAATCAGAAAATGTATCAAAGCCCAAAAAGGTAATCTTTTGTCTTGTCTCATTCAAATGAAGACTCTTAGGGGAATCAAGTTATGAAGACCCGAAGAAAAAGGCATGTTAACTCAAAGAATTTGAGTTAAAGATTCGACGATAAAGAGGGAGTCACAAGAAAGGAGACATGGCGACAAACTTATATGCTACCTTGATCTTTCTTTGTCTCCATACCCATACCCCTATAATAATTGTAGAGTAAGGGGTGGCCCCAAAGCTGAATGAATCGGTGGTGGTTGGTCGAAGTTGCAGTAGGTAGCCACTCCCTTCTTACGTGAGACTTCCACCTCATATGGCTCCGTCCTGAGCTTCTATCATCGGCCTCAGCATTAGACCACTATCTATGCAAGTATTTTCAGCCTGGACTCTCGAATCTTTTGCTTCTCGGGTGGTGGCGAACAATGGTGCTTGCCTTGCGAGCGATGCTCGCCCTTTGGGCCCAGCCTATTTCCTGCCTGAAAGAACCGCTAACTAGCTAGCCAGACTAGTAGGGGCCCTATCTAGAGCCATATTGAAAACCATGCCTTTTGAATCGAACGCAAGGCCCGTCTTTCAAATCAAAAGAAAAATGAGCTCGTTGGGAAGAAAGATGGAGTGTGGCTTGTAGAGCACATGTAGGGCACAATTAGGTTGCTCAAATCGACTCTTCCCACTCTCTTGTGAGTTCAAATCTTTTCTATGGTGAGGTTGACCGGTCCGCTTTCCCTTCGACCCTTGAATCTATCTATTTCAGCTACAGAGCATGAATGACTCTTGCTCTCGGTGAAATCCCTTTAGATTAATAGAAGACAGTTCCAGCAGAATCCTAAGAAGACTTGAACCTGTTACTCACTCCTAAAGCAAGCATTTCCTTTGCGCCTGCTATTCCCTCTTCAAGAAGGTAATCCGGATCCTCATCCTCATCTCTTGAACTCTCGGCTGATTCAGCAGGACGGTTTATACTTTGTAGGTTCTTGGGGGAAACTCGTAAATATGCGAAAAAATAGCCCTTTCTTTTGGTGGTGTACAGTTGTGGTTTTGGAATCAATTTTTCTAGAGCCCGCCCGAAATCGACAATTTAAAAAGGGCTATTCGATAGAATAATAGATCCGAAGGGGTAAGGCATCGGTCGGTCCTAGAAACGGCGGTAGCGGCGCGAGGAGTTAACGACCGGACGTGCTGCAACCTAGGGATCACCAGGCAGCTCTTTCGCTCTATAGGGATCGGGGGGGCATAACACAATTCTTCTTGGAGGAGGGTTGTTTGCCCGGGTGACTGATCCTGCCCGAGACGCGTTCGTTGACAAAACCGCCATAGGAATTCTGACTTTCCCGATTTCTGAAAGAGTAGTGGCTTGTGTCTCCGGCTCTGGGAGAACTTTACCTATAGCTAACCGTTAGAGCTTTAGGCATGATCTTTGTAATGTAGTTCAGCGCCTCTACTACCAGTCTGTAGTAATTCAAATTGCTTCTTTGGATCAGTAAGGAAAATATTGACTCACACATATCGCATTGTATTGTTGTCAACTCACATAGTCGCACGTACCAGCAACAAGATGACTACACCCTGCACGCCACTAAACGGCGCTATTTAACGCTTTGGTTCGCCCAATACAAGAACTATAGCCCAACCTAGCTTAAGGCTAAAGCCGTGGACTACGCCCCCGTGATAGCCCAATCTAAGGTAAAGAAAGAAAGATAGAGTGGAAGCACTTTTGCTCTGCTTGGATTGGCATGGCTGTCCCCCTTTGCTGGTTGAGGCTCGGCCTTTGACTCCACTTGCCTCTACTTTTCTCATGTCAAGCGTACAAGTGTAGTTTAGTAGGATTAACTTCTAAAGACAGAAATCCTTTTTCATCTCCCTTGTATAATTCGACGTCTTAACCTGACTTCCTGAACTTAGTTGATTGTTAAAGTAGTAGCTCTGGATCGAGAGTTGGATGCTTACCTTATTAGAAAAGGAGAAAAGGCTCTACTAGTTGGAAAGGAAAGGACAAGACCACATTTCGTACATTTCTACTGGTCTAAGATGTTTGGATTTTTCAAAACTCCATGGACATGCAGAAGAGAAATGCTATCCCCACTCGGACCAAGACATAACTTTTACTTGTTCAAATAACAATTAAGGTGAAGCAGGGTCAGGAACGGCAAATCTCTTTATGATAAAAAGATCCATTTTGCAAATTTGTTATTACGGGTAGTTCCTACAAAGAATCGGACTAATGACGTATACAATACTGGAATTCTCGATGTAGATGCTACATAGTTGGTTCTCATCCTTCAGAGACTACGAGCAGCCCCAAAACAAGCAACTAGGCTTTCTGTCCGAGTTGAGGCAAAGCGTCGAAAACTCTAGCGGTTTCGCTTGGCGTCTCATCAAAGAAGAAATTAGTAGATGGCGACCTGACGAAGATTGATGGGTCAAGTTGGTCAGAGCAAGGTGGGTTGGGGTATAGAGCCGTAAGCGCGGTGGGGGGTGACAGAGGACGTGCTCGGCATTTTTGGTAGTGAGCGGGTACGAAATCATCAAAGTTATGTTTTACCGCTATATGGGTAGCGAAAAAGGAAAAGATCAATGTCTTCATGTGAAGCAAGCACCGAGTGAAAAAATCAGTCACTTCATTGCCTGGCGACTCCAACTTGACCAATCTACATCTTCTTCCTGATCGATCAGAAAGAGAGTTGGTTAAGAAGCACGAGTCGAAGGCCTTAACAGAATATCCCTGTTCGAACGTATGAGTAGCTGTCACAAATCGAAGGGGAAAGAAAGAGTTAATCTACGAGGAGGGAGGGAAGAAGATGGCTTAGCTCTTAGCTGATCTTTTTCTTTTCTCTGATGATTCCTCTCAATGAAATTTGCCATGTTGCACTAAGTTACTTACGAATGTATGCATGCAGTCTGGGAACACTTTGAGGTAAACACCCATTCGAACAAGTAGGGTCAATAGTTAAGCATTGAGGCCGTAACATTTATCAACAAAAAAATCTTTAACCCAACAAGTGCTCTCCGAACCAAGCTAGATAGTTTCCTATCACTAAGCACTTCCATAGTTACAGGCATAGCTATGAGGTACTGCCCGATATCCATGAATCCTCTCTTTGAAGACCTATTCCGCGAGATCCAAAACATCGCCATTGCTACTAACTATAGTATAGCCATTGCCTAAATATGATTTGTATAGCTCATAATTTCTCCAAAAATGTTTTTCATAAAATATTTTTCATATTTGCAAAATATCTTTCGAACAAATATCAATTTGAAATCATTCTTGAAAAAAAACAGACTTTTTAGATTTCAAACTCTTGTGTTATAAAAATCGATTTAAATATTTATCAAGAGTTTTGAAAATGTTTTGAGATGTTATAAATGCTAGAAACACTTTTTGAACAAGTGTCCTTAAAAAGTGCCCAAATGACTTACTATTAAATAAATTGTTTTGGGGCTCAAAATATCACTTTTCAGCATTTTTCAGCATCCGGGCATTACTGCCCTTATCCGGTCGCCCGGATAGGAACCACAACGACCGGCAGAGAAAGCTAATCCGGGCGATATATGCCTTTTCCGGGCGCCCGGAAGAAGGCCTCAGCGACCGGATGGCTTAACGGGAAAATTCAGGATTTATGCATTATATCCGTTTTGTGTCTAACTTTTCTATCTTTTTAAGCCATGCTCTCTCACCATCTCAAACATCTCTCCAAGCCTTAATCTTCAGATTTCTAAGCTATTTCAAAGAGTTTTTCATATCTTTTTCATTGAGAAATCTTAAGCTATCACTTTCATATCTTTGAGCATTCAAAGTGTTATTCAATTGTAATATCAAACTCAATTAGGAATTGTTATTCTTATTCATATTTTCATACAATCATTGTATTACACTCTTACACATAGATTGAGAGAATCATTGTGAGAAGAAGTGTCGTAATCCTTTGTGGACTCAAAGGAAGAGAGATTAGTAGATTGAGCTTCACTTACACTTGAAGAAGCTTGTGTAACTCTTGCGGACTCAAGAGTAATTGTAGTTGGTTCTTTGCTTCATCAACATTTGAAGAAGCATCTTAGTGAAGACTGTTTAAATCCTAAGGGAAGGGAAGACCTTAGGTGGTGAACTAGGCCTCTGGGAGTGCGAACCACTTGAAAATCATTGTGTTTGATTTCTCTTACCCTCTCTCTTTATTTGTCATTTAACTTCCTTTGGATATTGCTTACATTGATTGTTTAATTGTTGTTGATTTATCCACTTGAAGTTCAATCCTTGAAGTGCTAAATATTTATCTAGTGCTATAAACCTATATGCTTACTAAGTGCTTGATAAATTGCCTATAAGAACTTCTAGAGTATAATTATCTCTTGCTAGATAGTATTTCCGCATTAAGATTTTTAAATTTAGTAATTTTGCCCAACACCCCCCCCCCCCCCCCTCCCTAGGTTATATAGGACCAACAGTTATTTTACACATAAAAATTTATTCATCCCTTCTATTTTTTTTTTCAATCCAAACAAAAGATACAAATACTCTTTTATGATACTCTCCTTTTCTCAAATTATTCAATCCAAACATAATTTAATCATCTCCTCTCCTGGCCTTTATAATTCTCTCATTTTCTCTCATTTATTAACTTTTTCCCCCTCAATCCAAACACTCTGAGAAGTATTGTGGTTACTCACGTAATGTCTCCATTATCAGTGAATGAGATCATTTGGAATTTACCCATAAACTTTTGGGGGCTATATGGCTTTTACCTCTGATTAGCCACTATTTTATTTAGGTATTACAATTTAATGTACATGCGGGCGAGCTTTTATAGGAGATACAATATATGATTTATCAGAACTCATAGAGAATATAAGCAGAAGCATTTTCGGTCAACAATACCTTGCTACTCTCAAACCTAGGCTTATAATTTGGTCAACGCATGCCAAGTTCACGAGGCTTATAATTGCTCATTTTGGAGATCAAAATTGCATCCTTTATGAGATTAGGTTATTAAAAGCATCCTTTTGATTTTGTTTACTTTAACGTGATTAATAGATTGGGGTAATAGTGTTATTGACTAGGTTGCACGCAAAGTTTTGTTTTTGTTTTTTTGTTTTTTTTTGGTTAAGAGTTGTACACAACTTAAGAAATGTGTTTTGGCATTAGATTAGTTAATATTCTAAATGCTTTGATTGAATCTTACCAACAAAACCATTGCTTCCGAAATAGGATAATTGCTCATGTATCTATTAGTAAGGTCTTTACAATTTTATAGTGAAATGTGCATCAAGTTTTGTTCCTGTAACATTTGTTCGAATAGTCTTATCTAAGTCAATTTCACTCATTTGCGGGTACAAATTAGTTTTGGAAACATAAAACTATTTGCATTTGATACAATTCTCCTAAATTGAATCTTAAATTCATTCTAAAATTGTAAATTATATAATACGACCGCACACTTAATACATATCAATATTATATTACTTGATGAAATTAGTTAATTTCTTAAATTTATATTTAAGGTATCACTAACACATTTGGAATATATGTTATCAATGGTGGATGCATATTGCAACTCCCATTGAACTCATTTTTCTTTTAAAAATATGTGTATTTATATAATATTTTTAGATAAAAAATTTATTTAGAGCGGACCAAACAAAAAGTATTTATATATTTGTAGTAAACTAGTTTTTATCCCATTGAACAAATAAGCTTTATTCGCCCCGACATACTATTATATATTCGATTCATCTCCATCTTATATTCGGGTCCCAAATAATAAAATAAAACCGTGGAGCTCCATTTTCAAGGAATCGGATCCACGGCGCAGGTCTTATTGACTCACCCACTTCATATTATGTTTCTTCTGCATCTTGTTGTTTCGTTTCTCCAATTGCAGCTAAAGATGAAGAAAACTAATGCGGCAGCGATTGCTTTTGCATTTGGTAGCTCAAGATTTTTCTCTTCCGCCAAACTAAGGTACATTTGTTCTTCCCTATATTTTTACAAATCACCGCTCCATTTCATTAAAATCAAGATATGGGTTTGAATCCATTAAGGATGTTGATGATGCTATTTCTCTATTTCATCGAATGGTTCGAATGAGACCTAAGCCTCCCGTTGAACAATACAATAAACTACTGACTGTTATGGTGAAGATGAAACATTATTCGTCTGTTGTTTCTTTGTTCAAGAATATGCGCATTTTGGGTATTCCTGTTGATGAAGTTACAATGAATATTGTGATAAACTGTAATTGCCGTATGAAAAGTGTCGATTTGGGTTTTGGAATCTTAGCCTGCTTTTTCAAGCTTGGGCATGTACCTGATGTCACTACTTACACCACTCTAATTAAGGGGTTGTTTTTGAAAGATAAGGTTGTTGAGGCCGTAGAGCTATTCAAAAAGTTGATCAGAGAGAAACTTTGTGAGCCGACATACAAACAAGGCGGTTGAGCTGCTCAGGGTATTGGAAAAAGGAGATTGTAAACCAATCATTGGGGCGTATAACACTGTTATTGCTAGTCTATGTAAAGATAGAATGGTAGATGATGCTATGAACCTCTTATCCGAAATGATTGATAACGGCATTCCACCAAACGTTGTCACCTACAATTCGTTAATTCAAGGATTGTGCAACTTTGGCCGATGGAGTGAGTTTATAGAAGTATTGAGTAAGATGGTTCAATACAAAATATCTCCAGATTTATATACATTTAATATTATTATTGATGCACTATGTAAGGGCGGGCTAGTAAAAGATGCAGAGAATGTATTAAAAATCATGATCCAGAGGGGTGTGCATCCTGACAAAGTTACATATGGCGCACTCATGGATGGATATTGTTTGCAAGGCCGGCTAAATGAAGCAGAAAGAGTTTTTGAACATATGATGGCTGAAGGCTTGAAGCCTGACATTATTCAATATAACATTTTATTGAATGGATTTTGTAAAAATAAGAAAATAGATGATGCTATGTGCCTGTTTCGACTGATGGCTTGTGAGGATATGCAGTTGGCAGGTGTAGTTCCAAACCTTTTCACTTACGGTATTATGTTGGATGGACTTTGTAAGAATAAACACATTGAAGAAGTTTTGGCCTTTTTTTGTGATGTCGAGTACAAGGGACTAGTTCACGATATTCGTATTTACAATATCATAATTGATGGACTGTGCAAGAGTGGGAAACTTGATGCTGCTCACGATATGTTCAACAATCTTGCTTCCAAAGGGTTGCATCCAACTGTTACGACATACAATATAATGATAAAGGGACTTTGTCAACATATGTTTTTGGAGGATGCGAGAAGGTTTTTGAGAAAATGGAAAATTACGGTTGCTTGCCAGATGAAACTACTTACAATGTTATTGTCCGAGGATTTCTAAAGCAGGGTATCTCTCATGATGCGATGATGTATCTTGAGCAAATGGTAAGATACGAGGTTGTACCCTGTTTGAATTGTTGACCTGGATAAATCTTGGATCATGTACAATGTCTTTTAACTGAAATCTCCAGATGCAAAAAATATAGTGTCAAATGAGATATGGGAGGCAATGTGTTGATTCACTTTTCAGTTCTAAATCATAATAGAGATTCAAGATTCACTCCTACACTTTAGTTCTTGAGATTGACGCATGAAAGATCTTTTTGCGGATGCTTCCATTTGTTATATGTGGCAGGTTGTTTTTTATTTCGACAATTGCATAATTGTGATGTTGGCGTGATTTTTACTGCAGCAGAAAACTGTGCTTCCTACTATACATGGTACAGATGTAGAGTTTGAAGACCTCATGACCAATTGGGTCAAAAGACTTTAACCGCATGACAAAAGCATTGTGTGAAGGCGTAAGCGGAGGAGCAAACACGCTACTTGCATTGTTGATCTTCATAGTGCATAAATGTCCAAAGCAAACTTTTAGCTGCACAACACAAACACAATCATAGTGCATAAATGTGTCCATATATGTACATACAAACAAATGTAATTTCTTTAAATTTCTCTTTTAAAAATTTATTTTTACAAGATTAAAAAACTTTTTCTAATTGGCACGAACAATCTCATTAGACTAATAAACATAGTGTTGGATATTTTAATTATTTTACATAGATAAATTAAGATATTTAAAATCAGTATTTAAGATCTTCTTGAGTTACTCCTCTTAGTTAGTACTAATTAGTTTTAGGATGGAAGTCCAGACTAATTTATATATCATAATAATATGAGAGTTCGCCTTGGTCTTCCCTGTTCTTGTGCCACGTCATTCGCCTTCAACAATTAACTTTAATCATGAGTCACACGTGGGGTGTTAGAGAATTTAATTATCTTACATGAATAAATCAGGACATTCAAAACTAGTATATGAGATCTTACATTACTATACTTTATAGCAATTGGTTCATGTTAATCTATTACATATGTGATTGAATTACCTTGTATCTTACAAATGTTCCATCATGTTGTTGAAGAAATCTCTAGAAATCATGTATTTGCAAATCCAACACCATCCCTTCATATTATACCATACTATATAATCTTCACCATCTCATAGAAAGTGAACAACGTTTTATTAATGCGCATCTACCTACGCTAAAACAGATCCTAGTAAATGGCACGAAACCCCCCTGTGATTTACGCGAAGTGCATGTTTGCCTCATGTAGTTCATAAAGTGCACGTTTTTTCCTTGTGATTTGATAAAAGAGTGTGTAATATCCCTTTCATTAAAAAATATGTGCAACTTAAAGGCATTTGTGCTCCACACTCGCTATTTATGAATTTGCAAGTGATTCACTTTAAAAAAAATATTTTACTAAACCAAAATACCCTTATCATTTTATTTTTTTCTTTTATTCTCTCACTACCAGCTTTACAAAAAAAAAAAAAATCGATGTCCATCGTCCCCAACCACCCCAACACCCCCTTCACCACTAGCTTTCCAAAAAAAAAAAAAGTTTGATGTCACATCATCCTCAATAACCACCCCTCCCCACCGTACCCTGTTAGCTTCTCATCCCCCCCAACCCACCCCCTATAACTCATCTCACCCCAACCTTGTTAACCCCTTACTCTCCCACACAAGGGCGGAGCCAGAATTTTAGTGTTCGGGGGCCAAAGTTTAAATAGAAGGTTGACGACATTGAGTATTTTAAATACAAATAAGGGTTACAAATAATATTTTAAAACAAAAATGTAAGGTTATGTTTTAATTTTTACAGTTTACTTTTTAAAGAAATTTTTATAATTTTATTGAAGAAAATTTGATTTTTAGAAAGCAAAATAATCGTTCTAAGTATATTTTTCAATATCTATTGGTTTATATTTTGGATGTATTAGAAAAAAAATATAATAATTCTAAATTACATACTTAACTATTCATTCTTGTTCATTGTATAAATTAAACAATTTATCTCATAATTAGACATACAAGCCAAAAAAAAAGAGAAAATATCTAAGTAGTAAAATTATCAATTAACGTTAAAGAATATAGACAAATTATTTACCTTAGCTAATTTATTTGTGTTGTTTCTCTAATCTTCAGATATTCATCCACTAATAATAAAAGAATTAAGAAAAAAAGAATTATGTATGAATTACCTAACCAAAAAATAAGTAAAGTAAATATTATACAATAATTTTTCATGATTTACTACTTTACTTTTAAGTGTGTATGTTTTAAAAATTAACACTGAGTAGGGGAAAAAGCTGCGCACCTATCCATGAAAAGAGGAAAAAAGCTTGTACTAAACTTGTTCAAAGGGTGGAGAAAGAATCGGGTACGGGAATGAGCCAAAAGGGGAAAAAAAAAGCAACGAAAAACGGAGGGGAGGAATGGGTAAAAATAAAAAGTAAAAAAGCAAAATAGGTAAAAGGGAAAAGAAAATGAGGAAATTATCAACAAAAAAAAAAAAGAAAATGAGGAAAAGAATAGAACATGTGTAAAAACGAAAAGACAAAAAAAAGGGCTAGTTCTTATTTTTAAACCACTGAAGTGGAGACGTACATAAAAAATAAAATAAAGATTTGAGGTTGGGGGGCCCGAGCCTCCACTTGCCCCCTTCTCATTCCGTCTTTGCCCCCACAACCCACCCCACCATACTTTAACCCCGTCAGCCCTATATTCTCCCACTCCACCCCGCCCCGCCCCGCCTCGCCTCATTCCGTTAGCCCCAAATTCCCCCACCCACCTTGTCAGTTATAATTTCTCTTTTTTAGTTATGGTATGTGTGTGTATATATATGTATATATATATATATATATATATATATATCTTTTTCTTTTGTTTTTTTTTGTGGTATGTGTGTGTGTTCGTCATTGCCGCGTGGTAGAGGTGTGTAATGGGATGTGTGGGGGAGTGGGGGTGGGGGTAGGGCCTATAGGGGTGGTGGTGATGTTCATGGGGGTAAGGGTGGTGATTTTTTCTTTTTTTTTTGCTAAAAGTATGATTTTATTTTATTTTTAGCTCAAATACCATTTTCATATTTTTTTAAAAGGCATAGTTTTATCTAATTTTGATTTCTTTTGCTCACCTTTATAAAAGGGTATAATTGTCAAATACCTACTGCTGTTAAAAAAATAAACGACTAGTAAACGAATGGAGATGTTTAAACAATTTTAATAAGCACAGAGGGCATTAACAACTTTATAAGACATAGGGGGCAAACATGCATATAAATAAAACCACAGAGAAATTTCGTGTCATTTATCCAAAAAAACCCTCCAACACATTACTGTGGGTATTTATTATGGGGATGCAATCCTCTACAAGCCATGTATTGGAACAATTGAGAGCATTAGTCATTTTCTTACACTTATCAAATGATTAATCAATGTCATTGCTAATAAAGTATGTTATATATAAAATAGTGGTATATCATGTGCTCTTACCATGCTATTGAGAGTTATAATTATATTTTGGTAATAAATATAATGATCATGGTAGAAAAAAGTACTAATGAAATATAACAAAATGAAATAATTTTGGAAGCGGGAATGAGGTTATTTGGGATTTATTCATAAAATTCTTAGGGCTATTTAGCTTTTATCATATTTCCCATTACAATGATGGATACACATTTGGGACAATATGAATTGCACTCTTCACTAACCCTGAATTTAAAAAAAAAATATAAAGATATTGTAAAGGCATTTTTAGTTTAAATATTAATCAGCCACCACTAGAAAAGTAAAAAATTATATATCAACATTGATTATATATTACAGTTCTACTAAAAACATATTCTAGATGCGCTATTGTCCTATTAACGACTATTTTATTTGGGTATTACATTTTAATGTACGTGTTTGATTTATAGGTGATACAATATTGGATTTATAGGAACCCATTGAGAATACAAGTAGAAGCATTAGTAGTCAATACATCCTTACTACATGCAAACCTAACAAATTATAAAAGCCTAATCGAGGAGACTGGTACAAGTGAAATTCATGAGGCTTATAGTTGCTCACCTGTCCGCCATTGGTTCTTGTGAGAATGATTTAGAAGATCCAAAGCTCCTTTTATTTTCCATTTATTTTGTTGTCATGTTCATGGATTAATAAAAATGTGCAAAAGTTCTAGTAATCTGGCTAAGTATTCATTCTCCATACATGCCTTCTAATGAACCTAAAAAATAAATAAAGACCCATAATTAAACAAGAATAAAAGATATCCACCGTAAAATATCATTCATGTTATCAAGTTATTACAAGCTTTCTTTGATTTTGTTTAGTTTAGCCTGATTAATAGAGTGTGCAATAGTGGTTGCACACACATTTTTTTGTTTTCGTCTTTTTTTTTTTCAAGAGTTATAAATAACCTAAGAAATATTTTTTGCCATTAAATTAGTTAGTTAACATTCCAAATGTTAGTAGGGTCTTTATAATTCTCCTCATTTTATTAGTTTTATGGAACTTTTAATTTAAAGACTAAAAATAAATAAATAATCTAAAAAATATCTAGCCCGATATTTGCCTTTACTCTTTTTTTTTTTTGGTCAAAAAGATATTGTTTACTCACCCACTTCTCTTTTGCATCTTCTCCTTTCTATTTTCCCCAAATTGGAGGGGAAAGATGAAGAAGAGCAACACAGCAGCTGCTTTTATTACTTTTGGCAGCTCAAGATTTCTCTCTTCACCTAAATGAGGTACACTTACATCTACAGGTCTTTTCTTTATGCACCCACTAATTTTCTCATCACCTCTTCCATGTATTACAACCTACCGCTCCTTTTCACTAAAATCAAGATATGGGTTTGAATCCATTAAGGACGTTGATGATGCTATTTCTATTTTCCATCGAATGGTTCGAATGAGACCTATGCCTTCCGTTGTAGAATACTGTAAACTACTGACTGTTATTGTGAAGATGAAACATTATTCTACTGCTGTGTTTTTGTTCAAGAAAATGCGCATTTTGGGTATTCCCGTTAATGAGTATACAATGAGTATTGTGATAAACTGTTATTGCCATATGAAATGTGTCGATTTGGGTTTTGCTATCCTAGGCTGCTTTTTCAAGCTTGGCCATGTACCTAATGTCACTACCTACAGCACTCTAATTAAGGGTCTGTTCTTGAAAGATAATGTTTTTGAAGCTGTGGGTTTATTCAAAAAGTTGATCAAAGAGAAACTTTGTGAGCCAAATGAAGTTACTTTTGCCAATGTATTAGACGGATTGTACAAATCAGGATATACAAAGAAGGCAGTTGAGCTGCTCAGGGTATTGGAGAAAGGAAATTGCAAACCTACTATCGAGTCGTATAATACTATCATTGATTGTTTATGTAAAGATAGAATGGTAGATGATCTATGAACCTCTTATCGGAAATGATTGACAAGGGCATTCTGCCTGATGTTGTCACCTACAGTTCGTTAATTCAAGGATTGTGCAATTTTGGCCGGTGGGATGAGGTTACACTGTTATTGAATGAGATGGCTGAGTATAAATTATTTCCAAATTCATTTACATTTAATATTATTATTGATGCACTTTGTAAGGAAGGGTTGGTAAAAGATGCAGAGAATGTATTACAAATTATGATCCGAAGCGGTGTGCATCCTAACATAGAAGAGATTTCCAGCTATTGACTCTAATAAGACTAATAGCCGTACCGCAGAAAGAAGGTCAACCTCACCTCGAAATGATTAAGAAGACGACCCTCGCTGTGGCTCATCATCATCGAGAGGGAGCCCCTTGCACGGTGAATCGAAGAGAGGATTGACATGTCGAGATTATGCTGGATTATACACGAATATAGCGCACTAATGGATGGATATTGTTTGCAAGGCCGGTTAAATGAAGCAGAAAAAGTTTTTGAACGAACGATGGCTGAAGGCTTGAAGCCTGAAATCACTATGTATAACATTTTACTGAATGGATATTGTAAAAATAAGAAAATAGATAATGCAATGTCCCTGTTTTAACAAATGTCTCGTCAAGGGTTTGTAGCCAGAACTGATACTTATAACATCATAATACAGGGATTGTTCCGTATAGGTAAATGTAAAACTACACAAAACCTTTTTGAGGATTTGCAGTTGGCAGGTGTAGATCCAAACATTTTCACTTACGATATTATGTTGGATGGGCTTTGTAAGAACAAGCACATTCAAGAAGCTTTGGCCTTTTTGTGTGATATTGAGTGCGAGGGACTAGTTCACCATATTTCTATATTCAATATCATAATTGATGGATTGTGCAAGAGTGGGAAACTTGTTGCTCAAAATATGTTCAATAATCTTGCTTCCAAAGGATTGTATCCAGATGTTAAGACATATACTATAATGATAAGTGGGCTTTGTCAACAAGGGTTCCTGGAGGTTGCAAAGAAGCTTTTTGATAAAATGGAAAAAAACGGTTGCTTGCCAGATGGAGTTACATACAATGTTATTGTCCAAGGATTCCTAAAGTAGGGTATCTCTCATGATGCGATGGTATATCTCGAGCAAATGGTCAAAAGAGGTTTCTCACCTTATGCGTCCACATTTTCCATCTTGATAGATCTACTCCCAGCAGAAGGTCATGATCCTTTGTTCCAAAATATGATTCAAAAATTGGTTCCAAGTGATAAAAGAAGTCTCCAAGATTCACATGTTGCTTTAGCTTCCTCTCTTTGACATGAGATGTTGATAGTTGCAAAGACGTAATCATCAGGTTTCTGCAGTTTTGTTGTGTTTCTCCCTTGCTGATATTACTATAGTTTATAATCTGATTATATTTGGAAAGAAATTCCTTTCCTATATAGTTTTTTTGAAAAAGTTTTTCTATGTCGAGCCTAAGAAGATGTCTCTATCTTTTCGAGATGTGGCATTCGTAAGTATTCATGGTATTTGATATAATAAATATCTAGAGAGAGATGCTAATTCGTCATGAAAACAATTTTACTGATAACAGTGAGAATAGTTGATCCATTTCAGGCACTTGTTATCCCTTGACACAGCCTTGAAGAAGTTTCAATTGAAAGATTAAGCAAGACAGACGAGCATCTTCCATGTTTGAGATATTTGTGGTTGCTAATCAGATTACTAACTAAAGGAGGAAATAACTTGCAGTTGAAGTCTTAGATGCAGAATGAGGTTTAACTAATATCTGCAATCATAGTATCTCCCTTCTTATCCTGATTCACAATTTTCTTTTCTAATAGTGTAGTAGAAACCTGAGTGGCATCCAAATCTTGGTGACTGGAGCCAGAGGATTGGAAGTGGCTTGGTAATATGGCAAAGGAATATTGTGATAAACTATTATTGCTGTAAAAACAATGTCCATTTCGGTTTTGCAATGTTAGCCTGCTTTTTCAAGCTTGGCCATATACCTGATTTGACTACCTTCAACACTCTACTAAAGGGGCTGTTTGTAGAAGATAAGATTGTTGAGGTAGTGGAATTATTAAAAAACTTGAGCAGAGAGAATTTTGTGAGCTTGATGAAGTTATTTTCATGGCTGTATTCGATGGACTCTGCAAATCCGGAAATACAAGAAAGGCGGTTGAGCTGCTCAATGCCTTGGAAAAATGAAATTGCATACACGACAAGAAAGCATATATCATTGTTGTTGACAATTTATGGAAAGATAATAGAATAGATGATATATAAATGGTTTCTTCTGATGGTAATGACCTTTGATATCTTTTCTCAGGATAATGTATGAAGTTTGTTTGTCTGGATGCTGTTCTTATAAAACATCTCCATGTATTTGTTGCACCTACTGGACATCCACCTCAGCTGCGATGAGGGAGTAACAGAGTTAGGAACATTCCCCAACACTGGGAGGACTATGTGTCACGTAAGCTCTAAAATTTTGTTACAAACATCTGTGGAATCATTGGAGATTATTGGTATGGCAAGATGGTGCAAGACTAGCTATATAAGAATCAGAGGTGAAGATACAGAGCAATAGAGTTTTTATCTTACTTTTTCAGCTCACTCTATTCTAGTTCAGTATTTCAATTCCTCCAAAGAAGGGTCAGTCTCTTGACCTCTTCATTTGATTGTATTTCCTTTTCATAAAATTACTAAAAAAGGTTATGAACACCAGGGAAATCTTCTGTCAATTAAAATTACTATCTTGAGGTTGCAATTTTTATGGTTATTGTAAGAGTGATCATTACAATATCCACTGCAATCTACATTTAGTCTCTCATTGTCTAGCATATGTTTTCTGCAGGCCATTGATGAAGGTGAAGATTAGTAGAGCCATCACGACACTAAGAAGCTTATCAATACAAGTCAGAAGGGATTGTTGGGTTCAATCCCTGAAAAACTCCCAAGTTTCTATGTCGGATTTCGCCTTGATAAGGGGTTTGCTCATGTGATTGATGATTAAAAACGATTTCAGAGCAGCTTTTGCCTCACCATGATAAGAGGTATTCTACACTTGACGGCTGAGGACATGCATCAACTTCGGAAGCACGAGTTTGTGGATAAACAGATCCAAGATTACAGGGGATTAGAAACCTTTCGACTGGACCAGACAACTAGGCAAATTGTTTATCTTGAAGATTACAATGGAGCAGCTAGCCAGCAATCATACTCTTCGGTATGGCGGTGGTGACTATCTGTGTCTCCTGCATCACCTCTTGTGGTGAAATTTCCTCATGCTTGAAATGGGTGGAAGGATATCGTCTAACTGTGAGCAAGATATAAGATTGTTCTCCTTTTTAACTATGGTAAATTTTAGTTCATGTGCACTATTCTTGTGATTGACACATGAAAGAACTTTTGTGCTCCTTCCATTGTTATATGTGGCAGATTGTTATATGTCCCATCAACACTCAACTGCAGCAGCCCTGGCATAGTTCCCTGCTTCAAGATCATCCTTCTGTATCTATCTCTGCAGCTTTTGCATATCAGGATTAGGATTCCCACAGCATGCTCTCAGGACGGTTGTGAACCTTCCTCCGCTGCCTTTACTAATACCTGAATTACATCACCAATACCAATAGCCTCTGATGAAGCAAGAACTTTTTCGACAGTACTATTGCATTTTCAACAAACTTGGGATGACTTCTCTAACTCATAGAGTAGTTGAGAAAGAGCTACTATTATGCCAGACAGAATGAAGGAATGATCTGAGGGCAAGTTGTTAGATTATGAAGGGTGGATCTGATATCGAGCTTGGCCTGCATGCTGATAGTCTCGTCCACTGTTCTTAGAACTGAATTACGAATTGAGGATTTCAGCCAGAAGACGAATAGCCCCAGATGCAACAATGCCCACCTTATTTTCCATTGAAGAACAGAAGATTAAGAGGGCTGCTATTGCAAGCTCAAACAGCTGTGCGCTTTGCCAATGGACATTCAGTAGCGGTGGTGTAGCCCTAGATTTTGCAATACAGACCTTTTTTCTGCAAAATCACACAGAAGATATTAAGCAAACTATTCCAAATGACATGTTAGTAATATGATGTGAATAATTGATCACTGAACTAAGAAAATTGAGAATCAATGCATGCAACCCTTTTGCTGCCACAGGCAAGGCTTAGCAGGGCAGCGAGTGCAGCTTCAATGGCTCCATAATCTTGCATATGAAGCATAAAGAATAATGGAGGAATGACTCATTTTTCAACCAACTTGTGCCTCTGCTTACTGGCAAGATTACCAAATTCTCTACTGGCATTGACCTTTGCATCTATATCACCATAGAGAAGAACTTATGCTATTGTTTCCCTTTTTGAACTTGAACTTAGAAGCCTCTCTCTATCCCACCCTTCTGAACTAACTTCCTTTTGGCTGTGTGTCTTTCTATTGTTTGGATTGGAAGCAACATAACTATTCCCTGAAAGTACTATTGGCTTGAATTTCTTGTAGCAGGAGACATCTATGCTTCCAACTAAACATGGTACAAATGTAGAGATTGTTTTGGAGAATCTCTATATGTCTATTTTGAAGATGTTAGCAAGATGTTTGGCAAGTTATTGTATTTTGTTCAGTTTATCTACCTTGTGAATGTGCCTTGGCCTGACTGATACTTTTTCCTTTTTATTTTTATTCTCCGGTGTCGCACATTGTGCAAATATCACTGTCAAAGTACTAGTAATTGACTTAACGACTGTGTAACATTGTTTTGTCTTCCAAAACAATATGTGGTAACATGGAAATGACAACATCATTAAACAATAAATTCTTATTCTGCAGCTCCTTAAAAAAGTTGCAATGGTTTCGCAATGTTATTTTCAAGGAAGGAAAACCTTGACATTATGTTTGGATTGGACAAAGTGGGTGGAAAGAACTCGTTGTTTGGATTGACTTTTCGATAAGGAAAAATAAATAAATGGAGGTACTGCGATAAGAAGAAAATACATAGAGGTATCATCGAATTTCTTAATAAGATCATTTTTATTTCCCCTCAAATTAAGGTAAGATGAAGGGTATCTCCGATTCACCGTGTGTTATGGTAAAAGTTCCCGGAGCACTTTCCTGGACTGGACCTGCAAAAATGAACGTTATGGTGCTATAGAAAGTGTCTCTCCAATTAGTACTCTTGCTTTTTGGAGAACATGAATATTGTATAGAAAGTGTGTATGATCTATGAGTTACCTTTTCTCTGAGAGTTTAGGTGCTATTTATACCTTTGTAAAAGAGTCTTTTTCTCTATTATCAAATTTTCTGGGATTGTGTCAGAGTTAGTAATAATTGCCTTTCCGAAGTCCTTGAGAGTCCTCTGTCCATTAAGCTCGGATTAGATGGCCCATTGACGCATTAGACCTCAGGCATCGAGGTACTAGTCCCCGGGCCTCAGGGTACTGAACCTCGAGGTTGAGATTGGATATGGCCCTAGCTATACAAGTTCATTCAAGGGTATTTTGGTAATTATGTTCCAAGTCTGGATTTTACCTCATATCACCGTTCAAGGGGCTCCCTCTGGATGACGATGCGCTACAGCGAGAGCTGACAAAAACCCTACCTTATCTGCTTGATAATTCCCTTTTCTCAATTCATCCCAGCTATGGTCAACAAGTTCTTGTGTGGGGACATGTATAATAAATCTTTATTGAATGTGTGGATCTATACATTTTTTATGATCTAGTAAGCTAGAAGACCACTGGAACACACCCAGGACTAGAGCATGTTGTGCAAAAAGCACACTGGGAAGGCGTGCTTCGATCGTGTCACCGGAAAAAAGTTGTCGTTTACTAGTATAATATAGATGTCTTCTCTGGTAATAGCCAAGTTTACGATAGAAGAATAGGACAACAAAAGATCCATTAGGTTGAAAAATATAAAGGTTTTTTTAACTTCTTTGTCAACAAAAACCCTGCCTTGGTCTTCAATCCCTTTGAGAACATAGGTGCTTTAGGTGTGTGATCATGTACTCTAATAGTTACTTTGAGATTATCCGCATGTCCAAGGCGAGGCCCTTTATTCAAATGCTTGAAAATCGGAAACTAGACTTGAAAGAATAGGAAATTAACTCAAGTGGGAGAGCCATGTCATGGTGACCTTATTGCACAAGTCACTTTCACTAATGTTTATTCCTATTCCAACATATCTTTTGTAGTAAGACAAAAAATTGTTACTATTGTATATTTTAGTAACTTGATATTTAAAATTATTCTTACATTCTTTTTTTTCCAATCTAAGCAAGAAACTATAAATTCGTTCCTCAAAACATTCAACAAATTTTAAGAATTTATTAGCCTGTAAGTCTAAAATTTGGGTGAAGTGAACCATACCCCCTTTTTGTTTGGCATAAGTGCATCGGTGTCCCCTACATTTAAAAAATTATCATAAGTAGTCATTGTGTTTTGGTAAAAGTGCACATGACCCCTTGTTATCCAAAAAATGGTTAATTTTGATGGAGATTGACACGCATGTGCTTCAGATGCAAATGGACGGATGTTTTAATGTACATGTGAGCAAAATAATTTGATTTTTAGACATAAATGCCCTTTCAAAAAATAAATAAAAAAACACAAAAAAATACACAAAAAAGTAAAGAAAAACAAAAAAGAAAAGGAAAATAGTCATATTCCCTACCCCGCCTCCTACCCAACTAGCCTCCCTCCCCTAGCTCGACACCCACCCCACCTGGCCCCCTACCCAGCCCATCACCCATACCCACACCCACACCCACACCCACCCCCACCCCTACCTCATCAGCTTCCCCTAGCATATCACCTCTACCCAGCCCCCTACCCCCAGCCCTGTAAATACATTTTTTTTTCTATGTTATGTGTATGCATATATATATATATATATATATATATATAAAATAGGACAAAAGAGAGAAATGAAAAAAAGGCATTTACGTTTTTTTGCAAATTCTGTTAGCTTTTTTGATGGAAAAGGGATAGAAGGGGCACGTGTGCACTTTTACCAAAATACAAGAACTACTTATGTTAGTTTTTGAAAATACAGGGGGCACCGATGCACTTATGCCAAATAACAGGAGGGGTCTGGTGCACTTCACTCTTAAAATTTTAACAGATTTGACTATGAGCACTTACCCTGTAATTGAAAACTTTGCAACTTCAAGGGGCAGTTGAGAGGCTACAATTTGAATCTCATAAGATGGGGGCAGGTGGGAGTAGGGGAATACATACATACATACATACATACATACACACACACACACATATATTTGTATTGACGTTCAGTTCAAAATAAAAAATTAAGTACTATGTTAGACTTACCGATATATTAATTTAATAATTATAAATGCAAAATATGTAGTGAAACAAGTATACATTTAAGATTGATCTAATAATTATGCCAAATTGGAAAGTACAAATTATGAAAAACTTACACCTAGTAAACAAAATCAACATTACACTACTCGATAAACTCATTTTTTTATTAAATTTATATTCTAAGATGTATTTGGCACATATGAAGCATATAATATATATTCAACACTCATGTCTAGATATTACTATTTTTAAATATAACATATAACTCCTGCCTATTCCACCACGTCGATAGTATATATCTTTTTCCTATAAAAGTAAAATTAACCCAATTTGCCTTAAATTTATCCTATTAATTAACCCACATTCTTTGTGCTGCTTCTCCTCTCCATTTCCCCAAATTTGTATTGAAGGCTAAAGATGAAAAAGAGTAACGTAGCAGCTGCTTTTGCAATTCGTAGCTCCATAACTTTTTTCTCTTTAGCTAAACAAGGTACATGTGTTCCTTCCTCGTTTTCACATAAAACAATTGTTACTCTACAACACAATAAATTACTGACTGTTATGATGAAGATGAAACATTATTCGGCTGTTGTTTCTTTGTTCAAGAATATGCGCATTTTGCGTATTCCTGTTGTTGAATATACAATGGCTATTACATGTGATAAACTGTTATTGCCGTATAAAACGTGTCGATTTGGGTTTTGCAATCTTAGGCTACTTTTTCAAGCTTGGTTGTGTACCTGATGTCACTACCTGCAACACTCTCATTAAGGGTCTGTTCTTGAAAGGTAATGTTTTTGAAGGTGTTGGTTTATTCAAAAAGTTGATCTCACAGAAAATTTGTGAGCCAATTGAAGTTTCTTTCTCGACTGTACAAGGCGTGTTGTGCAAGTCAGAACATACAAGCAAGGCGATTGAGCTGCTCAGGGCATTGGAGAAAGGAAATTGCAAACCAACAGTCGAGGCGTATGACACTGTTATTGATAGTCTATGTAAAGATAGAATGGTAGATGATGCTACTAACCTCTTATCCGAAATGATTGATAAGAGCGTTCCACCAACTGTTGTCACCTACAATATGTTAATCCAACGATTGTGTATACAGAAAATTGATGCTAATTACGTAATTTTGGCTTGTGATGTGAGTTTAAAGAAATATCAAGTGAGATGGTTCGTTACAAAATATCTCCAACTTTATATACATTTAATATTATTATTGATGCACAATGTAAAGAAGGGTTAGTAGAAGATGCAGAAAATATATTCCAAATCATGATCAAGAAGGGTATGCACCCAGACTTAATTACATATGGTGCACTAATGGATGGATATTGTTTGCGTGGCTAGCTAAATGAAGCACAAAGAATTCTTGGATGCATGATGGATGATAGCTTGAAGCCTGACATTCTTCGATATATCATTTTATTGAACGGATATTGTAAACATATAAAAATGGATGACGCAATGTTCCTATTTCGAAAGATCTCTCATCAAGGGTTGGTAACTGCGAGTGGTACTTATAATATCATGATACAAGGATTGTTCTGCATAGGTAGATGTGATATTGCACAAAAATTTTATGAGAATATGCAGTCAACAATTGTAGTTTTAGACATTTTCACTTACGATATTATGTTGGATGGGCTTTGTAAGAACAAGCACTTGAAAAAGCTTTGGTTTTTTCTTGTGATGTCGAGTGCAGGGGACTAGTTCACCATATTCTTATCTACAATATCATAATTAATGGACTATTTCGAGAGTGGGAACTTGATGTTGCTCACAATATGTTCAATAATCTTGCTTTATAAGGGTTGCATCCAAATGTTACGACATACAATATAATGGTAAAGATGTTTTGTCAAGAAGAGCTGCTAGAGGAGGCAAAGACCTTTTTTTGTGAAAATAGAAGAAAACGGTTGCTTTCCAAATGAATGTACTTACAATGTTATTGTTTGCGGATTCCTAAAGCACAGACTCTGTCATGAGGCGATGATGTATCTGGAAAAAATGGTGAAATGAGGTTTCTCACTTGATTTGTCTACATTTTCTATATTGATACATCTACTCCCAACGAAAGGTCAGGATCCTTTATTTCAAAATTAATATGATTCAGAAATTGGTTCTAAATGATAAAATAAGTCTCCAAGTTTTAGGCGTTGTTTTACGTTTCTCACTTCAACAGGAGATGTTGACAGTTGCAATGACGTGATCTCCAAGTTTCTGCAACATTTTTTTGTAATTTCTCTGTTCCCTATATTACTATAATTTATAATTTAATTATTTGGGAAAAAATTCCTATCCTATATAAGTATCTTGGCACATTTTTTAACATTGAACTTGAGAAAGTCTTTGTCTATCTTTTGGAGATGTGGCATTCATTTGTAGTCACGGCATTTGATATAATAAATGTCTAGATAGAGATGCTAAAGTGTCATGAAAACAATTTTACTGATAATAATGAGGATATCCTCACCTCTTGTGGTGACAATCTTTGTCTCGCGATCGTGCCTCACCTCTTGTGGTGAAATTCCTTATGCTTGAAATGGTTAGAAGGATATCGTCAACTGTGAGCAAGATATAAGGTTGTCCTCTGCTTGAACTATGGAGCTAAATAAATCTTCGTTCATGTGCAATATCCTTTAGGGGAAATCTCTAGATAACTAGAACACTATCTAATGAGATATGAGAAGGCCATGTATTGATTCACTCTTCAAATTTAACAGATATTCGAGATTCACCCCTCTTCACGTGAGTATATGTGTTATGATTGACACATGAAATAACTTCTTTTGTAAGATTGTGTAACTTGCATTGTTATATGTGGCGATTGTTTTTCATTCTACAATTGCATCATTGTGATGTTGGCTTGATGTTTTGTAGCAGGAGAAAACTGTGCTTCCAAATAAACATGGTACAAATGTAAAGATTGTTTCAAAGTATCTGTTAGCAAGATGTCTGACAAGTGATTTTATTTTGTTCAGTTTATCTACCCTGAGAATGTACCTTGACCTAACTAATACTTTTTCCTTTTTCCAATTTGGTGAAAAAATTGCCCCAATTTGGTGAGAAAAGTGCCTACCGGACTTGAAGCATGCTGTATCAAATGATTATTTGCTTCAGCTGCCAATTATTTAGTAAAACTATCTTAATTTGTGATGTCATTAATACTTTTTTCTCTAATTGTGTTGGGTAGGGTGGTGCTTATCTTAAATGCCTTAACTAAACTCTACGAGAGCAAAGTAGCTTGGCAGTATCCCTTGGAATATTTGTATGCAAGAACAAGTTGAGAAATGTTAAGAAAGTAAGTAGTGAGTGACTACATATTGGATTAACCTAAAACATGTATTTGCATTACAAACTTTGCAGGAAATCTCACATTTAGCCCCTATTATTTGCAAAAAAAGATTAGTTTAGTCCCTATTGTTTAAAATGTCTCAATTTAATCTTTATTGTTTCCCTAAAAGTTTCAATTTCGTCCCTATTGTTTAAATTTTCTCAATTTCATCCTTATTATTTTCTAAAATTTTCAATTCCATCCCTATTGTTTTCAAAAAGTTTCAAATTTGTCCTTATAGTTTCTCAAAAGTTTTCAATTTAGTCATTGAATAATAAGGACGAATTTGAAACTTTAAGAAAATAATAGGGACGAAATTAAAACTTTTTGAAAAATAATAGGGACTAAATTGAGACATTTTAAACAATAGAGACGAAATTAAAACTTTTGATGAAACAATAGGAACTAAATTGAAAGATTTTAAATAATAGGGACTAAATTGAAACATTTTGCAAACAATAGAGACTAAATGTGAAATTTTCCCTTTGTTCCCACAAACTGTGCAGATTTTACGGGGTTTCTTTTGGGAGTACTAGGAATTGACTTAATGGCTGCTTGACATTGTTTTGTCTTCCAAAACAAGATGTGGTAACATTGAAATAATAGCATCATTAAGCAAGAAATTCTTATTATGCAGCTCATTAAACAGTTGCAATGCTTTCTCAATATTATTTTCAAGGAAGGGCGACTTTTGCACTATGTTTGGTTTGGGTAAAATGGTGGAAAGTAAAGGAAGGGAATTTTTTCTCTTATTTGGGATGATATTTTATCTTCTTTTATTTTATTTTATTTTTTAAATTTATGAGTATTCGGATTTTACCCAACTTAAAACTTGACAAAAGATGCTATATGATGCTTCTTAGCACTCATTGTTACTCTTGTATATTGGAGTAATTTTACATATGAAATTATCCTTTTATTTTTTTTCTTTCTCTAACCCAAAAAAATGACAAAATTCCTTCCTCTCTTTTCCCTTCTTCAATTCTTTGATATCCAAATGCGAGAATTTCCTTCCCTTTCTTTTTCTCTATGTTTCTTCCTTTATTTTCTCTTGCAAATTCATGTTTGAGATATTTGTGCTTGCTGACTAGATTATTAACTAGAGGAGGAATATATAAGGTAGAGAAGTTCAAGGTACTGACAACTGCAAAATCTCATTCGAAATAAAATAGTTGATTATGTTTTGCCCCCTTAATGCATAAAGTAGTGTAACGATTTATCCCTTAATGTAACTTTTGTATCATTTAACGTCTCTCATTGTATTGATCAGTAAAAATCACAACCAATATATGACATAGATAGATGAATGTACATATAATTGCCTTTAAGGGATTGAGTAATACAAACAAATATAAGGAAATAGATCATTACAATTTTATCCACATTAGGGGTAAAATTATATTGACCTTTACAAATAAAAATATTATTTCATTATTCATATTAAAGGATAAATGCTTGATTGCACATTTCTTAGCACGATTGGTAACATGGCACGGTATTCTTCCTTGAATTCTAGGCAAGATAGCCATTCAGTGCAAGTGGTATCCTATATAACTAAAGTTATCTTAGTTGTCAGCGAATCAAAAGAAAAGAAAAAAGAGTGAAAAAGTTTAAGATTGAGAGTTTGGCAGTAGCTTCATGGCTCGATATCACTAGACTAGAAAAGAAAGGGTTCAGTGATTGATTGATGAGATACGTTTTCAAAAAAAAAAATTGAAAAACAGTTATGCTTATTACCGGTCAAACCTAATTAGGAAGCTATAGTTGTACCTTCTTTATCTTTTTAAAAGTTATATTAGTAATTTGTTTGTCATTTTTCATTTATAGTTAAGCTAATTGCAATAATGAAATAGCTTCTCGTGGTTATATTTAAAGATTGACATTGTTTACTAGTAGTAGAAAAATGTAAACAAATTAAGAAGAAAATAAGCTGTAAAACTTTTGGCACTATTACACACATTGCTTTACATTTGGAAAATGAGAACTTGAAAATTGTAATTTTCTTTTCTGAAATGATGGGATTTTATTTTTTAATTTATTATTTCTACTAAGATTTTTTGGACTAAATAGGGAAACAAGCTTTTTCCCACTTTGATAAATTTTACCATTGTTAGAAACAATGTTTATTTTAAAAACGAAGCACAAGAAATAATTTTTTTTGCACAAGGACAATGCATAATAATCAAATAGGTCATGATATTTTCATTATACTACAGCATAGTCGGTGAAGACAACTTTTGCAGTAGCCTGTAATCTTCATTTGGGCTGTAGAGTGCATTGCAAGCTAAATCACATAAATTAGAGTATAGAACATTAGTTTATTGGCTATTCTAGAAGACTTCACAAATAAGCATCAATAGTTTTAAAACAAAAAAAAAGGAGAGACCTTTACACCATTTCTTCATTCAATATAATTCTCATGGATGTTTAATTTCATATGCAAATATTTTCCCCATTTCAACCATTCTTTAACAACTTCACCAAATTGGATCGGAGGCTAAACATGAAGAACAGTAACAAAGTAGCTGTTATTATTGCTTTTGGTGGCTCAAGATTTTTTTCATCACCTAAACGAGGTATATATATTCTTTTCTCATCACGTTTCCATACTTGTATAAACCACCGCTCATTTTCAATGAATTCAACATTTGGGTTTGAATCTATTAAGGATGTTGATGATGTTGTTTCTCTTTTCCATCAAATGGTTTGAATAAGACCTGTGCCTTTTGTTGAACAATACAATAAACTACTGACTGTTGTGGTGGGGATGAAACATTATTCAGCTGCTTTTCTTTGTTTAAGAATATATGCATCTTGGGTATTCCTTTTGACGAATGTACAATGACTATTGTTATAAACTGTTATTGCCTTATGAAACGTGTCGATTTGGGTTTTGCAATCTTCGGCTGCTTTTTCAAGCTTGTCTATGCACCTGATGTCACTACCTACAACACTCTAATTAAGGGGCTGTTTTTGAAAGATAAGGGTGTTGAGGTTGTGGATCTATTCAAAAAGTTGATCAGAGAAAAACTTTGTGAGCCAAATGAAGTTACTTTCTTGACTTTACTAGACGGATTGTGCAAATTAGGACATACAAACAAGGCGGTTGAGTTGCTCAGGGTATTAGAAAAAAGAAATTGCAAACCAACCGTCAAGGCATATATCACAGTTATTGATGGTCTATGTAAGGATGAAATGGTAGATGATACTATCAACCTCTTAGTTAAAATGATTGACAAGGGCATTCCACCAGATGTTGTCATCTACAATTCGTTAATTAAAGGTTTGTGCAATTTTGGCCGGTGAGATAAGTATAAAGAAGTATTGAATGAGATGTTTCATCACGAAATATCTCCAAGTTTATATAGATTTAATATTCTTATTGATGCACTATATAAGCAAGGGTTAGTAGAGGATGCAGAAAATGTACTGCAAATCATGATCCAAAGGGGTGTACGTCAGTACATAGTTACATATGGTGCATTGTTGTATGGGTATTGTTTGCAAGGCCAGCTAAATGAAGCACAAAGAGTTTTTGAACATATGATGGCTGAAGGCTTGAAGCCTGATATTACTGAGTATAACATTTTACTGAATGGATTTTGTAAAAATAAGAAAATATATAGATGATGCGATACCCCTGTTTTGACAGATGTCTTGTCAAGGGTTTGTAGCCAGAACTGATACTTATAACATCATGTTACAAGGATTGTTCTGCATAGGTAAATGTAATATTGCGCAAGAACTATTTGAGGATATGCAATTGACAAGTATCGTTCCAAACATGTACACTTATTGTATTATGTTGAACGGGCTTTAGAAGAACAGGCACATCGAAGAAGCTTTGTCATTTTTTTATGACATCGAGGCCAAGGGATTAGTAAGTTATATTTCTATCTACAACATCATGATCGATGGATTATGCAAGAGTGGGAAACTCGATGTTGCTTGGAACATGTTCAATAAACTTGCTTCCAAAGGGTTGCATCTGGATGTTAGGACATACAATATAATGATAAATGGGCTCTGCCAAGAAGAGCTGCTCAAGGATGCGAAAAAGATTTTTGATAAAATGGATCAAAATGATTGCTCGCCAAATGAAGTTACTTGTAATATTATTATCCGAGGATTTCTAAAGCAGGGTCTCTGTAATGAGGTAATGATGTATCTTGAACAAATGTTAAAAAGAGGTTTCTCACTTAATGCATCCATATTCTCCATCTTGATGGATCTACTCTGTGCAGAAGGTCAGGATCCTATGTTTCAGTATATCATTCAAAAATTAGTTCGGAATAATAAAAGAAGTCTTCAAGTTTCACGTACTGATTTATGTTCCTCACTTCAACATAAGATGTTGACAGTTACAAAGACGTGATCTCCAGGTTTCTACACCTCTCTTGTGGAAGCATGCATGATTTAGGGTAACATGATTGATTATATCTCAATTTCTTAGATTACTAGAACGTAGAATGTATATTCAACATATCTGGAAAGAAATTATTTTTTGTAGAATTTCTTGGCATATGTTTTTACATGTTGAACCTGTGAGGCCCGACCCCGATTTGCGTGCGATACCTCGTTTCATGTGCCCTAATCTAGATTTGTGTGCCTTGACCTAGGTTTAAGAATTGTGTTCGTTTTCTGTGCCATGCATTGAATTACGTGCATTCCTTTAAGGTTGCGTGCATTTACTTAGAAAACGTGTGTTCGTCTCGTAGTTCATGTCCTACCTCATAATGCGTTCCCTAGACCTAGGAAAGCGTGCCCTCACGCTAAACAAGAAAGCATCTTACATGAAGCACTAGGTCATTAATTAATCCTACAAAATCCACTAACTATTATTAAATTACTAATTCAACCCACTAGAAGACAAAATCTCACAAAAAGCTAGATATTCTTATTATTTATTCCTTATTCTTTTTGCACTTTAAAGCCACAATTAAATAATACTCCAATAGATGACAAAAATTCAGAATTTTTATAGCCTTGGCCGACCAACTAGGTAGTATTTGTGCATGTTGCTCAATTCAAATTGGTTCTAGACAAGTTATGACAAAAACACTTATCAAATGCATAAAAAAAATTGCTCCAAAGCTCGACCAAACACACCTTGCCCATGCTAGCAATTTTAAATTACACCTTGAAGACACAAAAAGGCTGAAATTGGGCTGCCCAAGGCCGAACATGCTTCATCAAACTTCAAGGCCTTTGTTTTTTTTTCATTTCACTCATTTTCCTCTCATCTTCTCTCTCTCCCTCTCATTCTACTCTCTCTCTCTCGGCCTTGGCTGAACTTCTTACCATCTTAGCTCATCTTCATCATCCTATGGTTATTCAAGGCAAGCCCAAGCAAAGGAAAACATGTAGCTAGCTCAAAAGATGCATGCAAGCACATAGAGTCTTCATTTCGGCCCTAGGTGAGTTTTTAAGCTTCCATTTCTTTTCTTCTTGTTCTAACCACATGCATGTACTAAGAGCTTGGTCACTAAGCTAGGAAAAATAGAGAAAATCTAGTTGGAATCTAGGCTAGGCAAAGGAGAAGAAGAAAATTGTGCTTCAACAAGTTTTGTGCATCTTCTTGGTTGATTGCTAAGGTGAGGGCTAAAACCTTTTGAAAATCCTTCAAAAATCCACATGCATGCTCATAAATGTATGTCTTTGCTTCTGTTCTTGAGTTATATGTTCGTTCATAAGCTTTTACAACCATGCATGGCAAGATTTTGGCTTGAAGATGATGAGAGGTGAAATCGGATTATGTGACAGTTCTCTGACTTGTTGTTTCGAGGTACGTTTGGCTAGGAAAATTATGTTGAAAATACATGAAAATTGGTAGGTGACTATTTTTGCCAGTTTTGAACACTTTTCTAAGAAATAGGCCAAAGCTAATTTCGACTCTAAGGTCCTCAAAATGGCAAATTATTAAAATGTGTCCAAATCTGGAAATCTGGAAAAATGAAGCAGGTTTTGGCAGATGCACTGACCTTATAGAACGAACCAGATTTGACTTAGTAAATGATATCCAAAATGCATGAAATTTTTTTTACTGCTATATTTTTCAGTTCTGGACATTTTTGTCAGAAATGGACTAAGGCTAAATCTGACCCTAAGGACCTCAAAAACGTCAATTATCAAAATATGTGCAAATCTGGACAGTTTTGTGCTATTCCACTGTTTCGGTTATAACTAATGATACCGAACTCCAAATGATGCAAGGTTTGTTTCTGATTTTAGTCACTTCTTAAGCTTTAATTTGACATCTTATTCATTGGAATTGGAGATTGTTTGCTTATCTTAATGTTTGTGAGAATACAGCCTATTGCAGTAAGGGTTTCACTTAGTGTTATGGTTAGAAAAAATGTTGTAACTTCTCTTGTTGAATTAAATGCTTGGGATTGTAGCTTTGGGATGTTGTGTGGACTGTTTTGAATATTTGAGGATGTTGAATTAAATGATGCATGGCTTGAGATTGACATTGAGTTGGTTTTGGGCTCAAATTGCACGGAGATGCACTAAATGGAAGCCCTAGTGACTAGGCGAACTTGCTAAGTATTGATCATTTGGTGATTGTGTGGAAGTATACGCTTAGTAGGCTGCCTGTAGTTTCCCTTATAACCTTAAATGTGAATTTGATCATTGCATGTTGACAAATAGACTTTTCTTGCATCCGAACCCACGTAGATGTTGTTGCATGTTGAATAATCTTATCACTTGATTACGTGGACTTCGAAATGAGTTATATGGCTTGATTTACATGTGTTACATGGCTGCCCGTTTAATGTTCATATAACTCTATATGCCTTTCAAGTGAAATTACTTGTCTTATCGTGCCTTGCTTGTTTACTTGTCAATGTGCAATCTTATGACTGTTCGGAGGCAACCTACTTTGTTGTCCTCCTAATGTTATATATTAAATGTCATAAATGTGCATTGCATACAAGGTTGCAACCTTTCATTTCAGCATGGTAGCGATCACGCACACCGGGTGGCATCGGGCTTGCCGGTGCACCCGTGACTACTATGGTCCCATTCCCTCTCTCACTTGGGGGCTAGACTTCCTCGGAGAGTTGGGTCGTAGGATTTCGGGGTACATCCGGAGTACACCCACTTGGCGTGTTATGAGGATGATTTGAAGTTGACCGCAACAACTGATTCTGAAAATGAACTGAGAGCAGAAGCTCACCGTATCCTTTTTACTATGTGTATAAGTACTCTCACTTGGTTCCTAGAGAACCTCGGGGAGGAAAGACGGGTAATTGTGTTCCTTTACTTTTGTATTATTATTTTGTACTTAATTGTGTTACATTCATGCTTGCAAAAGGATTTCATAAGTTGAACCGGAAAATGAGTTTCAAAACCTATTTCTCGTTCCCCCTCACTAAGTTCATAAGGACTCACCCTCTTTTATCATCTCAGGTGAAGAAGATCAAGAACAGGTACCCAAGGACAATGTGCCTAACTATGATTCCTTGGAGTGATTGCCTGTCTTGTGTGCTTTGCGTGGTTATGGCTACTTGTGAACTCTATGCTACTTGAAGACTATTTCTTTTATGTTGCTTGTTATTTGTAATGTAAAAGACCCCGTTGTAATTTGGGGTCTAATTTTGGGTTGTACTAATATTTCTAGACAATCACTAGATACTGCTCTGGTTGTTTTGCTTTTATTATCGCTAGTAGCTATAATAAGATTATGAAGTATTAGGTAAGGGCTAAGTAAGATGAACCATCCAAACCTTAAACAGGTACTCGCTATTAAGCTAAGATCAACAGGTACGTTTGTAACGAGGATAAACAAACAAACGAGACATAGCATCATGCTAGGTTATAAATCAAACGAGACGTCGAAATAACCAATAGGCAATTCAATTGATGTTAAATGGTAATCCTAGTTGGAAAAGAAATTGAGAATGGAAAAATTTGAGGCATTTAGAGAATTAGGGCAAACCAAATAGCTTACAGCCGTTATGCTGCCGGTTTTCCAGAAATTTTGGAGTTTAGGCCAAAAACATTAAGTGTGAAATCTTCATAAATGGTTAAGTATATGATATGACTTGAATGTTTAGATCACACCCTAGTCTAACCTTATAGGCCGGGTTGGGGCGTGACAGAACCTACCGAATTGTCTCGCTACCCTTTCTATATGTGCATTCATGGTATATCATGGTATGCGATATAATGCTTGTCTAGATAACATGTTCATTTGTCCTACAAACAATATTTTTTCTGATAAAACAATGAGAATATTCAATCCGTTTCGTCTTTCATGTTATAAGGAATTTATTGTACCTTGATGCAGCCATGAAGAAGTTTCAATAGGAAGATTATGCAAGAGACCATGTTTGAGAAATTTGTGATTGCTGATTCAATCATTTACTAAAGGAGAAATATATTATGGTAGAAGTTTAAGATGCAGATTTAGGTAAGCTTCATTAATATATTAGCAATCTTACTATTCCATAATTATGATAGCATCTGATAGTGTATTAGAATCTTGAGTAGTGTCTAATCCTTGCTGATTGATCATATGGGAAATGCTCAAAGAAGTTTATCTGGAATTTGACAATAATGATAGCATCTTTTGTTCTTACTTTTCTGATGGTGTTTTCAGTTTAAAGACACGTGCAAAAGATGGAGAAGGAAAACTTTCATCTTAGAGGGACCCAAGTATGTGCAAACTGCAAATGTCCTAAAAACTGCTGTTATATTAATGAACATAAGAATGTAGACAGATTCTTTAGTTCGCTTTACTTTTGTCCAAGTATAAATCCACTTGAATAATGGCGAAATTAGTGTAATAAATTGTCTAATTGCGTTTTATGAGGCGAGTTTTTTCTGTCAGGGCATAATCACACTTGAATGTGAACGTACGACTATCTAGATTTGAAGGTTGCAATAATTCAAAAGGAAGCTGTGTAATCACATAAATAGCTACAATTGTAAATTCTTTGGTTTTCTTTTGATCTACAGAAAAAATGTAAATTGTTGGATCTTTTAATATCTTTACTTACTGCTGCAATTTATATATTTCCATACAAATTCAAGCGTTTAATTTTTTGTATTTCATCAAGATAGTCTGATGTTGTGGTTCCCGGATTTAGATGATATTTTACAGATATGAATAAGCAAGACACATTTCTGGCCTTTCCATGTGTTATGACCACATAGATCTTTGCCGTTGATGTGCAATCAATTAAGGCTGGACACGGTTTAGTACATTGAGTTTTTCGTTAATCCTGTCTCTTGGGCTTTCGCTATCTTCAGGGTTTTGTTCCATAAACCAAATCAAATCAAACTAAGCCTTGTCCCACTAGATGGGGTCGGCTACATGGATCATGTGACGCCATTCCTTCCTGTCGAAAGTATCTCCTCTATAAGATCTATACACGTAAAGTCTCGTCTAATTGTCTCTGTCCAAGTAATCTTAGGTCTACCTCTACGTCCCTTCTGGTGTATTATTTTTAAACCTTCGCACCTTCTAACAGGCGCCTCAACAGGTCGTCTCCTTACATGGCCAAACCATCTTAGATGATTTTTCCTCATCTTATCCTCAATCGGGGTCACTCTTACTCTTTCACGTATCACCTCGCTCCTAATCTTGTCCTTCCTAGTTTTGCCAGACATCCATCTCAACATTCTCATCTCAACCACTGACATTTTATAAACATGTTGATATTTTACCGCCTAACACTTCGAACCATATAACATAGCAGGCCTAATGACTATCTTATAGAACTTTACTTTTAGCTTAAGTAGTATTTTTCGATCACACAAGATTCGTAACGCATTTCTCCACTTCGTTCATCCTGCTTTGATTCTATGATCAATGTCCGCATTAATCTCCCCATCTTGTTGAACCGTAAAGTCCAAGTATCTAAAACTCTCTTTTTATTGTATTCTTTCTGAGTCTAATCTTACATCTATATCATTTATCGACTTATTTTTGCTAAACATACATTCCATATACTCTGTCTTTGATCTGCTTAGCTTAAAACCCTTAGATTCTAAAGTTGATCTCCATAATTCTAGCTTAGTATTTACACCTTCTCTAAACTCATCTATCAAAACAATATCCGCAAATAACATGCACAACAGTACTGCATCTTGAATTTGACTAGTGAGTTCATCTATAACTAGTGCGAAAAGGTATGGGCTCAAGACAGATCCTTGATGTAGTCCTATTATAATTGGAAAAAGACTAGACTCTCCTCCCCTCGTACTTACGCTAGTCATCGCTCCATCGTACATATCTTTTATCAGCTCAATGTATGCTACACACACACTTTTTTCTCCAATACTCTCCACAGAACTTCCCTAGGAACTCGGTCATATACTTTCTCCAAGTCAATATATACAATGTGTAAGTCTTTCTGGTTCCCTCGATATTGTTCTATTAACCTCCTTAGCAAAAAGAGAGCTTCCATTGTTGATCTTCCAGGCATAAAATCAAATTGATTTTCTGACACCCGTGTATTTCTCCTTATTTTCCTTTCAATCACTATTTCCCATCCCAGAGTTTCATAGAGTGACTCATTAATTTAATTCCTCGGTAATTGGCGCAATTCTAGATATCTCCTTTATTTTTGTATATTGGAACTAAGGTGTTCTTCCGCCAGGCATCAAGCGTCTTCTTGCTCCTCAAAATTACGTTAAAAAACCTCGTTAGCCACGTTATACCCTCATCGCCCATGCATCTCCATACTTTGATTGGGATACCATCTGGACCTACAACCTTTCTAACTTTCATCTTTTTAAGTGCCCCTTTAACCTTTTTTCTTCCTATCCGTCGATAAAATGTGCGGTTTAACTCCTCTTCTGATCTTTTTAGTTGTCCCTAGTTTATGTTACTAGAATGACCCTCGTTAAAAAGCTTGTAAAAATAGTTTTTCCACCGCTCTTTTATCTCATCTTCTTTGACTAGTACCTTATTATCTTCATCCTTAACACATTTCACCTGACTTAGGTCCCTAGTTTTCCTTTCCCTAACTTTTGCAAGCTTAAATACCTATTTTTGTCCTTTTTTTGTATCAAGTCGCTTATAAAGTTCCTCGTATGCTTTTGTTTTAGCCTCGCTAACTGCCTTCTTTGCTTCTTTTTTTGCTACTTTGCATCTCTCCAAATTTCCATGATTACAATCTTTTTTTGCCTCTGCTTTTCCTTGTTAAGTTTCTCTAGAACCTAATGATATTGGGATTTTGGTTCTGAAAACTCCATTTCTTTCTGTTGTTATATGTCATCTGCAGCAGTTGATTGTGACATCGGTGATATTTCTCACTACATTGCTCATATTTTTAGGTGATGATTTAAGAAGATGACTTCTGTGTTTGTGACATCATTGGTCATCTTATTCACTCTAGTATTATCATATGAAAATCACTCCTTCCCGCATGTGTCATCAGAATGCAGCCTCTCGAGGGACATAACAACTAGACTCGTTATTTGTCCATGGAATATAATACCTAAACATTTCAAGTTATGAAATATATATCACAGTGCAGAAAAAATTTCATTGCTTTGTTGGTTTGACCAATGAGGAATTCACTTGTAAATGCAGTTGTGGGATATATATCTTTAAAGCACACTGCTTGTTTCTTCTTTCTTTTTACTCATGTCTTCAAGGAGCGGAAATAGATTGGAGAGCAATATTTGAACAGTCAGCAAAACACATTTCTGTTTGAGCCTTTTTGGAGCCTCTAACTTGGGATTAAAGATGATCGCGTGGATAGGTTTTACAAGTACACGCCTCACCACCATCTATATTTGGAGGCTACTAGAGTGGTGAATTGCAAACGCTGGTGGGGGTTGCGAGTTGATTCTTACTCCATGAGTGGAGATGCGGTTGGGGGCTCGGGATAGGTGTTCCATGCTAAGGTACTTGTTTGATAAACTTTACATCTTAATTCTCTACGTACTCTTTAAACCAAAGAGTTATATGTATGGAAAATTGTCACCGTTGCCAATGTGCTTACACCTCAGTTTTCAAGATTTTGTGTAAGATATTCTTTCATTTTTCTAATAAAGTTGTTTGTAAAAATTTGTTAACGATTTTATTTTTCTTTTATTGGTTTTTAGTGCCTAAATTTCTCAAGCATTGACTATTGAGTCAGCTTTGGTTTTTTGGGAGAACTTGGTACCTTTCATATAACGGCTTTGGTTTGCCTATGAAATGTGTCGCAGAGGGAAAAAATTTACCCATGTCGGATTCGTTATTGCAACTTGTATCTTGAGTTTTGCAATTTATATGGTATATATATATATTGATATTTGAACTTAAAGAAAAAAGGAAGAGTTCAAGTTAAGTAGTACAAACCTAGTTTAGTAGGCCAGAGCATGTTCAAGAAAAATTATTTTCTCATGCCAAACGGTCATTTAGCTGTGGAATAAAAAAGTGAGTATCCCGTTATAAAAATGGAGTGATGTGGACCTCATAAAAAACTAATTCCACGCTTAATCTCTAATTAGGTACAGAGTAAAAAATTTCAGACAGAAGTCCAAATCAGACTTTTAGCTGCACAACTTGACCATAGAGCATAAATGTGTCTGTATACGTAAATCCAAACAATTGTAGTTTTTTTAGATTTCTTTTGAATAAATTGCTTGTCGCCCCCCTGTATTTTACTTGAAATACTCATTCACCCCCTATAATTTTAAAATAGGCTTATTAACCCCCTGTGTTTTTTCGATTATAGCTGACGCACCCAAAATCTCTTATTTCGTTAACAAACATTACCAAATTAGTTAATTGATCGTTATACCGTTACATAAAGTTAAAATTAAAAAAGTACAGAGGGATAATGAGCATATTTTAAAATTACAGGAGGTGAATGAGTATTTAGGGCAAAATACAGGGGGGCGGTAAATAATTTACTAAAAGGGCATTTTTATCCAGTAACAAATTTATTTAAACCGAAAGCATAAAAAAATCACATTTTAACCGCGTATGTTGTAATTGCTGTTAAATTAGACGGTTTTTTTAACGGAGAGGGGCAGTCAGCCCACTTTAAAAATCACAGGGGAGTAATGAGCCTATTTTAAAAATACAGAGGGTAAATGAGTATTTACGACAAAACACAAGGAGACAACAAGCAATTCACTCGATTTCTTTTTTTAAAAATTGTTTTTAATTACAAGATTATAATACTTTTGCTAATTGGCACTGACATCCTTATCATACTAATAAAGATATTGTCAAAGATTTTAATTATTTTACATGAATAAATCAAGATATTTAACACCATTATATAAGATTATGAAATATTTCACGTAGTACCAATTAATTTTAAGATAGAAGACCAGACTAATCTATCATAGTGATTTCAGAGCTGGCCTTGGTCTCCTATGTACCTTTGCTGTAAATTTCAAAGCTACAAATTTTTTTTAACCAGGAGCATATATACTCTTGTGTACTTGAGAAAGTTGCAATGAAATTTCCCTTTGCTGATTGAGCAAAAAAAAAGAGATGGCCTTGGTCTTCGCTACTCTTGTGCCACGTCATAAGCCTTCAACAATTGACTTTAATCATGAGTCACGCATGAATAGGGTGAGATAAATCAGGATATTTAGGTGGGTGTTGGAGAATCTAATTGTTCCACATGGATAAATAAGATATTCAAGATTAATAATTAAGGAGAACTTCTTTGGTCAGTCTGGACTGATCATTAGCCCATTCATATACAAGTGGATCCCACAAAATGTGGAGTCCAGCCTATGTGTCTATGATTGATGGTCAACCTGGGTTGTTCTAAGAATTTTCAATAATTGAGATCTTAGCCTACTCTATTTTATACCAATTGACTCAGACTAATCTATCACATACTTGAATTACCTTGTATGCTACAAACATAAGCATTTTTTATGATGATTATTCCATCATGTTGTTGAAGAAATCTCTAGAAATTATCAATTGGCAAATCCAACACCACCATTTCGTATTACGCTATAGTATCAAATGTTTACCATCTCATAGAAGGTCAACAACATTTTATTAATGCGCATTTACCTACACTAAAAAAATCCATCCAACACATTACTATGGGTGTTATTATGCGGGTGCAATCCTCCATAACAATAATAGTATTCACTCATCTACGAGTCATCTCTTGAAACAACTTCACAGCATTATTCATTCTTACACTTACAATATGATTAATCAATGTCATTGCTAATAAAATATCTTATATATAAAATAGGGATATATCATGTGCTCTTACAACACTATTGAGAGTTAAAATTATATTTTGGGTATAAATATACTATCACTGTACAAAAAAGTACTAATGGAGTATAACAAGACGAAATAATTTTGGTAACTCTAAAAGGGAATGAGGTTATTTGGGATTTATTCATAAAATATGTAAGCAGTGATTGATATGTGAGAATGTGTTTAAAATTGAATGACATTCCCAATTCTATTTTAATTCCTATGTTTGGTATGAGGGAATGAACTTGGGAATGTCATTCCCATATACATGAGAATAACCATTCAAGACCAAATACATGAGAATGAGAATCCCATTCTCATATACATGAGAATAACCATTCCAGACCAAATACATGGAAATGACTCATTCCCATGTGTTTGGAATAAACTTGACTACCATACTCTTATATAACATAACTTTTATAAATAATTTGTTTTACAATTAATAATTATTATTACGAAAATTATAATGAAAATAAAAATAAAATAAAAAACAAAAATAAAAAATAATAACAGTGATTAAATAATAATAAAAATAATAATAATTAAAAATACAATAATATTATTATGAAAATAATAATAATAATAATAATAATAATAATAATAATAATAGTAATAATAATAATAATAAAAATAAAATAATAATAATAATAATAATAAATAAATAAAAATAAAAAAATAAAAAATAATAATAATGATTAAAATAATAATAAAAAAGATTAATAATAATAAAAAAGTAAAATAATAATGATAAAAATAAAAACAAAAATAATAATAATAATAATACCAATTTAATAATAATAATAATAATTGTTGTTGTTATTATTATTGTTATTTTAATTTTAATTTTTATTTTAATTTTGTTATTAATTATAATATTTATTTTTATTTTTATTTTTTATTTTTATTATTATTTATTGTTGTTGTTGTTATTATTATTATTATTATTATTTATTATTTTTATTTTGTTATTACTATTATTATTATTTATATTTATATTATTTACGGTTATGTTTATATTTATTCTTATTTTTAATACTATAATAATAAAAGGAAAATTTTGTTATTAATTTGTTTTACAATTAATAATTATTATTATGAAAATTATAATGAAAATAAAAATAAATAATAAAATAATAATAAAAACAAAAATAAAAAATAATAATAGTAATAAAATAATAATAAAAATAAAAATAATTAAAAATACAATAATATTATTATGAAAATAATAATAATAATAATTATTATTATTATAATAATAATAATAATAAAAATAAAAATAAAAATAAAAATGATAATAATAATAAAAAAATAAAAAAATAAATATAATAATAATAAAAGCAAAAAATAATAATAGTGATTAAAATAATAATAAAAAAATACTAATAATATTAATAAAGTAAAATAATAATGATAAAAATAAAAACGAAAATAATAATAATAATAATACCAATTTAATAATAATAATAATAATAATAATAATAATAATAATAATTGTTGTTATTATTATTGTTATTTTTATTTTTATTTTGTTATTAATAATAATTATTATTTTTATTTTTATTTTTTATTTTTATTATTATTTATTGTTGTTGTTGTTATTATTATTATTATTTATTATTATTTTTATTTTGTTATTATTATTATTATTATTTATTGTTGTTGTTGTTGTTGTTGTTGTTGTTGTTATTATTATTAATATTATTATTTATATTTATATTATTTACGGTTATGTTTATATTTATTCTTATTTTTAATACTATAATAATAAAAGGGTAATACTGTCATATTATACAAGTTATTCACATTATTATTCTTAATTCCTAGAGCATATCAAACACGTCATTCTCATTTCTAAGTTCATTCTATTCCCAATTTAATTCCATTAATGTCCAAATCTATTTCAGTATATCAATCGCTACCTTAGGGCTATTTAGCTTTTACATAGGGACAATGGGGCTGCAACGCTCTTTAACCCCGGATTCCTTTTAAAATATAAGATATTATGAAGATATTTTTAGTCTGAAATATCAATTAGACCATTACTACATGTAAACCTAACAAACTATAGAAGCTCAATCATAGAGACTAGTACAAGTAAAGTTCATGAGGTTTATAGTTGCTCACCTATCCGCCATGGGTCCAAATCTCCTGCGGGAATGATTTGAAAGATCCAAAACTCCTTTCTTTTTTTAGTTAACACCATTACATAAGATTACATAAGATTATGAGTTATTTCATGTAGTACAAATTAAATTTAAGATAGAAGAGTAGATTAATCTATCATACTGATTTCAGACCTGGCCTTGGTTTCCTATGCCTCTTTGTTGTAAATTTCAAAGCTGTAAATTTTTTTGACTAGGAGCATATATACTCCTATGTACTTGAGAAAGTTGCAATGAAATTTTCCTTTGCTAATTGAGTAAAAAAAAAAAAGCTGGCCTTGGTCTTCGCTGCTCTTGTGCCATGTCATAAGCCTTCAACAATTGACTTTAATCATGAGTCACGCATGAATGTGATGAGATAAATCAAGATATTCAAGTGGATGTTGGAGAATCTAATTGTTCCACATGTCTAAATAAGACATTCAAGATTAGTAATTGAGGAGAACTTCTTTGGTCAGTCTGGACTGACCATCAGTCCATTCATATATAAGTGGATCCCACAAAATGTGGAGTCCACCCCATGTCTCTATGGCTGGTGGTCAACTTGGATTGTTCTAAGAATTTTCAGCAATTGAGATCTTAGCCTACTCTACTTTATACCAATTGACTTAGATTAATCTATCACATACGTGATTGAATTACCTTGTATGTTACAAACATAAGCATTTTTTTATGATGATTATTCCATCATGTTGTTGAAGAAATCTCTAGAAATTATCTATTTGCAAATCCAACATCACCCTTTCGTATTACGCTATAATATCAAATGTTTACCATCTCATAGAAGGTCAACAACATTTTATTAATGCGCATTTACCTACACTAAAAAAATTCATCCAACACATTATTATGGGTCTTATTATGCGGGTGCAATCCTCCATGACAATAATAGTATTCACTCATATACGAGTTATCTCTTGGGAACAACTTCACAACATTATTCATTTTCTTACACTTACAATATGATTAATCAATGTCATTGCTAATAAAATATCTTATATATAAAATAGTGATTTATCATGTGCTCTTACAACACTATTGAGATTTAAAATTATACTTTGGGTATAAATATACTATCATTTTACAGAAAAGTACTAATGGAGTATAACAAGATGAAATAATTTTGGTAACTCTAAAAAGGAATGAGGTTATTTGGGATTTATTCATAAAACACTTAGGGTTATTTATCTTTTACCACATTTCCTAGTACAACGGTGGATGCACGTTAGAGACAGTGGGGGCTGCAGCGCTCTTTGACCCCAGATTCTTTTTAAAATATAAGATATTATAAAGATATTTTTAGTCTGAAATATTAATTAGCCCCTTACTACATGTAAACCTAACAAACTATAAAAGCTTAATCATGGGGATTAGTGCAAGTAAAGTTCATGAGGTTTATAGTTGCTCACCTATCCGCCACGGGTCCGAATCTTCTGCGGGAATGATTTGGAAGATTCAAAACTCCTTTCTTTTTTTAGTTATTTTGTTGTTCATAGATTAACGAAAATGTGCAAAAGCTCTAGTAATTGAGGCTAAACAAAACAATATCAGAGCCATAAAGATAAATTGTTTAATTTGGCAAAAGATTCACTCTCCATTCGGTCAGAGGAAATCTTTGCATGTTTCCTAATGAACCTGAAAAAAGGATAAAGATTCGAAATTAAACAGAAAAAAGAGATATCCACCGTAAAGTATCATTTGTGTTATCAAGTTATTATAAGCTTCCTTTAAGTTTGTTTAGTTTAGCCTGATTAATGGAATGGGTGATGGTGTAACTGACCACGTTACAAACAACTTTTTTTGTTTTCTGCCTTTTTTTTTTTTTTTTTGGTCAAGAGTTATAGACAACATAAGAAATGATGTTTTGCCATTAGATTAGTCAGTTAGCATTCCTAATGTTTTGTGTTGTACTTTGTCAACTGAAATGTTGCTTCCGAAATTGGCTAATTGCTCGTGTGCCTATTAGTATGGTCTTTAAAATTAATTCTCCTCCTTTTATTAGTTGTATAAATATTTTAATTTAGAGACCAAAAATAAATAAATAATCTGAAAAATATCTAGACCTATATTTGTCTTTATGTCATAGTTTACCCGGCAAACTTGTACCATGAGGGCTTAATTAAGAATTTTAAAACTTTAGGAGCTTAAATAGAAACGTGGACATCAGTATTGTATTTGTTTCAGAATCGATCCGGCTCAGATAATTGTTTACTCACCCAGGTACATCTATTCTTTCCTTTATGCACCCCCTACTAATTTTCTCATCACCTCTTCATACTATTACAACCCACCGCTCCTTTTCACTAAAATCAAGATTCGGGTTTGAATCCATTAAGGATGTTGATGATGCTGTTACTCTTTTCCATCGAATGGTTCGAATGAGACCTAAGCCTCCCGTTGAACGGTACAATAAACTACTGACTGTTATGGTTAAGATGAAACATTATTCGTCTGCTGTTTCTTTGTTCAAGAATATGCGCATTTTGGGTATTCCTGTTGATGAATATACGATGACTATTGTGATAAACTGTTATTGTCGTATGAAACGTGTCGATTTGGGTTTTTCAATCCTAGGCTGCTTTTTCAAGCTTGGCCATGTACCTAATGTCACTACCTACAACACTCTAATTAAGGGGGTGTTATTAAAAGATAAATTTTTTGAGGCCGTAGAGTTATTCAAAAAGTTGATCCGAGAGAAACTTTGTGAACCAAATGAAGTTACTTTCGGGACTGTATTAGACGGATTGGGCAAATCAGGACATACAAACAAGGCGGTTCAGCTGCACAGGATAATGGAGAAAGGAAATTGCAAACCCGGCACTGTTGCATATAGCTCTGTCATTGATAATTTATGTAAAGATAGAATGGTAGATGATGCTATGAACCTCTTATCCGAAATGATTGATAAGGGCATTCCACCAGATGTTGTCACCTACAATTCGTTAATTCGAGGTTTGTGTAGTTTTGGCCGATGGAATGAGGTTGAACTGTTATTGTATAAGATGGTCAATTACAAAATCTCTCCAAATTTACATACTTTTAGTATTTTGGTGGATGCATTTTGTAAGGAAGGATTAATAGAAGATGCAGAGAATGTATTACAAATTATGATCCTGAGTGGTGTGCATCCTGACATAGTTACATATGGCGCACTAATGGATGGATATTGTTTGCAAGGCCGGTTAAATGAAGTAGAAAGAGTTTTTGAACATTCGATGGCTGAAGGCTTGAAGCCTGACATTACTCAATATGACATATTACTGAATGGATATTGTAAAAATAAGAAAATAGATGATGCGATGTGCCTGTTTCGACAGATGCCTCATCAAGGATTGGTTCCTGACACAGTAAGTTATAGTATCATGATACAGGGATTGTTCCGCGTAGGTAAATGTAATACTGCACAAAATCTTTTTGAGGATATGCAGTTGGCGGGCGTAGTTCCAAACATTCACACTTACTGTATTATGCTAGATGGGCTTTGCAAGCACAAGCCTATTGAAGAAGCTTTGTCATTTTTCCATGATGTTGAAGGCAAAGGATTAGTTCGTTATATTTCTTTCTACAGCATCATAATCAACGGACTATGCGAGAGAGGGAAACTTGATGTTGCTCGCAATATGTTTAACAATCTTGCTTCCAAATGGTTGCATCCAAATGTCACGACATACAATATAATGATAAAGGGGCTGTGTCAACATATGTTCCTGGAGGATGCGAAGAAGCTTTTTGAGAAAATGGAAAATAATGGTTGTTTGCCAAATGAAATTACTTATAATGTTATTGTCAAAGGATTCCTAAAGCAAGGTATCTCTCAAAATGCAATGATGTATCTTGAGCAAATGGTCAAAAGAGGTTTATCACCTTATTTGTCTACGTTATCAATATTGATACATCTACTCCCCGTAGACGGTCAAGATCCTTTGTTTCAGAATATGATTCAGAAATTGGTTCCAAATAATAAAAGAAGTCTCCAAGTTTCTGGTACTGCATTATGTTGCTCACTTCAACAAGAGACGTTGAAAGTCGCTAAGACGTGATATCTAGGTTTTTGCAGCTTTGTTATATTTCTATAATTTATAATTTGAATATTCTTTTACAACATCTTTTTCATAAATGATTAGTTTATTATTCTAAATTTGATAACTAAGATTTTAAAAAAACAAATAGATGTGATGACCCATAATATAGATGAAAAAATTGGTATAGGAGAAGATCCTTACGTCGAATAGAACCCAAGGGTTATTCTGGTGGTAGTGGTCCTCTTATTATTGGAGATTATACTTTAACTTACTTGGTACATGTCTTGAGTCGGGCCGTTGTATTTCGGGGATTTTGGTTAACATTCAGCTGTTAGGCCAACGAGGGGATGCCGACGTATCTCATCCGATGTCAATGGGTAGTGGTTAATTCAATTTATGTCTAACGAGCTAATTGAGTGAGAATGTTTCTCTAAATTAGCCAAAAAAAAAAAAATTCATACATAGACAAATTACACCTAATTCTTTGCTTTCCATCTCATGAAAGATCAACAACGCTTCCATCAATGCAACCTTTTTACCAAAGCGCAAGTAGCATGAAACAAGTAGTTATACGTATTTGAAACATGGTCTGCCACTTTTATGGCACAAAGAAGTTTTTGTGCATTAGCACATTTACCTATAGTAAAACAAATTCAAAAAAAAAAAAAAAGAGTAAAAATTCCCTCGGACATTCTATGTAAGTACTAATATTGGGGTTCAATATCTACACGACAATATACACTAATATTCAATCCTTTACAAGACATTTCTGGGAACAACTTCAAAGCATTTTATTTTCGTACACTAATAATATGCATTTATCAGTATGCCATTGCTAATATGTTAAGTATAACAACAGTGATGTATCAAGTGCTCTTAAGAAAAGATGGAACTTACACAGTTAAGAGTGGGTATAGAAGTGTAAATAATAATAACAATAATAATCAAATAGGCCTCGGATAGGGACAATGCCCAAGGTAAAAACCTCATGATTTCCTTCTCAGTTTTTCGTGTATATGGTAAAAAATCTACTATATAAAGAAGGGTGATAAAATGAAGGAGTAATATATAGTATTACTCTTGTGATAATTACGATATTCAAAAATATCGAAGCAGCTATTCGAGACCTTTTATCTAAAGCTTAAGCAAGGTCGTACACAGGCGGGGAACCAGTCTAAAACCCCTGAACCCCCAGATGTTTAGTTTTGCAGCTTGGAACATCAGGGGCTTTAATAGACCCCTGAAACACAAAGATGTACATTTTTTTTGTAAATAATAAGAAGCTCAGTGTCATCTGCCTCCCTGGAACCAAAATCAAAGAGAGCAGCTCTGGAGATCTTATGAAAAGAAAATTTTGTGATTGGGAACTGGTGCATAATTACGATTTCTCTCACAGAGGTAGAATTTGGATCCTTCCTCACAAAAATCGAGTCAAAATCTCAAGATTGGCAGCTACAGCTCAATCCATTCTGACCACTGTTCGCTTACTGTTCGAATGGACAGAGTACATTGGCAAAGCGAAGCCTTTTAAATTCTTCAATGCTTGGACTCAACACGAAAATTATGAGCAAGTGGTGCGAAGAGCCTGGAACACTAGTGTTAATGGTGCTCCTATGTATAGATTGGTGCAGAAGCAAAAGCAACTTAAGGCTGAACTCAGAAGATTTAATGCCCAATATTTTTCTAATCTATCATCCGGGATTGAGAACACTCGTAAGGAGCTCTTATCAGTCCAATCTCTTATTCTCAATGGCCAAAATTCCGACACTCTCTACAGAAAGGAGAAGGAGCTAATCCATAATCTCGAAGAATTGCCTTAAACAAATAGCTAAAGTGAAATGGCTCAAGATGGTGATAGTAATATTGCCTACTTTCACAAGGTAATTAAAGGGAGAAGAACTACAAACTCTTTTAGAAGTTTGATCTCCTTGGAGGGTAACAGGTTGAATTCGGAGGAGGAAATTGCTAAGGAAATTGTTGGGTACTACAAAGCTCTTCTGGGTTCTAACAGGAACATTCAAGCCCCAATTCTATTTCCGAAAGCGAATGCGAGAGTCTCACATCCCCAATTCTGAATGAGGAGATCAAACAGGCCATGTTTTCTATCCACAGTGATAAGAGCCCTGGTCCTGAAGGCTTTACTTTGCATTTTTATAAATCAGCTTGGAATTTGATTGGCAGCGAAGTTTGTAATGCCATCAAGTCTTCTTTAGATTCCGGTAAACTGTTGGGTGAATTAAACTGCACAATCATCACATTAATCCCCTAATGTGACAATCCAAGTACTGTGAGTGATTTTAGACCAATTTCTTGCTGTAACACCCTGTATAAATGTCTCTCTAAAGTTATTGCTAACCGGTTGAGGAGCACCCTCTCGAGCATTATCTCAAATAAGCAGACAGCCTTTGTTGAAGGTCGGAGAATGCTGGATAATGTGTTAGTTGCTCAAGAAATTATCAGGGATTATGGCAGAATGAGCAAGAACCATAAGTGCACACTTAAAGTTGACATCCGCAAAGCGTTTGATACTATCAATTGGAGATTTATTCTGAATGCTATGAGGGCTTTCGGCCATCCCAACAAATTTGTAAATTGGGTTAGGATGTGCATCTCCACGACCAGATTCTCCATTTCTATCAATGGGCATTTGGAAGGATATTGAGGGAACTAACAGGTTGTGCCAAGGGGATCCGTTATCCCCGTATTTGTTTGTCATAGCGATGGAAGTTTTGTCTCAAATCTTCAAGCTCACTGCTAGTCGCGATGACTTCACTTATCGTCTCAAGTGCAGCAAAATTGGTCTCACTCACTTGAGTTTTCCAGATGATCTTCTGGTTTTCTTCAAAGGCAACATTAATTCTGCTATTGCAATCAGAGAAGCTTTGGGGTTGTTTTCTAGAATGTCGGGTTTGAACATTAATCAAGAGAAGAGCTCAATTTTCTTTGGTGGTTGTCCCCCTCCAGTTAAGAAAATCATTTGCAACACTTTAAACATCAGTGAAGGTAATTTGCCGATGAGATACTTGGGAAGTCCTCTTGTCCCTGGCAGAAATAACGCAGCAGTGAGGCTTGGTGTGCCCAGTAAAATCATTGCAAAAACGAAACAGTGGACTAGAAGATTCCTTTGGTGTGTAGGGCATTTGCAACTGGTTAAGCATGTCCTCTACAGTGTCTTTAACTTCTGGTGCGCAGCCTTTATTTTGCCGAAAGGCGTATTTAAGGAAGTTCAGAAGAGGTTGTCTTCCTTTCTCTGGGGTAATTAGGATGACCACACGAGAGCTAAAGTTTCATGGGCAGAGATTAAACCTCTGGATGAACTAGGCCTTGGGATTCGGAATCTTGAAGAGGCTAACAAGATTGCAATTCTGAAACAATTTTGGCATATGTATACTGATTCCAAGTCACTTTGGGGCACTTGGACTAAGAAATTCTGTTGAAGGACCAAAGTATTTGGAGTATGGCTATTCCTTCTGACTGCTCATGGGCGTGGAAGAAAATTTTGAATCTCAGGAATGATGCAGCTCCTTTTATTCAGCACGTGATTGGTAATGGAGACAATACCTTTCTGTGGAGGAATAATTGGCATCCCCTTGGTGAGCTTGCTCAAATTGTCCATCCTGATCTTATCAATGGGTCCAGGCTTGGTACACAGTGTAAAGTAAGTGAAATCATTCGTAATGGCTGTTGGCGTTGGCCAAGAAATCTTTCTTACCACAGTTCTAACATTCCAGGTATGTTTTTCAATGTTGATGGAGTTGATTCAATTAAGTGGACTATTGGTACGAATGGAACTTTCCACACTCACTCCTCCTGGGAAGCACTGAGAACCAAATATCCCAAAGTCCAGTGGTTCCATTTACTTTGGAAGAAGAATTTTATTCCCAAGCATAGCTTTTGTTGTTGGCTAGCTATCCTTGATAGGTTGTCGACGAAAGATCGCATGATTGGTTGGGGAATGCAGGTGAATGGGCTGTGAACTCTTTGTCATATGGTGTTGGAAACTAAAGAACATTTATTCTTTGAGTGCTCTTTTAGTCGAAAAATCTGGTTTGCATGTGCAGAAAGGGCGAAAGCTGGTAGTATGGGCTATCACTGGAATCAGGTCTTTAGTAAATGTTGTATCTTGGCCAAGAAAAAGTCTCTTCAGGCGTCCATTGTTAAGCTGCTTTTCTCTTCATGTGTTTATCATCTTTCGAAGGAGCGCAATGGACGAATTTTCAGGAATGAATTTGGGAATGTTGAACAGGTGATAAGAAGGATCACGGATGACGTGCGAGCTAAAATGCTGTTCGGAAAGAAATTTCAAAACAATAGTATTAACAGGGATCTTTGTAATAGTTGGAATCTCTGTGAGTTAATTTCTTAGTTTCCTCTTTTTAGTCTAGTCGTTGTATTTTTTATCATGTTCACGGCTTTGCCAAGTTTTTTGTTGTTGAATAGAATTGATCTTGCTGACCCAGCAAAAAAAAAAAAAAGGAATAATAATCAAGCTTGTGGAAGCTCATTTTACCAAGTATCAAAGGAAACTCTGGCAGGTGATTTGGAAAATTAAGGTGCCTTTACAAATGATCCATTTGATTTTGAAGGCATGTAAAAATGTTATCACAACTGAGGCAAACCAATAGAGAAAGTACTCTACAGAGTCTCCTTTATGCAAAATTTGTAATCAAGAGGCTGAGACATTAAAGCAGGTTGTCACGGATTAACAGAACCCCCGCACTTGGGCGTCTAGTTGGCTAACCTCTAGTTATACGGGATGCACTTATGCCTATTATTTACTTACACGTGATATTCTTGATTTAGGTATTGCTTTGCTATGTTGAATTTTCTGGACTAGTTGTATTTTTGTTATTTATGTTTGCTGACCTGTTACGGCTAGCTGGCCCATCCTTAATCTCTAGAGATTGGGTGCAGTATGACGAAATATGCGCTCAACCTGTGAAAATGTTCTATTGTTGCCCTTGGACTCATACTGCAAGAGGAGTCCATTTCTATCCTAAATAATTAGATTCTTTATGTAGTCCAAGATTGTTCGATATCAATAGGGGTAAAAAAAACAATCATCTTTCTTTTTTCTTTTTTCTTTTTGTTAGAAAGCAAACAATCACCTTTTTTTATTGTCAGAAAGTAAACAATCATCTTTAAAATGTTAGTTCATTTAAAAGGAATGAATTCTTTTATGTTTTAAGGACAATTCCTAGACCCTATAAAATAGAACAAGATGCAATCCACAACTAGATGGCCTACAATGCTAATTTTCCACACCAAATGGTTGCAACTTGGAATAGAAAAGTACCTTAGGTGTGATTCAAGAAATTAATTTTTTTTATTTTTTTTGGGCAAGCTTAAGGAACCAGATGGAATCAACTAATACAAGGCGTTATTAAGATTAACACTGGTGATAGGTTAACTTCTAAGGCAACTATAAGTAGGGATTAGTCAAATTGATGATTAGTGCTGGTACTAGGAAGGCTCTTTGTGAGTTCCCATTACAAGTAGAAGAGTTAGCCGTCAATAATTCTTAGTTACTTGTGAACATAGCAGGTTCTGATCATAGAGACTAATGCAAGTAAAATTTTGAAGGCTTATAGTTGCTCCTTTTTGAAAATTTAAGAGTATCATTAAAGATACCAACCTTCCTTGTTAGTTTAGACTAATTAATAGAATGGAAAATAGTATCACGGACTCGGTTTCAAGCAACTTAAGAAAAGGTATTTGCATTAAATTGATTAATTAACATTCCAAACACCTTAAATTGTGTTGTGTCGGTTAGAATTTCCAAAATAGACTAATTGCAGAATTTCCAAAATAGACTAATTGCTCCTATACCTATTAATAGGGTCCTCGTAATTTTTCTTTTACTAATGAAACTTAACACACTGTTTAGAAATACTTGTGATGTGGAATTCATTTGATTTATAAATAAATTCTTTTATTTGTACGATAAAATAAATAAGCAACTAATTTGGTGACTTGGGCTCCGTTTGTTTGCTGTAAAATATTCTTCCGGAAAACATTTTCCTACTTTTATGGTGTTTGGTAACACCGAAAAATTGGTCAACCGGAAAACATTTTCCAGTCAAAAATGGTGGGCTACTTTTTGGAGATTTTCCGGTGTTTGGTAACACCGGAAAATTGGTCAACCGGAAAACATTTTCTGGTCAAAAATGGTAGACTACTTTTTAGAGATTTTCCACTGTTTGGTAACACCGGAAAATTGGTCAACTGGAAAATATTTTTCGGTCAAAAATAACGGCTAGTTCAAAATTTGGAAAAATATTTTCATTTCTTTGGGAGATGAAAACATTTTTCGGAACTTAACCACCCTTATTTTATGTGTATTTTTTTTTGTAAATCTCATGTCAGAAAATATTTTTTATTGTACATCCAAACACAAGAAAATATTTTCCAGTATTCTATTTTCCAAAAAAATATTTTCATCTAATAAGTTATTTTACGAAAACAAACAGAACTCAGGAAAATATTTTCCTCTGAAAACATTTTTCAAGAAAACATTTTCCACTAAAAACATTTTCCATAAGCAAGTTATTTTACAGTAAACAAACGAAGGAAAATATTTTATTTTTCAAGAAAACATTTTCCACAGAAAATATTTTCCACAAGTAAGTTATTTTACGGCAAACAAACGGAACCTTGAAATTATAAATTCAACCTCATGAGCAAATATTTGACCCGAATTTACAAATATTAAAATTTTAATTTATTTAAAAAGTGCTTCCAAACGAAAAAGGCTAGTTTTGCAAATGAATTATGCAAAATTCTATAGAATTCATTTGTTCTCAATTTGAAAAGACCAAAAAATAAAATAAACAAACATACAATCCAAAAAATGTCTAGGTCGCAATTTATCTTTTTTCAATTGTAGTAGGTAAATACCAGGCAAACTTGAAAAATTTCACCCAAAATCGAGACAAGTTAGCTATGGGGGCTTAATTAAGAAATTTGCAAGTTTAGGGGCTTAAATAGAAGCGTGGACATCATCAGTATTGTATTTTCAGAATCGATCCGGCGCGGATCTTGTTTGCTCACCCATTTTTCTTTTTTCATTTCTCCTTTCTATTTTCCCCAAATTGGAGGCTGAAGATGAAGAAGAGCAACACAGCAGCTGCTTTTATTGCTTTTGGCAGCTCAAGATCTAGACGAGGTGCATCTACTCTTTCCTTTATGCACCCACTACTAATTTTCTCATCACCTCTTCATACTAGTACAACCCACTGCTCCTTTTCACTAAAATCAAGATATGGGTTTGAATCCATTAAGGATGTTGATGATGCTATTTCTCTATTCCATCGAATGGTTCGATGAGTCCTAAGCCTTCAGTTGTAGAATACAATAAACTTCTGACTGTAATGGCCAAGATGAAACATTATTCGGCTGCGGTTTCTTTGTTCAAGAATATGCGCATTTTGGGTATTCCTGTTGACGAATATACAATGGCTATTGCAATCAACTGTTATTGCCATATGAAACGTGTCGATCTGGGTTTTGCAATCTTAGCCTGCTTTTTCAAGCTTGGCCATGTACCTAATTTCACTACCTACAACACTCTAATTAAGGGTCTGTTTTTGAACGATAAGTTTGTTGAGGCCGTAGAGTTATTCAAAAAGTTGTTCAGAGAGAACCTTTGTGAGCCTGATGAATTTACTTTCGCGACTGTATTGGACGGTTTGTGCAAATCAGGACATACAAACAAGGCTGTCGAGCTGCTCAGGGTATTGGAAAAAGGAAATTGCAAACCAACTGTCGAGTCGTATAACACTGTTATTGATAGTCTATGTATGGATAGAATGGTAGATGATGCTATGAACCTCTTATCTGAAATGATTGACAGGGACATTCCACCAAACATTGTCGCCTACAGTTCGTTAATTAATGGATTGTGTAATTTTGGCCTGTGGGATGAAGTTGAACTGTTGTTGAATAAGATGGCTGATTACAAAAACTCTCCAGATTTACATACTTCTAGTATTTTGGTGGATGCATTTTGTAAGGAAGGATTAATAGAAGATGTAGAGAATGTATTACAAATTATGATCCAGAGCGCTGTGCATCCTGACATAGTTACATATGGTGCACTAATGGATGGATATTGTTTGCAAGGCCGGTTAAATGAAGCAGAAAGAGTTTTTGAACGTTTGATGGCTGAAGGCTTGAAGCCTGACATTACTCAATATAACATATTATTGAATGGATATTGTAAAAATAAGAAAATAGATGATGCAATGTGCCTGTTTTGACAGATGCCTTGTCTAGGGTTGGTACCTGGCGCAGAGAGTTATAGCATCATGATATAGGGATTGTTCTGTGTAGGTAAATGCGCTACTGCAGAAAAACTTTTTGAGGATATGCAATTGACAGGCGTAGTTCCAGACACTTTCACTTACGGTATTATGCTAGATGGGCTTTGCAAGCACAGACCCATTGAAGAAGCTTTGTCCTTTTTCTATGATGTCGAGGGCAAGGGATTAGTTCGTTATATTTCTTTCGACAGTATCATGATCAACGGACTATGCAAGAGAGGGAAACTTGATGTTGCTAGCAATATGTTCAACAATCTTGCTTCCAAAGGGTTGCATCCAAATGTTACGACATACAATATAATGATAAAGGGGCTTTGTCAACATATGTTCTTGGAGGATACGAAGAAGCTTTTTGAGAAAATGGAAAATAGCGGTTGTTTGCCAAATGAAATTACTTATAATGTTATTATCCAAGAATTCTTAAAGCAGGGTATCTCTCATGATACGACGATGTATCTCGAGTAAATGGTCAAATGAGGTTTCTCACCTGATTCGTCTACATTACCATATTGATACATCTACTCCCCGTAGAAGGTCAGGATCTTTTGTTTCAGAATATGATTCAGAAATTGGTTCTAAATGATAAAAAAAATCTCTAAGTTTCTGGTGTTACATTATGTTCCTCACTTCAACAGGAGACGTTGAAAGTTGGTAAGACATGATCTCTAGGTTTTTGCAGCTTTGTTATATTTTTATAATTTATAGTTTGATTATATTTGGAAAGAAATTCTTATCATGTAATGTTTCTTGGCAAATTTTTTTGTGTTGAACCTGAGAAAATGTCTCTATCAATCTTTTCTGGATCATGGTATTTGATATAATATATGTCTAGAGGGAGATGCTAATAACAATAAGTTTGTTATCCCTTGACACAGCCTTGAAGAAGTTTGAAAAGAAAGTTTGTTTCTGTAAGCTGAATAGTAGCTTTGAAGCAAAATCTGGCATATATATCTGTAGCAACGAGCTAGTGAACCTGATATCAGGAACATTAGGGCGGAAGATAGTTTTTACTGTGGCAGAAGATCAGGTGCTCTTGTGAATCCTTCCATTGTTAAATGTGGCATATCGTTTTCCATTGTACAATTTCATAATTGTGATGTTGGCTTGATTTTTCACAAGTAAACATGGTATAGATGTGGAGTTTGTATTAGAGAATCTGTGCTATTTCACTATGTCAAAAGACTTGAAATGCATGACAAAAGCAAAGTGGGAGGCATTCAGCTCATGATAAGCCAAGTAGTGGATTTGTGTAAGGTATTAAATTGTGCAATTTTTTGTCATGTGATTTTCTATTTGAAGTCTAGGCAACTGATATGTATTCATTATGTCTATAATAACCTGTAAAATCTGGAACTAAATTATGTCTCCATTTTGTAGCATACTTCTTACTCATAACTGTGCCTATGAACTTTAGTACCTAAACACGTAAATTATGAAATATGTTTGACTGTGAAAAGCATCAGGCTTAGGCCCAGGTTCAATCCCCTGAAATATGTATCCAAGTCAGAAACCCAAAGCCCAAATTGTGCACAGATGCTCAGTTGAATGAGCAGCTCAGACCTCCATCCCCTCCTGCACGTTGACTTCCACCTCTCCTTGGATATTTTTGAAACTGAAAGCGAAGAAGTTTCTTTGACATGTGTTCGGTTCAATTTTCTCCCTCTGCCCTGATTACTTTGTGCAAAGAGCTGCAAATGTGGCAGTGAATTTTGTTGCTTGATCAATTAGGTGTGGGTGTTTCCCATTAGATTGGATTTGTAATGTCCCACCCCCTTTAGCCTCTGTTTTGTTCAGTGATCTTCCCCCTCTAAGGGTTGGTTAACTTTGTGATTAATCAATACATTGATTTCAGACTGTTTGTATATACTTCCTTCAAAATCTAGCTGTTTCCCCAGACAAGAGAAAGTCAAAAATGAGGAAGATGGGAATATACATCGCTCTGAGTGGGGTTGCTTTTGCCATAAGCATTGGTATCGTGGCAGCTTTCTTGATCATTCGAGGGAGGAAGAAAAACGACTCGTGCAAGACTGAAGATGGGGAGCTACAACAGCTTAAGTTGAGTATAAGAACTGTCAGTGAAAAAAGAGTTTTATTTGATGGATCTCAAGATACTCTTGATGGTCAGATTCTTGATACCACACCAGATAAGACGATGGTGGAGATATACACTCTTGAGCAACTGAAGAAAGCGACGGAGGACTTCAATCCCTAAAAACTCCCTAGTCTCGATGCGGAATTCAGCCTTGATAAGGGGTTTGTTCTTGTGATTGATGATTAAAAACAATTCCAGAGCAGCTTTGGCCTCACCATGATAAGAGGTATATTCTACACTTACCAGGTGAAGACATACATCAGCATCGGAAGATCGAGTTTGTGGATAAACAGAACCAAGCAGTTGCAAGTTTTACAAGGGATTGGAAAGCTTTCGACTGGACAAAACAGCTAGATTAATTGTTTATCTTGAAGATTCCGACGGAGCAGCTAGCCAGCAATCATACTCTTCGATATATATGGTGGTGAAATTCCTTATGCTTGAAATGGTTAGAAGGATATCGTCAACTGTGGATCTAAATAAATCTTCGTTCATGTGCAATATCCTTTAGAGGAAATCTCTAGAAAAAGAAGGTACAATATCAAATGAAATATGGGAAGGCCATGTATTGATTAACGCTTCAAATTTAACAAATATTCGAGATTCACCCTTGTACGTGTATTTAACTTCTTGTGATTGACTCATGAAATTGCTTCTTTTGTAAGATTGTCTAACTTGCATTTTGTTATAAAAATGCGTAAAAGCTAGAACCACATTTCGTCCGCATTTTAAAGCATACTTATAACTGCTTTGTTTTGCCTATGAAATATGTCGCAGAGGGAAAAAAGTGAGTCTCACATAAAAGGAGTTGAACGGCCGTTGACCTAATAAAAGATCAATTCCACACTTAATTTTCAGACAAATGTTCAAATTAAACTTTTAGCTACATAACAGTCATAGAGCATAAATCTGTCCATACATGTACATACAAACAAATGTAGTTTCTTTAGATTTCTCTTTTAAAAAAAATATTTTTTACAAGATCATCATATTGCTAATTGGCACTGACATCCTCATCAGACTAATAAATGAATCGTTGGAGAATTTAGTTGTTTTACATGGATAAATTAGGTGTATATGATCTTGAGTTCCTCCACTTAGTACCAATTAGTTTTAGGATAAAAGCTCAGACAATTAGTTTTAAGATGGAAGCCTAGACTAATCTATCATAATGATATCAGAGCTGGCCTCGGTCTTCGCTGCTCTTGTGCCGCATTACTTGCTTTCAACAGTTGACTTAAATCATGAGTCACACGTGAAGGGGGTTGTTAGAGAATTCAATTATTCCACATGAATAAATCAAGATATTTAAGGGGGTGTTGAAAAACCAATTGTCCTAAATGGATAAATCAATATATTTATAGGGTGTTGAAAAATCAATTGTCCCACATAGATAAATCAATACATTCAAGACAATATGAGATCTTAGACTACTATACTTTATACCAATGAACTCAGGCTAATCTATCACATACGTGATTGAATTACCTTGTATGTTACAGCGTAAGCATTTTTTATAATGATGATTCTATCATGTTGTTGAAACAATCTCTAGAAATGATGTATTTGCAAATCCAACAGTACTGTAATACCCCTATCAGGTGCGAATCGAGATAAATTGATAGATTATTAAGAAATGAACTATTAGCATTTTAACGCATTTGAGTTAAATACTTGATTGAAATGTATCAAACGTGATGCCGAGACATTTAAAATAGATATCGAGTTCAATTAAATAAGTTTTACTCGGAAGTTACAAATTAGTTGTGGGCCAACTTCAGAATAAAAAATGTATCGATTGGAGAATATTTAGGAGGCAAATTATATATGGATGGAAGGCTCTACGAGTCTAGTTTCTAACACTTCAAACGGTTCGCGAATTGGAAATTCGTGTCTAGTTTCTAACACTTCAAACGGTTCGCGAATTGGAAATCTCTAGCATAAGTTATGATCGTTTTAGCAAACTGTCTGAAATGCCTCTAAGACACGAAAATGCAAGCTTAAGGGGTCATTTTGTAATTGTGCATCTTAATAGCAAAGTATCCTATATCTAGAAGCTTCTAAAACCTGGGAGATTAATTTTTTTTTTGGAATTTTCTACTATACGGTTGCGGAAATTTCTTCCGCAACTGATTAAACAAGCAAAGTTCTTTCCGACTAACACGTGGTAGCGCAACATGTGATCTTTGAATTTAAAATATGGGATGAATGAGATGAAATGAATGAAATGGACATGACTAAAAAATAATAAATATGTAAAATGACCTAAATGAACAAGAAAGTAAAGACAAAAAAAATGCAAATGACAAATTTAGGTCTCATGTAGTGTTATTTATTTATTTAATTTTTGTTCAAAACTTGTCCCCACGTTTAGTGTTAGTCTCTTTCTTTTATTTTTTTATTTTCAAAAAAATGTAGTAATGTAACAACCATGTATGCAATCAACGTAGCCAAAAAAAAAAAAAAGAATTTGCACGCAGTGCTGTATACATTTTACCATTTGTACTTCAACAATGTCAGCTAATCCAACCATTAATATAATTAGTTTGTAAGATCTTTGATCGGATATTTTTTTATATTTTTTTTATCTTTGTTGTGACCGTGAATGAACTTCGCATGTGTCGCGAGTTTTATCCTTGAAATTAAAGGTTTTAAATTCGAATTAAAAAATAGAGTTACATTAGGTAATTAACTGTCAGCGTAAAATACATCGGTATTTCTACGTATCAATTTGAGACATCATGATATAACCATTGTGAAGGCTTGATTTGGTTTCTGATAAAAGTGAGAGGTATCGACAAATTCATATAATCAACACTTAGTGAAAAACGCTTGATTTGGTTTCTGATAAATCTTTTAAGTTCACACAAGAATTTAAAATCTAGGACACATGATAAAAGAATTCAAAATCTTTCTGTAATCATAACCAAAAAAAGAGAATGTGCATGCCATCCTTTAATTTCTAGCAAACTATTTTACTCACAATTAATGATAAGAGAAATCAAATCGTTGTCAAAATATGATAAAAGTAATTTTTAAATCAAAATCCTTTTACAATCAACATAGCCAAAAAAAAAGGAATTTGCGTGTCATCCATTACTCTCTCAGCAAAGCATTTAACTCACAATTAATGATAAAAGAAATCAAATCGTTGTCAAGATCTCATAAAACTGCACCTAACCTAACTATTATAATCAATCGAAGTATAAAAGGTAAATGATGCATATAGTCCCTATTGTTTCCTAAAAATTTAATTTAGTGCATACACGTGACCCCTATTTGGGGACTAAAATAATTTTGTTTTAAAAAATAATAGGGATTAAATTGGTTAGTTTTGAATAATATAAACAATTTTGAATCACTTTTGTACATATTAATTTTTTAGAACATTAAAGACTAACTTAAAAAAAATATGTAAATAATAAGGACTATATGCATAATTTACCCAACTACAAATATGAAATCAAAGTATGTGATTAAGAAGGACAAAATGTGTGTATATCTTGTAAATGGAATGTGAATGGGTGTTTGGTAGTGGAAATGCTTGGGTCTTGTAACTGAAAAGACTACATGAAATGAAGAGCAAAGGATAAATAGGTAATTCTTCATTTGATATTTCCTATGCATTAAGGGCATATGAGTAAATGATTTATGAATTGACATTTTTTGAACTAGAAAAAAGGCCATTAATGTCCACTCCCATTGAATTAACGGTGGGACATGCCTTTACTGATGTGGCATGAACCGTATATGAGACGAACCCTTTTTTTTATATTGGAAACAGCCTATTCACGTGAGGGAGGGAGATAAAGAGGGAGAGAGAAAAGAAGAAGAAGAAGAGAAGCAAGAAAATTATGCTGCACAATTTTGAAAATATGGACGATCAGAGGGCCATTTGTGGTTCGATCGAGCTGAAATTTTGTGTATGTGTTCACAACTCGTGGGTTGAAGTCTTCAATATTTACGGTCAGAATTTGATTTTGAGCTCTTTAAGTTCCGTTTTTGCTGTGTGAACAGTAGTGATGTGTTTGGAGATTTATCTCCATCTTTCTAAGTGAGGGGATTCTTAAAGGTTTTGATAGTTTTAAGCTTGATTTAGGTATGAATCCATGTATTTATGATATTTTTTGTTGATCAAGCAAGAATATCTTGTTTAGAATTGATTTGCAGTAGTAAATGTGTTTTAATGCTTGATTGAATATTAAATTTCATGTGTTGGCAAGTATATTGTACGTTGAAATTATGGTTAGATGTAAGGTTAAACTTTGTTCTTAGCTTAAGCATAGAATTTATATGTTGTATATATAAGTTGGAAAAATAATTTTATGGCTTGGGAGCAAAGTTGGTGGATAGTTAAAGTGTATATGTGTGTATGAAATGGTTATTGGGTTAAAAGATGGTTGGTTATGTTTGATTCTTGGTTATGGATTGAAAGCTTAGATTGTATTATGGTGGAAGATTAGTGTTTTTTAAAGTAAATGAATGTATGTTGGGTTGGTAATTGATGGAAATTTGGGTTAATTGTTGTAGAATGGTCACTTGGTAGAAAGGGGATTAGTTCTTTAGAAAGGGGGTTGATGGCTTGTATGCTAATTTTGGTGTAATTCATGTTGTTTTGAGTGAATATGTGTATGTGATTTAATGATTGATGGAATTTGGACTTGCTAGGTGAAGTTATTGTTTTGAAAGATGAATGGAAAATCAAAGCTTAGGCTTGGGTAAAGTGAATGCTTGGTGATAATAAATGCTTGTTGGAAATGAATCCTAGTTGGGTCATAATTGCTTAGGTGGAATTAATGTCTAAGTGGTATAAATACATAGGCGCATTGAAGGCTTAAGTAAAAAGAAGGAGTGCTTGAAATGAATCCTATCAAACACGTTATTTAAGTGCTTATTGATTACTAAAGTGTTTATCAAATGTCAATGTGATACTAAAGTGTTATTGTTTGCTTAAATGTTAGAGGGACAACCTACTTTGTTGTCCTCTCGCTTAAAGTGCATTGAATGAATGTTCTAATGATTGATTGTGTATTATCGAGAGGTTGCAACATTTTATCGAGGCACGGTAGTGTTATGTCTCCACTGGGCAGTAGCGGGCTTGCCAGTGGTTGGTTACACAGCCTCCGCGACTTATTCCCCCACTCGCATGGTCGGTGAAAGCTATAGGGTGTTGGGTTGTAGGATTTCGGGGTATATCCGGAGTACACCCACCGGTGTTATAAGGGGATTATCGACATCGCAAGCGCATTGGAGCAAAGGAAGCGGGAGTGATAAAGTCGAATGAAAACCATATCCTTTTCTTGAGTGGTTTTAAAGCTTTATTGTTACTTATTGAACTGTTATATATTTTCTTATAATGTTTAATGCTTATATGTTTTCTATTAATGTTAAATTGCTTGCATATCTCATGGCATTCATGCATCACGAAAAGGTTTTCCAAAGCCTCCCGTGTTCCCCTCTCACTGAGCTTTATGGCTCACCCCTTTCATTTTACAAAATGTTTTCAGGTGAACTCTTGGGATTCAGAGATTAGTGTCGTCGAGAAGATTTTGAGAGATCCTTTGAGTTTGTACAACTAGTTTAAATTGTGAAATCTCTTGTAATAGAAAATGGTTATAAAGAGTTATTGTAATGGATTCTTGAATTATATCGAATGTAATGGAAGGATTTTAGTTGCTCTGATGTACTATTTTATGGGTATTAGTGAACGGGGTACTGTATTGTGCCTTAGCGGACTTAGAAGGAGCGATCTTCTTAAGCCTGTGGCATTACGATCACGTTAATGTTTTGTGAATTCGTGATTATTCTATGGTATCAGAGATTTTATTGATAGGGGTCGTACGTACCCCTTCATATAATACTCTACTATCAAATGTTTACCATGTCATTGAAGTTTAACACCATTTTATTAATGCGAATCTACCTACACAAAAAAGGGAAAAAAAGATATCCATCCAACACATTACTGTGGGTATTATTATGGGGTGTAATCCTCTTATGATAATAATAGTATTCACTTCTGTACGAGTCATCTTTTAGAATAATTTCAGAGCATTATTCATTTTCTTACACTTATAATATGATTAATCAATGTCATTGCTAATAAAATATGTTATATATAAAATAGTGAGATATCATGTGCTCTTACAACGATATAAAGAGTTATAATTAAATTTTGGATAAAAATATAATGATCATTATACTATAAAGTACTAATGGAGTATAAAAAGATGAAATAATTTTGGTAACTCTAAAAGGGATTGAGGTTATTTGGGATTCATCCATAAACTCGTAGGGCTATTTATCTTTTACCACATTTCCTATTACAAAGGTGGATCCATATTGGGGACATAGGATAATAGGCTTCATTGAACCTGAATTTTTCTTAAATATAAAGATATTTTAAAGGTATTTTTAGTTTGAAATATTAATCTAACCCTTACTGACAAGGGGGTACCTGAGCCAAAACCAACGTAATCAGGTCATCTCTCGATCTCACTACGTGACCCGACCCATAATTGACCTGTGCGAACTCTAACGGTCATGACCAGCGTTTCGGATGGGACATAAAGCAGATGTCGGGCTCAGACTAAGGGGTAGTGACTCTGTGACGCCCCGAACCAACATTCCCACTCCTGCAGGATACTCCCTGGACTTAGGGCCCAAGCGAGCACCGAGGCCATGGCGAGTGGGCCCAGAAGTGCACTATGCAGTATTGTCCGCTGTAGAGCCCATACCCCTCAAGAATTTGTCTTCGCCTAGCCACTGCCAGGAAAAGCACGATGCACGATATGAGGAGACTTCTCCTTATATCTAGTAGCCCAAAGACCTTCGCATCTGATGTGAGATATTTTACCTGTCCCCCCTTGGGGACCCAGCATCCTCGCTGGCCATACGAACGCGTTGACTTTGATACCACCTTTGTAACGCCCCGAACCAACACTCCCACGCCTGCAGGATACTCCCTGGACTTAGGGCCCAAGCAAGCACCGAGGCCATGGTGAGTGGGCCCGGAAGTGCACTATGCAGTATTGTCCGCTGTGGAGCCCATACCCCTCACGGATTTGTCTTCGCCCAGCCACTGCCAGGACAAGTGCGCTGCACGATATGAGAAGACTTCTCCTTATATCTAGTAGCCCAAAGACCTCCGCGTCCGATGTGGGATATTACAGACTCTATCCACTAGGTAATAGCCTTGTCTAACGGGTACGCGGCGCGGGCAGACCAGTAGCGTGTCAGGCAGCATTAGGCATTAATTGCTGCCCGGACCCCAAATTAGTATATATAGAGCTCTTTTCCATATTTATGAGGTAACTGAAATCGTGCAATTAATACTCTCAACTACCTAATCGCACAACTCGGACAAGCTAATCATTCTCACACCCGAGAAAAAACACGGGCCTTTACCCCCGCGTTTCCTTCTCTTCCTTGTACAGGTTTAGGTGCTGAGGTCAGACACTGAGCTCGAGTAGTTGAAAGTTTCCACCCTCAACAGTTTGGCGTCATCTATGGGAAGAGTAATCCTATTCTCTCCTCACCACCCACTGAGAAACTACCATGGTACAAACTAGAAGTCATAACTTGTCAGTAGAAGACTCACCCCCCTCGGGCGAGAGTCTCGAAACCACACAGCACTTAGCCAAAATCTAACCCAAATCGACGTTGGAATGAGCCAACGTATACACTTAGCCTCACAAGACACCTAACCCGAATGTGATGAATCCATGGCCAACTTGGCCCCGAAAATGAATTTGTTGTTTTGAATATTTGGAGAGCTCAAGGAGTAGGTAACGCGGTTAGTTGCGGGTCAGTCAGCCCCTTCGGCCACTGCACCTCAGAAGACACGACCTCAATTCTGTATCCCTGTCCCTAGGCAGGCTCGGGCATAGGATACCGAAGAAGCTCTTGGAGCGACCAGCTAGCCTGAAGGGACCAAAACCAAGAGAGGACCCCACATGGACCCCGAGCAGGCTAAGACTACGGCTGCCATAACCAGTCATTAACCAACTCGGTATCAGTCATCTTGCTCCTGAGATCCTAGCTACGCCCTTGCCCACGGGTAACCGGATACCCCACCTAGCGATGTATAACGGGAACGGGGACCCTACTAGCTACCTGTTAAATTTTGATCATCATATGACTCTCCACGATATGACGGACTTGATGAAGACGAAGATATTCCCGACCACCTTAGTGGGCAATGCACTGGACTGGTTCTAGAAATTTTGTCCCGACTCGATTGAGAACTTCCATCAGATAATCAAGGAGTTCTTGTCCCGCTTCATCGGAAGCCAACGTGCAACCTGCCATACCTCGTCGCTGTTGTTGGTAAAACAGCAGAAGGGAGAAGGCTTGAGGGCATACTGATCGTAACTCAGTGTGCGTATAAAAAGTATGTAAAATTAACCAAGTTTTAAAACCCGCAAGTGCACAGATCATGTAGTGTAGTATGCTCTGAGTGCAGAGTCAAATTCTTCAGGCAAGCTCGTTAGTTAGTTAGTGAAGTAGTGTGAGAATGTTTAAGTGAAAACATGACAGTTTGAAAAATGAGTTGAGTATCGTGCAAGAAAGGTAATTTAAACTAAACTAACTATGGTTTTGTAGAATACGAGAGAATAATGAAGCAGTTAATCTAGGCTCGGTATCCAAGATTATCTGATTCTATGCAAGGTTAAGCTACAAGAATTAACCTAGTTAATTTCCTTAGTCTGATTAAAGTCCCGATTACTATGTCTGTTATAAGTGTCGTTCTATCAACGAGTCTGTTATATAGTCGTAGTATGGATCTGTCCTTGTAACCTAGTATAACCAGTCTGTTTTAACTAAGTAATCAACAACTTCACGAGTTAGAAACTATGGTACAACCTATAGTCTCATGGAATCTATGGTACAACCTATAGATTCACTTATTAAAACACGGATATATTGTACAAAAGTAAAGCAATCATAACATCTACTATAAGCATTATGTATGAAATACAATGCTAAATTAATACAAGCCATATATTGCATTTAAATCAAATTATCTGAATCCGAGACTATAGATTAAAAGACTGTCATTTACAATATTCTCCCCTATATATAAATCTATTCAAACATTATAAATAAATACAAATTGTACAAATAAGAGAGTCGAGAAAGGCTCCCTCGTATTGATGAATGTATATTTCTGATTTTTCGTAATTGAGCAGAGGTTCCTTGTAAAAATAGCTATTCAGATAGAACTTCCCCCGAATAAGAGCTACTTGGACAGAACTTTCTCCGAATAAGAGTTTTTGTCAAAAGCCATTCGGGCATAATTTTTCCCATATTCTACAAACTAAAATTACAATATTATTTTAACCTAATACAAAACTAGCCTAACAAAAATTGACCTAAATTAAAACTAACTTGAAACTGTATTAAAAACTGATTGAATTCTTAGGACCAAGGGGTATTTATAGACCTCCCCTTAGCTTCTCATTAGACCACTCGGTGGAGGGGGCGGTGCTATGGCCCATGGGAGGCCATGGTTGTGCCAAACACACACCACGGTCCATTGAGGGGCTGTGGTGTGGGTGGTGGACACCCAGCCCACGCATGGCCATGTGTGGTCACGCGGGCAGGGCCGACGTGGCCTCACCACCAAATTAATATGCAAAAGCAGTTAGAAAAATGTGGTTTAAGTACTGCAATAACTGACATTTCAACATCCCCAAACCTAAATCTTGTTTGTCCTCAAACAAGATTGCTTCTAAACACAATGACTCAAAAATGAAAGATAACAAATTTTGCAAGTCAAATTTTGAAAACAGATTAATACAACCCATTCCAACCCATTGTCATGTTTTTTTAAAAAATGATTTTGAAAAATGCAATTCGCCATTTTTTTAACAAGTTCATCAGTTAATTTTAAGAGTAAGAAGAGAACCTTTACATAGTTTTCACAAATATATACTCTTTTGAAAATGAATTATTGATTGTTTCGGAGTATATATTTAGAAGTAAACTAAGCAGATTAAGTTCAATCAAACTCAAACTTTCGGGACCCGCAAACAGATTAGACTTTGATATTCTTACCTATTTGTAATCAAACTCTTGATCATGCCTTAACCCTTTTTACATTTGCCAGAAAAACAAAAGTACAACTTACTACCATATATGTTTAGTGCTCAGTTTTCTTTTGCTTTCTAGATATCCCATGTAACCGGTGGCGGACCCAGGCACCCGGGGTTAGGGTGTGCACTACAGGTATCTCGAGGTAGAGTTAATAACTGAGGTTGGAAAACTTATCTATCGATAAACTATTTAAGCACATTATAACAATTATGAAGAAATAAACACACTAAAGCATATAACAATTACAATCCTAGCAAAAAAAATTCTAACAATTACAAAAATAAAAGCACTAAAATATTTATGAAGTCTTTGTAAATAGAAAACTCAGTCCGCGTTATTGATCTGTAGGATGGAGGAAGAAGAAGATAGCCAACTTTGCTGGAAAAAAAAAAAGACATGGAAATTTTTGATGAAAAACACTTTTTGATCAAAAAGCAATCTTTAGTCTTTTTTATACTTTACCAAACATCAAAAAAGTCGTGGCTTGTACGGTGCAACACTGTACATTTTTGTTTTAATATGTAATTACTAATTTACCCTTCACTTTTTTAGGGTAAACCTAGCATGTGCACGTGCACATGCTGGTACCAATGTAAATCTGCCACTGCATGTAACGAGCATTAAGGCCAACAATCCCAGCCAGATGGCCGAGGTTGCCAAGTTTTAAGGGACCCTTACATGTCTTAATCACCCAAGATATCCAAACTCGAAACTTTACACTATAGCATATATCCCAAATTAAAATGTTTAGGATAGTGGTGCTTTAAAGATTTGCAACATATTTACACCAAAACACTTCAAAAGTAAAGGTATGTACATCTTTTTTTTTCCCTTTTTTCTTCTTTTTTTTTCTTTTATCCATACCATATACATACAAATGTGACAGAGTAACAGAGCAGAATGAGAACTAGAAGTTCTCATAACAAAGGGTAATCATATCTCAATCTTTTCAAATTCACAAACTCATCAATTGAAGAAAAGAAGAACAACTTAAGTTTACTTATGAATATAATAACCCAAAGTTTTTTCTTTTAGTCATTTCTCGGAGTTTTTTCACAGTACTTAGCTAAAAACACAGGTTCTCAAATCATCTAAAACATCTTCCTCTAAAAAAGTAAGGTAGCAAATACTCTTTCTCAAGAAATATGTTCATCACATGATCTTTTTCTTGCATATTGAAAAATGTCATCATGAAATATCGCACCCCCATGCCGAAACTTTGTTTGTCCTCAAGTAAATAGCAATGTAAAACAATGAGAGTGTAATATGCAAGTAACAATATAATGACAAATGTTACATCCCCAAACCTATGGTTTGCTCACTATTCAACATATATTGATTAGGTTCAAAGAGAAATGTAGTAAGGAAAGAAATCACCTGATATCAAACATTTTTATGTTGATGTATAAGAATGTGTCTATAACCTTTGTCAAAAGATGAATCGTTCTACAACTCATTAAAGATTAGTAGACAAAATTTTATAGGATTATCATCAATACAATAAAAATGGTTAGCTATACTAAATAAAGGAAATTTTTCACAAATAGTCCCTATTGTTACCTAATTGTCTCAGTTTAGTCCTTATTATTTTATTTGTCTCAATTTAGTCCTTACTGTTTGCAAAAAAATCCTAATTTCGTCCCTATTGTTTAAAATTTCTCAATTTCATCCTTATTGTTTCTCAAAAAGTTTCAATTTTGTCCTTATTGTTTCTAAAAAGTTTCAATTTCGTCTCTATTGTTTTCTTAAAGTTTCAAATTTGTACATATTATTCAAGGACTAAATTGAGATTTTTTAAGAAACAATAGGGACAAATTTGAATTTTTTTGAAAATAATAAGGACGAAACTAAAACTTTTGGCAAACGTTAAGGATGAAATTGAAAAACTTAAAGCAATAGGGATGAAATTGAAACTTTTGGGAAAACAATAGGGACTAAATTGAGACATTTTAAATAATAGGGACCAAAACTGAAATTTTTTGCAAACAATAGGGACTAAATATGAGATTTTCCCCTAAATAAAAATAAACAAAACAAATGTATAGGGGAGAAACTAAAAAAAAATATGATCACAGAAAATAACTAATATATTAAGCAAATAATTTAACTACCCAGACCATTTATACTCTTTTATGGGGTTCTAGAGTTGTATTAAAACTACTTTGAGTACTAGTTTTTCCAGAGATTTCTGCGCTCACAACATTTAGTGCTTTCCTTTGGCATACTAAAGGCCACAGCCAGTTCCATAGGGTCAAGGATACTACAGTGGGTTTGTACATTATAGACATTACATCTGGTGTATGCTCACACTCCTAACTACCTTATCAAGTAATACCCAACAGACCCAAACTACATTAAGTTGATGGAGTAGCTCACACTATAAGACATAGTTGCACAATTAAGCCAACTGCACACAGAAACATACAGTGACCACTAGTAGTATGACAATTGTACTTCTATTAATGTTCCATAGGGTTAAAAACCCAAACTACATAAAGTTGCAAAAAGATTCACAAGGTAAATGTAAACGACAAAAATTAAACTAAAACATTAAAGTATTGAAAAGAATAGTAGGTTGCCTCCTAGTAGCGCTAAGTTTTACGCCCTCAGCCAGGCGCAGATGTTAGAGCCATCTATGTTTAAATTTCTTCAATACATATTGCCTGATAATCCTTTCAGCACAGATTTTGAATGGAAAATGATCATACAATAGATTATTCATTCTTTCTACATAACATGACTTTTCCAAATCACATTGAAAATATGACAATTCCCATCTTAATGTGATATGTGTGGGTATGTTCTCAACTATGTCAATATGGGCCATAGTTTATTGTAAAACATTGTGTCCAAATTTCAATTGGTCAACCCATAAGTTAAAAAGCAAATAATATATTATTCAGAAATGGGTCAAATCCAAATTGTGCCTCCATGGGTAATGTTGTGAGCTTTACAATAGAGGAAGGCGTATCAAATGAAGAAGTAAGATAACTTTCAACAGGAGAGAGAATGTATGTCAAAGCTTCCTTATCAATATTATAACCAGTTAAAAGGGTCATAAAAGCATTGGACTCATTCTTATGATCAAATTGATACAAAAGTCGTTCAATCTCATTAACTTATTCTTCAGGAGATAAGAAGGATGGAGGGATCAAAGTAGACTCAATAGACTCGTCCTGACAGAGTATGGATTCTATGAAAGTGGGTGCACCCATCTTCCTTGAAGAGGAATCAGAGTTGAGTTGAGTTATGATATCACTAAGGTCATCCTATCATTCTAAGTAAGACATTTCATTATCTTTTTCCTCAAATTCATTTTCCCTATCAGATTTTTTCTAATTAATCTTGCTCATTACATTAGTCTGGTCACATGTTATTTCATCAAAGGGGTTCATAATAGACTGAATGTATTGAACTAAAGATTGAAGCATGTGAGCATTGGATTTGACAAGTTGAGAAAGTTTATCAAACTTGTCATTGGACATGGATTTAGGAGGTTCAAAGTCAACCAAATCATCTTGGTGATCATTTTGTTTGAAAAGATTAAATATAGGGTCACTAGAAGATTCAGATTGAAAAGGTAAAGGGAGTTGGCTTTCAAAGTTTTGAGAAAAATTTTCTTGACCCCAAAGTGATGGCTGGTTTTGCCATTCTGGAGTGTGTGCCTCAGCCATATTGTCTACCTCGATTCTAGTGTTACATTATCTACCCCTATTATCTCTACAAAATACTTCTACCTCATCAACTTGGTTTTGGGTAGTTTCGTGATGAATGAAACTAGATTGGTCTTGCGAACTCATAATAGGTTGAATAGGGTGCTCGTCTTTCACCCAACCATTTGTACTCTCGGCTAGTTGACCGATTTGGTCTTGTAGCCTATCTATGGATTGGTGGTTCAAAGTCAACCCAATCATCTTGGTGATCATTTTGTTTGAAAAGATTAAATATAGGGTCACTAGAAGATTCAAATTGAAAATGTAAAGGGACTTGGCTTTCAAAGTTTTGAGAAAAATTTTCTTGACCCCAAAGTGATGGCTGGTTTTGCCATTCTGGAGTGTGTGCCTCAGCCATATTGTCTACCTCGATTCTAGTGTTACATTATCTACCCCTATTATCTCTACAAAACACTTCTACCTCATCAACCTGGTTTTGGGTAGTTTCATGATGAATGAAACTAGATTGGTCTTGCGAACTCATAACAGGTTGAATAGGGTGCTCGTCTTTCTCCCAACCATTTGTACTCTCGGCTAGTTGACCGATTTGGCCTTGTAGCCTATCTATGGATTGGTGGTTGGATTCGACAAGTTGGACAAGTTGGCTAATCTTGTCATCGAAGTTTGGTTCAGGAGAACTAAGTTCAACCGAGCTAGGATAACAAAAGTTTTGATTGAAAGAGTTAATTTCGAAGCTTTCGATAAACTCGGAAGAATTGAAGTTAAGGTTTTGAAATATATTTTCAAAATTTCGAGGCAGAAAAGAAGAATTGTTTTTATCCCAAAATAAATTTTGATGATTTTGCCACTTTGGATTATATGTATTAGAATACAAATCTTTGTTTGAAAAATAACCCTGACCAGTAGAATCATGACTGTGTAAAAACTTGGAATTTTGGGGAAAATTTACAATGGTACGCCCAAATTGAGAACAAACTTTACGTGAATTTGGGATAGGGAGGTGAGGTATGTCATTAAAAGCCTATTGATCAGATGAAACATTAAAATGAGTCATTTTCCAATCAACTAAATTTTCCCATTTTTCTTAGAATAAAATAAATAAAGCAGATAAAACAAACACTTAAACAAGTTCACAAATAAAATATCAAAAACTAAACTACACCGTGTTTCCCTGGTAATGACGCCAAAAACTTGATCGTAACTCGGTATACATATAAAAAGTGTGTAAAATTAACCAAGTTTCAAAACCCGCAAGTGCATGTATCATGTAGTGTAGTGTGCTTTGAATGCAAAGTCGAATTCTTCAGGGAAGCTCGTTAGTTAGTAAGTGAACTAGTGTGATAATGTTTAAGTGAAAACGTGACAGTTTGAAAAATGAGTTGAGTATCATGCAAGAAATATAATTTAAACTAAACTAACTATGGTTTTGTGGAATACGAGGGAAAGGATCTAGGGGGCCAGATAAGTAATTAGGCAGTTAATCTAGGTTCAGTATCCAGAATTCTCTGATTCTATGCAAGGGTTAAGTTACAAGCGTTAACCTCGTTAATTTCCTTATTCTGATTAAAGTCTCGATTACTACGTTCGTTATAGGTGCCGTTTCATCTACGAGTATCTTATATAGCTGTAGTATGGATCTGTCCTTGTAACCTAGTGTAACCAATCTATTTTAACTAAGTAATCAACAACTCCACGAGTTAGAAACTATGGTACAAGCTATAATCTCATGGAATCTATGGTACAACCTATATATTCACTTATTAAAACACGGATATATTGCACGAAAGTAAAACAATCATAACATCTACTACAAGCATTATGTATGAAAGACAATGCTGAATTAATACAAGCCATATATTGCATTTAAATAAAATTATCTGAATCCAAGACCATAGATTAAAAGACCGTCATTTACAATATCCTCCCCTAGATAAAAATCTACTCAAACTTTATAAATAAATACAAGTTGTACAAATAAGAGAGTCAAGAAAGGCTCTCCCGTATTGACGAACTTGTATTTTTGGTTTTACGGAATTGAGTAGAGGTTCCTCGCAAAAATAGCTATTTGGCCAAAATTTCTCCCGAATAAGAACTACTTAGGCAGAACTTCCCCAGAATAAGAGCTTCTGTCAAAGGCTATTTGGGCAGAATTTCTCCTGCATTCTACAAAGTAAAATTACAATATTATTCTAACCTAATACAAAACTAGCCTAACAAAAATTGACCTAAATTAAAACTAACTTGAAACTATATTAAAAACTGACTGAATTCTTAGGACTAGGAGGGGTATTTATAGACCCCCTCTTAGCTTCTCATTGGACCACCCGCTAGATGGGGTGGTGCCATGGCCCAATGGGATGCCATAGTATGCCAAACACACACCACGGCCCAATGAGGGGCTGTGATGTGGGTGGTGGCTGCCCAGCCCATGCGTGGCCACGTGGGCAGGGCCGACGTGGCCATGTAAGGCCATAGGGGCAGAGTCGACGTGGCCATACGAGGCCACGTGGGCAGGGCCGACGTGGCCTTACGTGGCCAGGCGAGTAGTGCTTGTGTGGTCATAGAGGCCATGTATGACAACGTGGCCTACATGCGCCGGACATACATCGGTCCCCACCTTACTTGCGTCGTCGGTACTGGCCTGATTTTTTGACGCTTTGAAAAAATCTTAAAATAGGCCTTCCTTGATAAGTTCGTCATCGTGAACTTGTTTATGTGCTCTGTTGGGCCAAATTATTTCTCTACGAGCTCCTTTTGTCCCTAGTTCTCTAATCTTATTCGTTCTTCAACTCTTTGGCTTGCAATTTGAATTGTGCTTTCGGCTCAGTTCTTTCATTTCCACGACTAACGTACATTGCATCAAAAATGTATTAAATGTAACGTTCAAACCCCAAGTTAATATGCAAAAGCAGTTAGAAAAATGTGGTTTAAGTACTGCAATAACAGACATATCACATACACATCCCGATTCAATGAAGAATCCCACAAAATCCCCAATCTGGAGGACTCCATGGCATTGATGGCCTATCAAAGAGAGCTCAGGTCGGGGTCACTCACCTCTTCCTTGGTTATCGACCCGGTGGATACTGTAGCCGAGCTGATAGTGAGAGCCGAAGGGTACATCCACTCTGAGGAAAGAGAGATGGCGACAAGGAAAAGAAAGGCTGAAAGAAGAGGGAAACCCCCTCTAGGGTCCAGCCCGGGGTCAAGGCCCCAAGTGATCGGGGCAAACAGTAACAACAACAGCAGAAGTAGGGCCCGAGATTCACTATGTTCACACCACTTAACACTCCAAGGGAACAAATCCTGATAGAGATCTAACATCAGAATCACCTGCCCCCTGCGCTCAAAATGTGAGGCCGACTCGAGAAGTGTAATAAGACTAAATATTGATGATATCACATGGACTACGAACACACCACCGACGAATGCAAAGACCTGAAGCAAGAGATCAAGTCTTTATTAGCTTGAGGTCACCTGAGGAGGTATGTTGACCATCAGCCGCCCCGAAATCCCGACCTGAAAAGAGGTAGGGAGAAGGAGAGAAGTCCCCCAAGACGACCTTTAGGGGGTAGGCACCTTGCTATGGTTGAAACAATCACAAGAGGGTTGGCGTCAAGTGGTGAAACCTCGGCAGGTCAGAATGGGTATGTACAAGCCGAGCGTGAATATGGGCCAGTTGCGGGCTTTGTCGGAGGATCGGAGATACTCACATTCTCTTCAGATGATCTTGAAGGGGTGATACATCCACATGATAACCCCTTAGTAATCAGCACCGAGATAGCTAATATTACTATCAGAAGACTGATGGTGGACACCGGGAGCTCGATAAAGGTCATTTTTCTGAATGTTTTTGAGCAGATAGGGCTAGATCGAGGTCTGCTAGGACTGTTGAAAAGGACTCTTGCGTGATTCATCGGGCATGACCACAAGACTGAAGGGGTAATTAACATTCCCTTGACTCTAAAAGATGGTGATAAATGAGTCTTTATGCAGGCAAACTTCATCGTCATGGACTATAATTCAACCTACAACGGTATCTTAGGTCAGGTCGCTCTGGACCACTTCAAGGCGGTCCCTTCCACATATCATCAGGCCTTGAAGTTCTAAACTCCACAGGGCACTGCTACGATTAGGGGAGCCCAACTTTCAGCTCAGGAATGCTATGAAAGCTCTCTCCAACCAAAATACCAAGCAAGCTAGGGACCGAATTTGCCAGAGGAAAATAGGATGCAAAGAGAATAAGCCCGACAGAAGACCTGCAGGAGATTGAAATCTCTGAGGAAAACAAAAAGGCTAGGATCGGAAAGAGACCTAAAAAAAGGTATAAGCCAATTTCTCCTAAGCAATGAACATATATTTGCTTGGTCTGCTTCTGACATGGCAGGTAACGACCCATCCGTAATTGAGTATCACCTGAATGCCGACCCAAATTACTATCCAGTAAAACAGAAGCGCAGCCACTTCCATTATGACAAGCAAAAAATTATTGTTGAGGGGGTGGAGAAATTGGTCGATGCCAACCACATACGGGAAATCTTGTACCCGACCTAGTTGTCCAATGTGGTGTTAGTGGCTAAGACAACATGGAAGTGCAGGTTGTGCATTGATTTCACCGATCTCAACTAGGCCTACCCAAATAATTGATTCCCCTTACTTCGGATTGATCATATGGTCGACGCCACCTCGAGGTTCAAACTACTCTCTTTCATGGATACCTTTAAAGGCTATAACCAGATAAATATAGCCCCCGAGAACAGGGAAAAAACCGCTTTCATCACCGATAAAGGTCTCTACTATTATGAGGTCATGTCATTTGGCCTAAAAAATGCTTGAGCCATCTATGCTCGGATGGTAAACAAGGTCTTTAAGAATCAGATCGGGCGTAATATGGAAATCTATGTAGATAACATGCTGGTCAAAAGCAAGAGGGCGAAGAACCTTGTAATCAACCTGACAGAGGCCTTTGCTATAATTGAGCAATTCAAAATTAAGCTAAATCCAAAAAAATGCGCATTTAGCGTCAAGGCCGGGAAGTTTCTGAGTTTCATGGTCACAGCTCGAGGTATTGAAGCCAATCCGGAGAAAATCTAGGTTATACTAGACTATTACCCACGACCTGTGTGAACGACGTCCAAGGGCTCTCCGGCAGGGTAGTAGCCCTAAGTAGATTCATGTCTAGGTCAGCGGACAAGTGTGCTCATTTATTCAAGGTTATGAGAAGCCCTAAGAACTTTGAATGGACTAAGGAATGCCAGAGTGCTTTTGAGGAGCTAAAGAGGTACTTGACTTCGCCACATCTGTTTTCCAGGCCTGAGGTGGGGGGAAGAGCTAGTACTATATCTGGCATGCTCGGGAACAACAGTGGCAGCTGCGCTAGTCCAAGAAAAAGGCAAAGAGCATAAACCAGTTTACTATATTAGCAAGATTCTTCGTGGAGCTAAAATGAAATACTCTTCACTAGAGAAGTTTTCCTTCGCTCTTGTCACGGTAGCTAGAAAGCTGAAACCATACTTCGATGCTCACACAATAAGAGTAATGATAGACTCCATACTCAAATCCGTCATGCACAAGTAGGAATAGCAGCGGGTCGGTTAACCGTAGTTTTTGGCAAAACCGAAATCGAAACCGCAAGGCATAACCTATAACCGAAATCGAAACCTAACGATTTTAAAAACCACCATCCAAAACCAAAACCGTAAGTATAAAAAAAATCGCGGGTAACCGAAACCGTAACCAAAAATTTTTTTTAAAAAAAAAATTTAATAGAAAAAGACTAAAAAATATGAAAAAATATTAATTTAAATAAAAAAATTTCTAAAAACACAATAAAACTAAAAATTTAATCTACATCTTCCTCTTCAGCATATATCCCAGAACAAGACATAAAATACCTATACCTGCTCACAAACTCGTATTAACCCCAACACCTAAAAAAGAACAAATTCTAACTTTCCACGATATCACTAATAAAACTAATAATTAAATCACAGCAATCATACCCAAAGCAAGTAAAGAAAGAAGATAACAATCAGCAGATAATCAAATCAAGAAATAGAAAGGTGAAAAATGAAATAGGCCAAAATGGGTTTGCAGAGTAGAAGTACTCAAGAGCCTAGCTCATGCAATATTTGGAATGAATAATAAGGACGCCTCTCTCTGTTGAGCTTCCCTACGATTTTCAAAATATCCACAATTTCAAAAATACAAGAGAACTTGGAGTGCCATTGCAAATAAATCAACTTATTAAACGAAAAGAGAGAAATGTAAACAAAAAAATAGGCAATGAAGACAAATAAGATATTTAACAAAAATTAAAAAAAAATTGAAAAAACACACTTTTATGAGTTTGAACGTGTGAATATTGAAGCTTTGAGGACTACTTGAGGTGCAGTGCAAGAAGCTTGATCTTTGATATTGAAGATGCGTTTGAATTTCAAAGCTTTGAGTTGAAGATTTTTTATTTTTATTTTTTGTCAGATGAGTGTTGAGAATAAAGCTTTGGCCTTTGACTTGAGTGCGGCGCTGTGAGGACGGAATGATACGATGAGAGACCTGAGGAAAACTAAGGCAAAGAAATTAGAATATTTTTTAAGTTATTATATATTATTTTATTATATGTTATCACTTTTATATTTAGTCTAAAACTTTTAAAAAAATATAGTGTATTTTTATTATTTTTTAAAATTTATATATTTATTGTATATATATATATATATGTGTATAATATATATATATATATATATATATATATATATATATATATATATATATATATATATATATATATTATAATAAATTATAATCGGGTTTCGGGTTTCGATTTTTTTTAACGTACAAAACCAAAACCTATCGGTTTACTTATCGGTTTTTGTTATCGGGCGGATACTCGTTGGTTTCGGTTACAATGGTTATCCATTGCCATCCCTATGCACAAGCTAGAAGCCTCGGGTAGGCTGCTCAAATGGGCGGTCGAGCTGAGCCAATTTGATATCGCTTACCAACCAAAGACGGCCATTAAAGCACAAACAGTCATAGATTTTGTTATTGAGTGCACTGGCCAAGCCGAGCATGATCCGGAGGAGTTATGGAAATTCCACGTAGATGGGAGCATCCGGGAAATCAGGAAGTGGAGCTGGGGTAGTCATCCTCAACCCAATAGGCCATGAGCACCAGTTTTCACTCAAATTCATCTTTTCAACCTCCAATAATGAGGCTGAATATGAAACAGTGATTACGGGACTGAAGATCGTAGCCCAACTCGGGGCACAAACAGTCGAAGTAAACACCGACTCCTAATTGGTCGCCAGCTAAGTGTACGGGGAGTTTGAAGCCAAAGATGCAACCATGATTACCTATCTCAATATAGTCAAAGAATTGGCCTCGGGATTCAAGAGGTTTTCAATTCAACAGATCCCTAGAGAGGAGAATACAAAAGCCGACGCCTTGTCTAAATTGGCTGCGGAAAAAAATCAACCCGCCCTGGTCCATGAAAAGGAGATTGCCGAGCCAAGTATCCAGATAGGGAACATGACAATTGCCGAGCTGAATGTGAACCCAGACTGGACTAAGCCAATCATAGATTACCTAGATGGGGTATAGTCCTGGAGAATGAGAAGTTTGCTCGGAAGCTCGAAAAACAGGCCTCAAGGTTTGTTATAGTCGCCGGACGACTCTATAAGAGAGCCTACACTTGGCCTCTCTTAAAGTGTGTAGGACCCGAGGAGGGAAACTACATACTCAGAGAAATCCATGAGGGGATATGTGGAAATCACCTCGGCGGCAAAGCCTTAGCACGGAAGGCATTAAGGCAAGGCTACTTCTGGCCGACCTTAGAGTAGAACGCCAAGGACTATGTCAAGAAATGCGATACCTGCCAAAGGTTCGCCAAGATTCAAAGGAAACCCATCGTGGATCTAACGTAATGTTGAGCCCGTGGCCATTCTATCAATGGGGTTTAAACATCATTCGGCTACTATCAAATAGCATCGGGCAAAATAAACATGTTTTTGTAGCCGTCAATTACTTCACTAAGTGACCTAAAGCCGAAGGTGTTGTAAGAATGAGCGAGAAGGTAGGTTGGGACTTCGTATGGAAGAACATCATCTGCCGGTTCAGAGTACCTAAAGTCATAGTAACTGACCACGACAAGCAGTTTGATAGTGCATACTTCTGAGGAAAATATGTTGAAATTGGGATCGACCTTAGATTTTCATCTATTGCTCATCCTCAAAGTAACAGTCAGGTCGAAAGAACTAATCAAATCATTTTGCATGGCCTGAAAATGAAGCTGGAAGAGGCGAAGGGCCAGTGGGCAACAATTCTCCCCAAGGTACTGTGGGCACAACCCACCACCATCAACTCGGCGACGGGAGAATCACTCTTCGAATTGACCTTTGGTACTCAGGCAGTACTGCCAGTGAAGATTGGGACTTCTGCAGTAGACTCTCCACCATAATCTAGAAATAAATGGGGCTCAAATCCGAGAAGAATTGGACTTGGCTGAAGAGTTGCGTGCTAAGGCTCAGGTCAGAATGCTAGCTGGAAAAGCCGCCATGGAAAAAGCCTTCACCAAGCAAGTTAAGCCTAAATCTATCAAGGTCCATGACCTAGTCCTACGAAGGGCCATCTTTTTGTCGCGCTCAAGTGGCAAGCTCTTCCCGCCCTAGGAAGGGCCATACGAAGTCCTCAGGGAGATCCGCCCTGGTACTTTCTACATTCACGACAAGTATGGGAAACAATTGAAGAATGCTTGGCATGCAGAACACCTCAAGCGCTATTTTGTGTAAGGCCCCGAGCCAAAGGATGTTTTCTTAAAATCCCTAAATCAATGTACTCCCGATGTACCAAAACTTTTGTTAATATAGTATGTGTTTCCTTACATATGTGTTGGTCCACCTCGGGTCCTAATGACATGATTGGACTAATTAAGTCTTTCAGCAGTCACAACTAGCTAGATTAACGTTTAAAAAGTGGTCACACGTAGTCTCGAGTTGAGCAAGTCAAAACCGTACCTGAAAACCATATCTTAGGTTCTATTTAATTGGTCCAAGAATACAAGTACACTTGACGATTGAAACCAAGTTAACCAGTTCGGATTAATTAATCCTGCTAGGTTTAATCAATGAAGTTTGATTCTTTATTCAGCTCGGGTTATAGCTTTGGATTTCCAATGTTATATGTCCATCTCAGTTAAATCAACACAAATTAATTCATTAGTTAATCCCACCGTGGCTATCAACTTGAGCTTATTTAATTTAAGTTCCTAAAGAAGGTCCTGACCCCCAACTACTTAGGATTTTGCAAAAAAGAAAAACACAAACAAGTACGGCTTGAAAAATTTGTAAACGCTTTAAAGCAAACTAATGAAAGTAGCAAAGACAGAGTACACAGTCAAACAAAGATGTGAACTAAAAGTCATTTCATTTATCGAAGTACAAAAGCCCGTACCGGGGACGTTACAAAATTTTAGAGGGCTCAAGCTGGAGAAGAAACTCCAATGACCGAGGCTGCTCCACCCTAACCACCTGTAACACCGGGAAACTCGTCCACGACAAAGTCCATATCCACCCTGACACGCTTTTTAATCCTGGTCACTTCGTGTTTCAGGTCGACAGGCAGTCCAGGGATTTCCCAGAACTCCTGGGGTGGGACGTCCAGAATCTTCGAGAAGTCGGTCGTGTGGAAAGGTATGAACATCTCTGAGATGGACTTGAAGGCTTCCACGGCCTTCTTCCCACTCGGCCTGACCTTCTCGACGAAATCCCGAAGCTTTACCTTGAGTTCGTGCTTCTCATTCTTAGCCTGAGTTATGTCTTTGTTTGCCTCTTGTTGCCTAGACTTCTCGAGCTCAAGTTCCTCCTCCTTGGCCTTGAGCTCCCTTTGGAGACGGGTGATCATCTGGCCGTCCTCATTGAATCTCTTGCCACCATCTCGGCTTGGGCTTCGTTGCATCTGTGCTCGAGCTCGACGTAGCGAACCTATACCTTGCTGACGAGGCTAGGGATAGAGAAGGCATACGACTCAACTTGCAAATGAACCACAACTTAGTTAGTCCCGCTGAGCTCGAGTCTGTACCTTTCTGGTTTTGCATTATGTTCCTCACTTCAAAAGGAGACGTTGAAAGTTGGAAAGACATGATCTCTAGGTTTTTGCAGCTTTGTTATATTTCTATAATTTATAGTTTGGTTATATCTGGAAAGAAATTCTTATCCTGTAATGTTTATTGGCACATTTTTTTGTGTTGAACCTGAGAAAATGTCTCTATCAATATTTTCTGGATCATGGTATTTGATATAATAGATGTCTAGAGGGAGATGCTAATAACAATAAGTTTGTTATCCCTTGACACAGCCTTGAAGAAGTTTGAAAAGAAAGTTTGTTTCTGTAAGCTGAATAGTAGCTTTGAAGCAAAATCTTGCATATATATATCTATAGCAACGAGGTAGTGAACTTGATATCAGGAACATTAAGGCAGAAGATGGTTTTTATTATGGCAGAAGACGAGGTGCTCTTGTGAATCCTTCCATTGTTAAATGTTTGCATATCATTTTTCATTGTACAATTTCATATTTGTGATGTTGGTTTGATTTTTCACTGCTGCGAACAACTGTACTTCCTAGTAAACCTGTTATAGATGTACAGTTTGAATTAAAGAATCTGTGCTATTTCTCTATGTCAAAAGACTTGAAATGCATAACAAAAGCAAATTGGGAAGCATTCAGCTTATGATAAACGAAGAAGTGGATTTGTGTAAGGTATTAAATTGCGCAATTTTTTGTCATGTGATTTTTGTGTTTGAGGTTTAGGCGATTGATATGTATATATGATGTCTATAAAAACGTGTAAAAGCTGGAACTAAATTATGTCTCCATTTTGTAGCATACTTCTACTCATATGAAATATGTTAAGACTGTGGAAAGTATCAGGTTGTAGTTACTTAGCATCAGGTTTAGCCCCAGGTTCAATCCCCTAATCCTTTTAAGATAAGTGAGCTGTTCAACTTGTATCCAAATCAGAAACCTCAAAGCCTGAATTCTACACAGATTCTATTGAGTTGAATGAGCAGCTCAGACCTCCATCCCCTCATTCAGGTTGACTTCCACCCCTCCTTGTTTAATTTTGAAACTGAATGCAAGGAAGTTTCTTTGGCTGTCATTCAATCAATTTTAACTATGATATTTGAAAGATTGCTTTTGTAATTTGTGTCTGGTTCAATTCTATCCCTCTGCCCTGATTACTTTGTGTAGTTTGTGCAAAAAGCTGCAAATAAGAGAGTGAATTTTGTTTCTAGATCAATTAGGTGTAGTAGGTGTTTCCTGTTAGATTGGATTGGTAATGTCCTACCCCCTTTAGACTCTGTTTCGTACAGTGATCTTCCCCCTCTTAAGGGTTGGTTAATTTTGTGATTAATCAATACATTTGATTTCACTGTTTGTATATAGTTTCTTCAAAATCTAGCTATTTTTCCAGACAAGAGAAAGTCAAAAATGAGGAAGATGGGAATATACATTGCTCATAAGCATCGGTATCATGGCAGCTTTCTTGATCATTCGAGGGAGGAGTAAGAAAAACGACTCGTGCAAGACTGAAGATGTGGAGCTACAACAACTTAATTTGATTATAAGAAGTATCAGTGCAAGACTGAAGATGCGTTGAGGATGATGCAGATGATGATCAGCAGTCTCATTCAAGTCAATTTGCTTTATGGAGTAAAAGGTACATAATTGCACCTAGCATTGATATTTTCGCGAACTGAGTGGTTTCGCTAGAGGTTTTGTCTGGGAAAGTAGCTATTTTACGTGTGTTAATATTCTCCCATCCTATCCACTTTTGAGGCATTAAGATATATTTCAAGTATGGATGATCATTCACTTTTTATTGCTCAATGCTTCTTCCATCACCACACCCCATCTCTTGCTACTTCTCTTCTCCAATCTGCTCGTATCTAATGTTAAGTTTCCTTGATTAGCCTTTATTTTACTGTATTTGGAGTTTGGTCAAAGGCAAAGAACTTATGCTGAAAAGATAATTTGGTCCTCCGTTAATTGTCAAGTCTATTAACATTTGACAAGATCCATGGCTATTGAGGTATAAAGTTTTTGCTCTTGACCAAAAAAAAAAGAAAAAAGAAAAAAGAAAAAAAGAGGTATAAAGTTGTTGCTTAGAAGCTTTCTCTTTATTTATTGTTGATGGTGAAAGATTTGATGAGAGAAGAGGGTAGAAGCTAGAATTCTTAGGTAACTTAACGTAACTTTCTTAGGGAAATTTAAGAAGATATGGAACTTACATAGTTAAGAGTCGGTATAGAAGTGTAAATAATAATAATAACCAAGCTTGTGTTAGCTCACTTTACCAAGCATCAAAGGAAACTCTGGCAGGTGATTTGGAAAATTAAGGTGCCTTTACAAATTATCCATTTAATTTTGAAAGCATGTAAAAATGTTATACAACTGAGGCAAACTAATAGAGAAAGTACTCTGCAAAATCTCCTTTATGCAAGATTTGTAATCAGGAGGCTGAGACATTGGGTTAACAGAACCCCAGAACTTGGGTGCCTAGTTGGATAATCTCTTGCCACACGGGATGCACTTATGTCTATAGTTTACTAACACGTGACATTCATGATTTAGGTATTGCTTTGCTATTGAATTTTCTGGACTAGTCGTATTTTTGTTATTTATACTTGCTGGCCTAGTATGGCTGGCTAACCCATTCTTAACCTCTAGAGACTGTGTGTTGTATGACAAAATATGCACTCAGCCTATGAAAATGTTCTATTGTTGCCCTTGGACTCATATCACAAGAGGAGTCCATTACTATCCTAAAATGGATTCTCAATGTAGTGCTAGATTGTTCACTATCAATAGGGGTAAAGAATCAATCATTTTGTCACCAAGGCTTTGGTCTGGTGGTAAAGTTATTCGCTTGTTTGCGAGAGATTGCGGGATCAATTTTTGTTAGTTACATATATATTGTACGGCTATAGGCCTCCTTTGAAAAAAAAAAAAAAAGAATCAATCATCTTTTCTTTTTCTTTTTTTGTCGGAAAGCAAACAATCACCCTTTTTTTTTGCCAAAAAGTAAATGATCATCTTTAAAATGTTAGTTCATTTAAAAGGAATGAATCCTTTTATGTTTTAAGGACAATTTATAGAAATAGTAGAAGATGCAATCCATAACTAAATGGCCTACAAAGTTAATTCTCCACACCAAATGGTTGCAACTTGAAATAGAGAAGGACCATAGGTATGATTCAAGAAATTAATTTTTTTTTATAATTTGGGGCAAGCTTAAGGAACTAGATGGAATCAACCAACACATGGCATTATTAAGATTTTTTTTTTTTTTTTTTGCTAGGTAAGCAAACAATTGTATTAAAACAAAAACATGTACAACTGTAATAACAAAGAAGAATCAACAGGCCAACCACTAGTGGTTGTACGAGTACCTAGCTAAGCAAAAGACTATCATCAAGCCTCCAAGCTCAATAAATTGCACTATTCAAAAGGCTATATCTAAATTTTTTGACTTTGTAGATTCTATTTTTTACATTAAAACGGATGCGTTCCAAGATTTGCTCTCCGTGGAAGCACTATTATGGTGTATTCTGTAGTTTCTTTCCTTCCAAACGTGAAAAATAGTAGCATTAAATAACAGCCTAACGATACTAAGTTGTAAAGTAGTTGAGCTGCTTTGATAAGCAATCCAACTGGTGAAAAGGTCCCAATTATGTAGGAGCTTACTACACTTTGAAAGAGACGTTCCTTTTTTTCCAATTGTGGCCTTAGCATGAATATTGTGGCCTCTATAGTAGATTGACGATTTACTAAAGAAGTCCCCAAGCACTCCCAAGGGGTGCCATGGGTCAAGCCAAAGGTAGGTATCATTTCCCCTTCCGACACTGTGCACAATATGCCGCTTGAACTCGTGTCTAGCATTCAAAATGGATCTCCAGTACCAAGCTGCATTGTTGTCGATTTCAACCTCCTAAAGGTTGGAATCTTTCAAGTGATTAGCAAACATCCAGTTAGACCAAATTGATTGGTGATAGGTTAACTTCTAACGCAACTATAAGTAGGGATTAGTCAAAGTGATGATTAGTTCCCATTACATGCTGTCAATAATTCTTTACTACTTGTAACATAGCAGGTACTGATCATAGAGACTAATGCAAGTAAAATTTCGAAGGCTTATAGTTGCTCCTTTTTGAAAATTTAAGAGTATCATTCAAGATACCAAACTTCCTTGTTAGTTTAGTCTAATTAATAGGATGGATAATAGTATCACAGACTCGGTTTCAAGCAACTTAAGAAAAGGTGTTTGCATGAAATTGATTAATTAACATTCCAAACGCCTTGAATTGTGTTGTGTCGATTAGAGTTTCAAAAATAGACTAATTGCTCCAATACCTATTAATAAGGTCCTTGTAATCTTCTTTCACTAATGAAACTTAACACACTGTTTAGAAGTTCTTGTGATGTGGAATTCATTTGATTTATAAATGAATTATTTTATTTGGATCTGTATAATAGATGAGCAACTAATTTGGTGGCTTGGAATTATAAATTTCACATCTTAAGCAAGGATTTGGAATCTTAAGTAAATTCCGGATTTGCAAATATTAGATTTCTAATTTTTTTTTAAAAGTGCTTCCAATCAAAAAAGGCTGGTTTTGCAAATGGATTCTAGAAAATTTTATAGAATTCATTTGTTCTCAATTTGAAAAGACCAAAAAAAATAAAATAAACAAATATATAATCCAAACAATGTCTAGGTCGATATTTATCTTTTTTCAATTGTAGTAGCTAAATACCAGGCAAACTTGACAAATTTCACCCAACATCCTGGAAGAAACAGAAGCTCCAAAAACATATTGCCAACTCTCGCTAAATGCACCATATATTTCAGATCTGGTGGACATACCAATCTTCCATGAGCTCAACACTGCATCGGATACTAACTATTTTGCTCTCAACCAGTCAAAGAACAAAAGGATTAAAAGTGATGATGGCTCATCTAGCCGCCAAACCCAAACTAGCAGTCCAAAAACAAAGGTTCTGAGTGCTGTCCTTAAACAGCCCCTCGCCGACCAATGAGGATTCTTGCTTGGAATTGTCAGGGACTAGGCCCTTCCCCGACAATTCAAAATCTGATAGACATGATCTCTCGCGCAAGGCCCTCCATCTTAGGGCTATCTAAGACCAAGATGAAGTCCAATAAATTGTTACGTTTAGCCAGAAGAATAAATTTCAAACTTGTCCTCTATGTTGATCCCTCAGGTCTTTCAGGTGGACTTGCACTTTTTTGCTTGAAGGAGTTGGATGTCGAGATTATTACTTATGATCACCAGTTCATCCACATAAGAATTGATCCCCAATCCTTACAGTGCTGGGATTTCTCTCTTATCTATGCGTTCCCCAACAAGAAGGATATAAAGATGCTTTGGGAATACATATATGTCTCTCAAGAAGATTATGATATTGCTCACATGTTCATGGGAGACTTCAACTGCATCAAAGATCAGGGAGAAAAAACAGGTGGCAAACTTAAACATACAAGTGACATTGTAGAATTTACTCAACAAATCAGTAGTGCTCAACTCATCGAGATCCCTTCCAAAGGCTGCTCATTTACTTGGCTGAATCGTAGAGAATGAGATCAACTCATCCTACAAAAGCTTGATCGGGCCCTTGCTAACCATGATTGGATGCAGCATTTTCCAGAAGCTTGGGTCTCCATCCTGCCTCCTTTAGGGTCAGGCCATGCCCCCTTAATTCTCTCTTTATTCCAAAATATTGATCGTCGTCGGACGAGAAGATTCCATTTTTAGTCATTCTGGCTTGAGAACCCAAATTGTGAAGACATTGTAGCATCAAACTGGAACGGACTTCCTAGAGGCAACAAAGTCAGAATTCTTAGAAAGAAGTTGTCCAATTGCAGACATGAACTTAAACGATGGAGCAAAGCTACATTTGGCAACAATAAAAAGCTATTAGATGATCTGAATAGGCAACTCAAAAATATATCTGGAGCTCATCCTTCAGAATTCAAGCTTGAAGAATTCAAAAGGGTGTCTAAGGAAATTGAATCTCTCTAACATCGCGAAGAACAGTATTGGGCTGCTAGAGCAAAAGTGAAGTGGCTGCGTGCTGGGGATCGCAATACGGAATTCTTTCATTCCACAACAAAGTTGAGAAGATCCCATAATAAGCTCTTGAGACTCCAAAAGAATGACGGATCCTAGACTAAAAACCAGAACACTATCAAAGGTATGATCCAGTCTTTCTTCTCTAATTATATACATTTGTTGGCATTAGAAATATTACTCCTGTGCTAGAATGCATTGACCCTGTGATTTCAGATGAAGACAATCTTTCCCTTACCCAGCCTTTCACTAAAGATGAAATTTGGATAGTTGCGAAAAGTCTTAAGGCTAAAAAGGCTACTGGACCAGACGGCTTCAATGGATATTTTTTCCACAAGTTTTGGCCTATCATTGAAGAGGACATCTTTCTTGCCTTTAGAAGCTTTCAAAGTGGTGAGCTCAGCTGCGCTCCATTAATCATACTCTTATTGCTCTTATTAATAAAATTAAATCCTCTCAATGTGTTGCTGACCTGCGTCCTATAAGTTATTGTAACTTGTTTACAAGATCCTTGCTAAAACTTTGGTTAACAGGCTTTAGCCCTTACTGAACAAAGTGGTTGCCCCTACCCAAACAACTTTTATACCTCGTAGATCAATTCAGGATAATACCCTTATTGCCCAAGAGGCAGCCTTCTGGCTTCAGAAAAAGAACAAAAGAACTAAGAAAGGTCAGCATACATGAGTAAGGCTTATGACATAATTGAATGGGATTTTCTTGAAGGTGTCTTATCTAAACTTGGATTCCACCCTACTTGGATCAAATGGATTATGATGTGTGTTTCATCTATTTCTTTCTCCGTGCTTGCTAATGGCACCCCTTGAAGTGTTCACCCCGTCTAGAGGTATAAGACAGGGTGACCCCCTTTTGCCATATCTTTTTGCTATTGCAACCCAAGCTTTATCATGCTTATTTGAAAGACAACTTAGTACTGGACTCCTCCATGGATTCAGGATTACTAATAAATGCCCTCTCCTGATGCACCTTCTTTTTGCAGATGATTCTATTTTCTTTTTTGAAGCCTCCTATAGGGAGGCCCTAGTTGTTAATGATATCCTTTATCAATACTGTTTTGCCTCCAGGCAGTGCCTTAACATCAACAAATCTCTTATTGTTTTCAGTTGCAATATTTCTAATGGATTATAGAAAAGAATTGCAGACATCTTCAGGGTCCAAACTTCTAGGAAGCCGGGTAACTATATTGGTATCCAAGTAGAATGGGGTAGATCAAAAACTAAGGTACTCAAATGGGTTCAAGAAAAATGTGCAGGCAAGCTAGAAGGTTGGAAAAATATCCTTCTTTTAGAAGGTGGAAAAGACATTCTCATAAAATCTATGTTCCAAGTTATCCCCTCTTATGTTATGTCTTCTATTCTTTTTCCTAAATCTCTTTGCAAGAAACTATCTTCTATGGCAGCAGACTTCTGGTGGAATAAAGAAGGTAGAAAGGGGATTCACTGGATTAAGTGGAGTGATCTAACGGAGCCCAAGTGTCGTGGTGGCTTGGGATTCAAAGAATTGTACTTCTTCAACTTGGCTCTCATAGCTAAACAGGCTTGGAAACTTCTCACTGACCCAACATGCCTATATTCTAAGATCCTATTAAACATCTATTGTTCGAAGGAGAGCTTCTGGAAAGTCAAGAATCGGCACATTGCTTCCTAGTCCTGGAAGAGCATCCTCAGAAGTAGAGACCTCATAATCTCAAAAGCTATGTGGACAATTGGTAACGGTTCAAAGGTGGACATTCGGGAGGACCCTTGGCTGTGTGATTTCCCCAACCTCTCAAGTTTCAGAATTGATGGACCAACAAAAGTTTGTGAGCTCCTCTACCCTCAGTTAAGCCAATGGAACGTGAATCTCCTCAACTCAATTTTCCCCAAGCACATTATGGATACAATTTGGGCAATTCACCCACCAATCTCAGACAGTGAAGACAAAATTGTTTGGCCCCTCTCTCGTGATGGCATTTACTCAGTAAAGTCAAGTTATAAAGCTGCTTTTGAGATTAGCTAGCTTTCAGCTAATAACCAAACAACCACAGCGAGCTCTTCTCACATCACTCATTCGGATGTCTGGAAACTCATTTGGTTCTCTAAGATTCCCTCAAGAGTGCAAATTTTCCTTTGGAAAGCTTGCAAAAATAGGCTTCCCACGCCGAAAAACCTTCATGCTCGTAAGTGCTCTTCTTCTCCTGTGTGCAACATTTGTAATACAAACATTGAAACAGTGGAACATATCTTGCTCTCCTATCCTTGGACCCGTCGTTTCTAGTGCGCGTCCCCTATCCATTGTGCAATTGACCCTGGCTCCTCTTCTCGGTTGGATGTTTGGTTGTTACAGATCATTGATCAATGCATTAGGGTGGGATATGAGAAGAAAGAGGCCTTTGCTCTGGTCGCAATGTGTTGCTGGAATATTTGGAAAGAGATGTGTCATGCTAGCATTGAAGGAAGCCAAGTTAATATTGACAAGGCTATCTCACTCACTCAGATAAGTTTCTCTGACCTGAAGCACCTCGCTCGCATCACCAGTACAAATCAGAATTAACATCATCAGAGGGCTATCAATCCATCGGCTTGGTCTCCACCAATGTGGACAGTCTAAAAATTAATGTAGACGCAGCCTTTAAAGACTCTTGTAAGAATGTAGCATGTGCTCTTATCTGCAGAGATTGGCAAGGAGGCCTAATCTACGGACAAGCTTTTTCTTTGCGATGTTCCTCTGCATTTGAAGCTGAAGCCTTGACCAGTAGATATGCATGCCATTTTGCTACTCAGTCTTCTCTTTCTAACGTCACAATTGAAAGTGACGCAGAAGATGTTATCAAAGCAATCAATTCTCTCTTACTTGCTCCTTGGAAAACAAGATCAGTGGTGGAGGATATTCAAAAGATTGTTGCATCAAGCCATTCAATCCGGCTCAAGTGCATCAAAAGAACGGCTAACCACGCGTGTGATTGGATTGCGAAATCTCATCTTAGGAAAAACTTGCCCCTTGATTGGGCTTCAAATTTACCTTCTCATTTGTACCGGATACTACTTTCTGATTCCCTCCCCATGGGAGTGGGATAAACTTTATTTTCTCCTTTTGCAATATTAATATGTTGTTTGTTTTCAACCAAAATAAAAATAGATATGGGGGCTTAATTAAGAAATTTGCAAGTTTAGGGGTTTAAATAGAAGCGTGGACATCACATCAGTATTGTATTTTCAGAATCGATCCGGCGCAGGTCTTGTTTGCTCACCCACATTCTTTTTTCATTTCTCGTTTCTATTTTCCCCAAATTGGAGGGGAAAGATGAACAAGAGCAACACAGCAGCTGCTTTTATTTCTTTTGGTAGCTCGAGATTTTTCTCTTCACCTAAACGAGGTACACTTACATCTACTCTTTTCTTTATGCACCCACTAATTTTCTCATCACCTCTTCAATGTATTACAACTCACCGCTCCTTTTCACTAAAATCAAGATATGGGTTTGAATCCATTAAGAATATTGATGATGCTATTTCTCTATTCCATCGAATGGTTCGCATGAGACCTAAGCCTCCCGTTGAACAGTACAATAAACTACTGACTGTTATGGTTAAGATGAAACATTATTCGGCCGCTGTTTCTTTGTTCAAGGATATGCGCATTTTGGATATTCCTGTTGATGAATATACGATGAATATTTTGATAAACTGTTATTGTCGTATGAAATGTGTCGATTCGGGTTTTGGAATCTTAGCCTGCTTTTGCAAGCTTGGCCATGTACCTAATGTCACTACCTACAACACTCTAATTAGGGGGCTGTTTTTCAAAGATAAGGTTCTTGAGGCCGTAGAGTTATTCAAAAAGTTGATCAGAGAGGATCTTTGTGAGCCAGATGAAGTTACTTTCTCGACTGTACTAGACGTGTTGTGCAAATCGGGACATACAAACAAGGGGGTTGAGCTGCTCAGGGTATTGGAAAAAGGAAATTGTAAACCCGACACCGTTGCGTATAACACCGTTGTTGATAGTTTATGTAAAGATAAAATGGTAGATGATGCTATGAACCTATTATCCGAAATGATTGACAAGGGCATTCCACCAAATGTTGTCACCTACAGTTCGTTAATTCAAGGATTGTGCAATTTTGGCCAGTGGAATGAAGTTAAACTGTTATTGCATGAGATGGCTGATTACAAAATCTCTCCAGATTTACATACTTTTACTATTTTGGTGGATGCATTTTGTAAGGAAGGATTAATAGAAGATGCAGAGCGTGCATTCCAATTAATGATCCAAAGGGGTTTTCATCCTAACGTATTCACATATGGTGCACTGATGGATGGATATTGTTTGCAAGGCCGACCAGATGAAGCACAAAGAGTTTTTGAACGTATGATGGCTGAAGGCTTGAAGCCTGATATTACAAATTATAACATTTTATTGGATGGATTTTGCAAAAATAAGAAAATAGATGATGCAATGTGCTTGTTTCAACAGATGCCTCGCCATGGATTGGTTCCTGACGTAGTGAGTTATAACATCATGATACAGGGATTGTTTCGCGTAGGTAAATGTAATACTGCACAAAAACTTTTTGAGGATATGCAGTTGGTAGGTATCTTTCCAAGCACTTACACTTACGGTATTATGTTAGATGGGCTTTGTAAGAACATGCACATTCAAGAAGCTTTGGCCTTTTTTTGTGATGTCGAGTGCAAAGGACTAGTTCACCATATTTCTATATACAATATCATAATTGATGGATTGTGCAAGAGTGGGAAACTTGATGTTGCTCAAATTATGTTTAACAATCTTGCTTCCAAAGGATTGGATCCAGATGTGAAGGCATACACTATAATGATAAATGGGCTTTGCCAACAAGGGTTCCTGGAGGATGCAAAGAAGCTTTTTGATAAAATGGAAAAAAATGGTTGCTTGCCAAATGGAGTTACATACAATGTTATTGTCCAAGGATTCCTAAAGCAGGGTATCTCTCATAATGCGATGATGTATCTCGAGCAAATGGTTAAAAGAGGTTTCTCACCTGATGCATCCACATTGTCCATCTTGATAGATCTACTTCCTGCAGAAGGTCAGGATCCTTTGTTTCAGAATATGATTCAAAAATTGGTTCCAAATGATAAAAGTAGTCTCCAAGTTCCAGGTTCTGCTTTATCTTCCTTACTTGAACACAAGATGTTGACAGTTGCAAAGATGTGATCTCCAGGTTTCTGCTACACGTTTGTATTTATTTGTTTCTTATATTACTATAATTTGTAATCTAATTATATCTGGAAAGAAATTCCTATCCTATATAAGTTCTTGGCACGTTTTTTAATATTGAACCTGAGAAAGTCTATGTCTATCTTTTCGAGATGTGGCTTTCATAAGTAGTCATGGTATTTGACATAATAATGCCTAGAGAGAGATGCTACTTTGTCATGAAAGCATTTTACAGATAACAATGAGAATAATTGACTTGTCACAGCCTTGAAGAAGTTACAATAGAAAAATTAAGCAAGATAGGCAAGCTTTATCCATGTTTAAGTTTTTTGTGGTTGTTGATCAGAATTCTTACTAGAGGAGAAATATTATATGGAAGAAGTTTTAGATTCAGATTTATGTAAGTTTAACTAATATATATGCAATCATAGTATTCCACCTATTTCGCCAGATTCACAATTTTCTTTTTTGATATTGTGCTAGAAACCTGATTAGCGTCCAAATCTTGATAGCTGGAGCCGGAGGATTGGAAGTGACTTGATCATATATCAGATGTCAAAGAAGATTATCTGACAATACTAAAGCATTATTTGTTCTTATTTTTGTGATACTTGCTTCAATTTAAAAGACACTTTTAATAAACGGAGAACGAAACACTTCCATCTGAAAAAGCATCAAAGTTTGTGAAACACTCAAATGTCCGAAGAAGGGTTGTTATATTAATGAGTAGACGAATGTAGACAGATTCTTTTTTTCTCTTTACTTTTGAGCAAGTATAAAATGACTGTGATAATTGCGTAATTAATTGAATAAATAGTCTAATTGCCTTTTATGTGACAATTTTATCCGTCAGGGTACAATCACACTGTCAATGTGAACATACTGCTGTCTATTTTTAAAAGTTGCAACACAAGTAATAGTTTTAAACCATTCAATCCAGAAGGCGGGTTTAGAATCATCTAAAAGGCAATTGTAGAATATTGGATTTTCTTTTGATCTACCAAAAAGCAGTAAACTGTTAATCTTTTGAGATCTTAACGAACTGATGTAGTATATAATTCCATACAAATTCAGGCATTTAAATTTCCTGGATCTGCTCAAAGTGCTCCAATCTTGCTGATCTTGGATGAATATATCAGGGTAAAGCAAGTTTGATGATACTGTTTTCATGTATTATGCCCATGTATAGATATGAGCAGTTGATGTTGAAGCATTAAGCCTGCACAGGATTCAGTGTATTGAGTTTATCATCAATTCTGTTACTTCGATTGCTGTTTGTCTTTTGCCTTCTTGGTTTCCTCGCTAATTTTCCCCATAACCTAATAATGTTGGGCTTTTGGTTCTTAAACATCCATCTATTTTTGTTTTTATATGTCATCTGCAGCAATTGATTCTATCATTTCTAAGCACATTGCTCCAATTTATAGATGGAGATTAAAGAAGTTGACTTCCATATTGGCTAAACACTCCTTTCCATATGATCAGGTGGTCTTGAGTTTGTTCTCTACATTTAATAGCTAGTTCTGAAGCAAAGCCTGCATATATGTCAGCAGCAACAAGCGAGTGAACATGATATCAAGAATGTTAGGCCAGAAGATCCTTTGTAATGTGGAAGATGATGAGGTGCTCTTGTGAATCCTTCCATTGTTAAATTATTGTGGCATATTGTTTTTCAATTTACAATTGCATAACTGTGATGTTGGCTTATTTTTTGCTGCAGCTGACAATTGTGCTTCCTACTAAACATGGTACAGACGTAGAGTTGGGTTAATTATGTCAAAAGACCTGGAGTGGATTTGTGCAAGTTATCAGACTGCGCAATTTGTTGCATGTGGTACACTATTTATGGTCTTGGCGACTGATATGCATCTATAATGTCCATCATTCCCACTTAGACTCAAAAGAACTGGACATTCCCATGGTAACTCTACTTGCAATTTTCAATTGACTTTCGCTTGCTTTTGTTTTTTCTTTTTTGTCAATCCACACCACGCCACACTAGTGTGGTTCATCCGAGCGCTTTGCCCTTGCATATATCCAAGGAAGCTCCTAATTCTTTCCTCCTTTGCTGGCAGATACCATTTTTACATGAGACTTTTCTACTTGACCATTGGAAGACCGAAAAATAAGAGTACGAGTACTTTTTTGCCCCTCATACCTTCAAAAGGGTCAAGATATGGGTTTGACTCTATTAAAGATTTAGTGACCCAAGCCTTTGGTTGTAATCCAATGAACTACTGGGTACTGACAACTATCGCGAAGAGGAAACATTATTTCTGCTTCCTTGTGCAAGAATATGGTGCATGCTGGGTATTCATATTGATGAATATACCATGAATACTGTGATCACCTGTTATTGCTGTATAAACTGTGTCAATTTTGGTTTTGCAATCTTAGCCTGCTTGTTCAAGCTTGGCAATGTTTAGTCTACGTTTACTGCAGTCAATTTTGGTTTTGCAATCTGTTACTGCAGTCTACATTTGGTCTCTCATTTTCTAGCAAATATTTTCTGCAGGTAATTGATTAAGATGAAGATCAGTGGAATTCAACACAGCACTAAGAAGCTCATCGATAGTAGTCAGAAGGGATTGTGGGGTTCAATCCCTAAAAACTCCCTAGTCTCGATGTGGAATTTAGCCTTGATAAGGGGTTTGTTCTTGTGATTGATGATTAAAAACGATTCCAGAGCAGCTTTGGCCTCACCATGATAAGAGGTATTCTACACTTGCCAGGTGAAGACATACATCAGCATCTGAAGATTGAGTTGGTGGATAAACAGAACCAAGCAGTTGCAAGTTTTACAGCGGATTGGAAAGCTTTCGACTGGACAAAACAGCTAGACTAATTGTTTTATCTTGAAGATTCCAACACAGCAGCTAGCCAGCAATCATACGCTTTTCGATATGGTGGTGGTGACAGTCTTTGTCTCCTGCGTCACCTCTTGGTGGTGAAATTCCATATGCTTGAAATGGGTAGAAGGATATCGTCAACTGTGAGCAAGATATAAGGTTGTCCTCTGCTTGAACTATGGAGCTAAATAAATCTTTGTTCATTTGCAATATCCTTTAGGGGAAAATCTCCAGATAAAGAAGATACACTACCAAATGAGATATTGGAAGACCATGTATTGATTCACTCTTCAAATTTGACAGATATTTGAGATTCACCCCTCTTCAAGCGAGTATATGTTTATTTAACTTCTTGTGTGACACATGAAATAACTTCTTTTGTAAGATTGTCTAACTTGCATTGTTAAATGTGGCAGATTGTTTTTCAAACCACAATTCCATCATTGTGATGTTGGCTTGATTTTTTGTAACAGGAGACAAATGTGCTTCCAACTAAACATGGTACAATGTAGATATTGTTTTCTTTAAATCTATGAGAATTCGGGTTTTGCTCAACTTATCCCATGGAGCCCTGAAGTTAACAGCCAATTGAATCTTCAACGAACTGGAGAAGACTCGAACTGATAACCTCTAGGAAGCACATTGAGGGCTTGAGAAAAGATGCTATCTTATCACTCATTGTTACTCTTGTATGTTCTAGTAATTTTACATTTGAAATTATCCTTTCATTTTTTTCTTTCTCCAATCTAAAAAGTTATAAAATTCCTTCCTTTCTTTTCCCTTCTTCAATTTTTGCCATACAAATGCGAGAATTTCCTTTCTTTATGTCTCTTTCCTCTTTCTTTCCTTTCTTTTCTCTTGCAAATCCATGTTTGAGATATTTGTAATTGCTCACCAGATTACTAACTAGAGGAGGGGAATACTATAAGGTATGAGTTCAAGGTACTCAAAACTGCAAAATCTCATTTGAAAGAAAAGAGCTAATTAATTTTGCCCCCTTAATGTATAGGTAGTGTAATAATTTATCTTTTATAGACAGTTTGGAACAAATGAATTTTATAAAATTTTTACGAAATTCATTTGCAAATCCAATTTCTTATATTTGGAAGCAACACTTTACAAAATTAAAAATCCAAAATCAAATCTTGGATTTGCTCAAGTTTATCCAAATTCTTGTTCAAGAGTTGGAATTTGCAAATTCACGTTTTTAAGTTAGGTGTTTATCTTTTGAAGACAAAAATGTCCTTTGGGTGTTTTTACACTTAAGGTAGCAATTGGTATAATGAAATGGATTTGGAATGGAATGACATTCCCATCTCTTTTTTATTCCCATACTTGGTATGAAGAAATGAACTTGAGAATCTCATTCCTAAGGTAATCTCATTCCCGCGTATATGGAATCACCATTCCTGAGCAAACACATGAAAATTGGCCATTCCTATGTGTTTGTAAATTAACTTGACTACCATACCCCCATATTTCAATAATAATAATGATAATAACAAAAATAATAAAAAAATAACAATAATAATAATTAAGAAATATAATAATAATAATTATTATAAAATACTAATAATAATAATAATAATAATTATTATTATTATTATTATTATAATAATTATTATTATTATAAAAATAAAAATAAAAATAAAAATAATAATTATTATTATAAAAATAATAATAATAATTATTATTATTATAAAAATCAAATTAAAATAAAAAACTAAAAATAAAATAAAAATAAGTAATAATAAAAATAATCAATAAAATTAAAATAACAAAATAATAATAAATAATAATAATAATATTGATTGAAATAATAATAATAATAAATAAATAAATCATAATAAAGATAAAAATTAAAAATTAAAATGATGATTATTATTATTAGTAATAATTATAATAATAATAATAATAATAATAATAATAATAATAATAATAATAATAATAACATTAATAATAAAGATAATAGTAATAATAATAATAATAATAAAGTAAAATAATAATGATAAGAGTAAAAATAATAATAATAATAATAATTATAATTATAATTATAATAATTATTGTTGTTGTTATTATAATTATTATTATTATTTTTATTTTGTTGTTATTATTATTATTATTATTGTTTATTGTTGTTGTTGTTATTATTATTATCATTATTATTTATTATGTTTATATTGTTTACGGTTATATTTATGTTTATTTTTATTTTTAATACTATAATAATAAAAGGGCAATCATGTTATATTATACAAGGCATTCTCATTACTACTCTTCATTCCTAGAACATGCCAAGTATGTCATTCGTATTCCCAAGTTCATTTCATTCTTAGTTTCATTCCATTCGTTGGCCCATTCCATTCCTTGCCTAATCCATTACAATATATCAATCGCTATCTAAGAGTTTAATTTTAGCTCAAATACAAAGATAAAAAAATTAAAAAAAATAGACCGAAACCCCCTCTCTCATCCTTCCTCTTTCAACAAAATACAAAGACAAATAGTTACGTAACGCCTCTCTTGCTATTGATCAATAAAAATCGCAACCAATATATTATTTTAATAGTTGAATGTACATAATTAAGTTTAAGAGATTGAGTAATACAAACCAATATAAGGAAATAAATCATTAGAGTTTTATACGCAGGGTAAATTTCACACTTAGTCCCTATTGTTTACATATTTTTTCAATGTAGTCTTTAATATTTCAAAAGATTTATAGTGGTCCTTAATGTTTACAAAAATTATTCAAAATGGTCCCTATTGTTCTAACTTAGTCAAGTTGGTCCTTATTATTTTTCAAAAAATTCAATTTAGTTCCTTTTGTTTCTTTAAAAAAATCATTTTAGTCCCTACACGTGACCCCTTTAGGGACTACATTAAATTTTGTGGAAAATAATAGGGATTAAATTGGCTAATTTTGAACAATAGATACCATCTTGAATCACTTTGTAAACATTAAGAACTAATATGATTTTTTTGAAACATTAAGAACTAACTTGAGAAAAAGTATAAACAATAGGGACTAAGTGTGAAATTTACCCTTTATACGCATTAGGGGGTAAAATTATACTGAGCCTTACAAGTAAAAATACTATTGCATTATTCATATTAAAGGATAAATTGGGGGAAAAATTATGCTTATAACCGATCGTGTAACTTCTTCATCTTTTTAAACATTATATTAGTATTTGTTTGTCATTTTTCATCTGTAGTTAAGCTAATTACAAATATGAAATAGATTCTTGTGGTTTTATTAATTTTACTATGGTTTGGTTTAGACCATATAGGGAAAGTAAGCTCACTTTGATAAATTTTTCCATTGTTAGAAATAGTGTTTATTTTAAAAAGGAAGCACAAGAAATAAATTTTTTGACAGATGAAGAAGATATAATAATCAAACTAGTCATAAATATTTTATAATCGAGTAAAAATACACGCTTATTTTGGTTTATTCTTAAATTATGAACAATGAAACAATATTCTTAGTTAAAAAATTAGTAAAACTTAAATTCGTTAAGGGTAGTTATATAAATATATTCAAATCTTAATATAATATTTTGATTACTATGAAATATTTTTCTTATGCGGGGAAAGTCCAGTTAATCAATTTAGTTCTTCACAGCTTCACAAACTATTGGTGCAATGTCTTTATTATTCCGAAAGGGGTGGTTAAAGAAATTGAGAAGAAGTTTGCAACCTTTTTATGGAACAACCGGGGTGACAATGCAAAAGGTGCAAAAGTTTCTTAGGATGATGTGTGTCGTCCGAAAAAAGAAGGAGGCTTGGGTATCCGTAGACTAGAGGATGTCAATTTCGTGGCCTTGATGAAACTATTTTGGCATACGTACTCCCAGGAACAGTCACTGTGGGGTTATTGGGTGAATACAGTGTTTCTTGATAATCAAAGTATTTGGAGCATTGACATCCCATATAATGCTTCATGGTCGTGGAGAGACCTGCCTCTCAATTCATCAAGCATATTATCGGTGATGGTTCGAAGACATTTTTTCTCTGGGACTGTTGGTTACCAAATGATACAATTTATGAGTATATGAGGATGGAAAACATTAATATTCCTGAATACCTCAAAACACTTAAAGTTTCCAGTTGCATTAGTGACAATCAGTGGCGATGGCCAAGAGATTTAGAGTTCATTGAAGGCCTTAACCTAGGAATGCCTAACCAAGGAAATCAGTGTTACGAATCATGCATGGTATTTAAAATTTTATAATCAGAATAAACGCAGCGAAAATTAATACTCATTCATCCGTTCATGGCTAATTACGTAGATTACAATATGCATAAATAATCAGCTATTAAATATGCATTAAAAGATTTTAGGATTACCTTTACGATGTCGAATCCGATGTAGGATTTGAACAATCCAGAGCTCCCTAATTGTGAAGCCTCCGAAAGTATCTACACGAGATCTGAGCCATCAATCAACCAAACTCCCACTACGAGTTTTAGAGAAAAATATATTTGCTACAAAAGACATGATTTGTGCTAGTTTTTCTGTCTGTCATAGTTTCCTATTTATAGGAAACACTAGACATATTAGAGCTAACTTTTGGGCTAGTCCTAATTACTAGACTTAGACTAATTAAATGATTGGACTAATATTTCAATCTAATCAGTCTTAAGTCCAATTAAATATTAGACTCTTCTAATATTTAATTTATTTTTCTCGCTGATTAATTCCAAATCTCTTTTGTGTGTGACCTCTCGGGTTCATAATTAATTGACAGTGAAATAATATTAATCCAATTAATATTTAATTAGAACTCTTCTAATTTAATTCTCGCAAGTCGTGAGTGATACCTAGCAGTATATCACAACTACCCAACTAATAATGAAGTAAATTCTACGAACCCTTAGTAATTATCATGCAACTAATTTCTTTTGTCTGAATCATCCCGATTGAGTCAGAGTCATGGATAGGGTCGTCAAACTCTATTACTCAATCATATGTCCAAATCTATATAATCAGTAACTTATGAATAATACGTGGAACGACTTCCACTATTCTACCTCGGCCAAGGATTTCTAGTTACTCGATTAATAGATCGCATAGGATCCCTAATTGACAGATTCCATATCTACACACACATATCTCCATGTCGGAATAGATCATAACCACTAAGTACATTATCCAATCCTTGGTAAGGACTAGTTTTATTGCACTAGCAAATTACAGTATCCTTAACACAAGATAACCATGGTGTCTCAAGTCTAAGGACTAATTGCACCATTACACTGTACAACGAATTATTGACCATTCCATGTAATTCGTTGTACTAGCGGTCATATCCAGTCACTTGTTCTTAATAAACACTTATACATCTAGCCTTACGATACGAGACTAATCGCTCAAATTAATATCTCATATTATTTGGATGACAGATTGAAATCCTATCTTTCCAGATAAATTAACGACCAATTAATTTATCTTACGATCGGGGACTATTTTAGAATATATTTATGAATATAAATTATGTCACTGATATCCTTACTCTTAAGGATATCATCTATAAATATTATTCTATAGACTTTTATTTAAATAGTTAATCGTATTAAATGATATTTAAATAAACTGTCCAAATTAAATAAATAATATAATTATTATGTCCTAAAATTGGCTTTTAGGACATATAATCCAACAATCCCCCAGTTGCACTAAAGTCAATTACTCTGGTATCTCATACCCATCTTCTCAAGATGGTAATATAATGACTGATGAATCATTGCCTTAGTCAGTGGACTAGCACCGTCAATTGTTGACGTTATTTACTGCATAATATCATTCTTCCCACAATCTTTGATCAATGTGGTAATGCCTCTTTAACTCGCTTGGATCTCTAGTGAGACCTAGGTTTCTTAGCTTGCGCTACAGTTCCATTGTCGTCACAGCACTACCCGTTGACTTAATGGAAAGAACCATCCTAAGTTTAATTACGAACTACTAAATCCAAACTGCTTCATCTTGTTACATTTGATGCAACGATGTACTCAACCTCTGTAGTGGAATCTGGAGTTGTACTCTGTTTGGAACCTTTCCAACTAAGTACTCTTCTACTAATGGTGAGAATAAACCCATATATGGATTTTCAATAATGCACTTCAGACTCTCAGTCTGGATTTGTAAAACTTTAAGTTTCACTTTCTCCATATACCAAGAACATTTCTTCAGTGTTTCTCAAGTGCTTAAGAATGTTATTGATTGCTTTCCAGCGTTCCTAACCTGGATCAGACAGACATCTGCTTATAACACTTATAGCATTTATGATATCATGTCTTTGTGCACAGCATGACGAATATAAGATTCTTAATTGCTGCAGCACTTTGAACTTTATGTGTCCAGTCTCTTTCTCTTTAGCAGTTTTAGGACTCACAGCCCTAGAGAGATAAATGTCATGTCTTAAAAGAGAACGATTCTCTTTTAAAATCCATATACATATTAAACACCTTTAATACCTTTTTGGGAAAAACCCTTTAATCCTTTTGATCTATCGCTATAGATTAACTTCCAAGGATTTAGGCGCATTATCCCAAAATTTTACTTGGAGAATTTATTTGAATAAGACCTACTTGTGTTGTCAAGATTCATCTTCATTCTTAATGAAGTCAATCGAATGTTCTAGATTCTTTAGGCTTGGTTAAGTCCATAAATGGATCCCTTTAGCTTGCACTCTTTGTGACTCATCACTGGACTCAAAACATAATGGCTATCCCATATTAATGTCTTCACTCATGAAGTCATTATGGAATGCCGTTTTGACATCCATTTACCATATCTCATAATAGTAGTGTGCAACTATGGCCAATAAATCATAATGAATTTCAACAATTGGTGAAAACATTTTTTCATAGTCAACTCCTTGCCTATGATAATAATTTTTCACCATTTGTCTTAAAAGGTCTCCACCTTTTATCCATTTAAGATTTTATGGCCTTAAGCCATTTAAGCTCATGTCAAACATAGATTTTCATAATTGACAAAAACATCAACATGATTATTGTCATCTTATTAATTTGGAAAAACTGTGAAATAATCAGTTGCTCTTGGATTGGGTTTTCTAGCATCAAATCCTAGATTTGACTCAGGCCAACTGGTTGTTTAGTGACTCGTACTGAGTCATATTTTTCTTCCCACACTATCTTCTTAGATGAATTATTCTTCCAAGAAGAAGTTGTACTTGCCAACATACTCTCTAGTCAGCAAGGGAATAAAAGTTATATCCCAACGAATCGTTGGGATAACCAGTAACCTTGTCCAATCTCATTTCCAATTTATCAATCTCAAGCCTTTGATTGAAAGCAGGATAACCCTCATTCTTAACACCTTAAGACTAGGTATCCTGTTTTCCCATATCTTATATGAAGTACTTAAGATTAATTTGGAAATGACCTTATCCAAGAGATGGACTGCTATAAAGAGAATATAGGCTTACAGGCTAAATTATAAATCAACATAGTTTATCATTTACTAGACCATGTCCAACAAGGTCCAACTCATTCTCTCCGACAACTCATCAAACATCGGAGTACCAGAAGGAGTTAATGAAATAACTATGTTATTTTCTTTGAGATATTATTAGAAATTGAGGCTAAGAACTCTTCATGATCTCATCATTAAGACTTATTTCTCATTTCTAGTTTGATTTGCTACTTTAGCTTTGAATTCTTTGAACACCTCAGACGAATTAGATCCATACTTATGACAATCATAAATATATGTAAGGTAGCTAAATCCTTATTGGGTTATTTCTCCAAATGGCCCACATACATCCTTGTGTTTAAACCCTAAATATTTGTAGTCCTTTGACTTTGTCCTACAAAGGGCAATTTGATCATTTTTAAGAACACAAGATCCACGTGTTGGAAATGTCCCGAGGCCTCAACGGCTTACCAGTCATTCTTTCACCAATCGAGTGATTTTTGTTTCTCCTTTATGACCTAATCGTAAGTGCCACAATAATTTAGTGTTATCTGTATCTCTTGATTTCTCATATTACTCGTTTATCTTGCCATCACGTCTTATATCATGCATATAAAACTTGTTCATTAATTTACCAGTGTCAATTCATTTATTTCCCAAATAAATGAAACACATGAACAACAATTATTCCAAAATAAATGAACAACCAGATGGGTAAACGAGAAGATGAGATATATTTATAGGGACATCTATTTCTCTTCAAACTCTTTTGAAGTCCTTTGAAATTTCCTCTATTAGTAGTTCTCCTTTCTTGCAATGAAAATAATTTTCTTTTACCAATTAAATTCCACCTTTCCAAATCTACCCTTGATACATGACTCTCAAGTCCAAAGGTTGTGTCAAATGTATTCACATGGATAAATTCATTATGAATGATAAGAGAAAACTAAGAATTGACCTTGAGGATTAGATTTGTCTGCATGTGATAAACCATGAATAAACTCATGGACTCAAGATTCTCATCCTGAGTACACATGCTCTGAAATCAATTCCTCTAGTTATTATTTGGAATAATTTTCTAGATATTTCATATCTACCACTAGATATCTCATACCTAGTTGTCCTATATTGCTTACTTTACAACTCTTGTAAGTAATTAATGATGGATACATTATCCATGCTCTCTTGTATCTTCTTGACAACTTATTTCGGTATCTAGAACATGTATGATTTTCTTAGATTTAAGAACAATTTTCAAAACATTGAGCTAGTCATCGAAGCTTGGTCTAGTAAAAAATAGAAGGGTGGGGATCATATCCGAAATTATAGATATGAAGTAAGTTCTTAGAGTAGTAGATAATTATAATATTAACCATTTGATTAGTGTATTTAAATCAAATAGTAACCCCCATTAATTTTTTGAATCCCACACTTTCCTAGTGGAAAACGAAAAAATAATAAGGTGTTTTTCTTAGTGGAATTAGGGGCCCATTTACTTTAACCCATCTCACATTTTAGATTTTTGGTGAAGTTAAAACAAATACGTGAATAACCTCTTTATTCAATGTATCTCATACAAATTTCAATTATTCTTGTCTCTAATCCTTTCGACCTCACATTATAGATTTTTGGTCTTCAAGATCATTTAAGTTACACCCATTATCTTGAAAAACTTAGATCAATGCAAAACTGACACCTCACATTATAGATTTTTGGTGGCCAGTGAGAATCCATATTTCCCGCATCTCATGCTTATATAGACTTAGTTCATATATTGATACAAATAAATAACCCCTATGTGTCCATAGCTAGCTACTTACTTGCCCAACACATAAACCAATCTACGATAACAAAAGGCAATGATATAATCTTCTCAAGACTACACCATTATTAACTTAATAATTAATTTGAGAAGATTTGCTGGTCTTTAATTTAGGTCTCACTTTTCACATGCTTCTAATTTCAATTTATCGCATAAATAAATGCATAGAATAAAATAGGATAATCACGGACTAGAAGCACTATCAACCCAAGTCACTGGGTTGAATACCTAAATCAAATAAAGGGCCCATAAGATAGGTTCATGGGCTGCTCCTCATCGGCTTTACAAAACTCCTTTCGCGAATTGGGTCCACCAACTCTTGATATCTTCATCTTGATCTTCCATTGTATTTATGTACATAGATTCCTAATCTAGTAGGGATACATAAAAGGGAATAGGGTTTGACATATTTAAAACAAGGATAAGAGGCATGCAAGCCCCATTTTAAAATATTACATAAAACCCAAAATGGGTAAATAAATTAAATAATGACATTCATTCATCCATTCATTCATACAAGACTACTCCATGATCACCCACATAAATAACAAATAATAATAAAAAGTAATCCACGAATATAGCACAATTAGTCTCCTAATATAACCTTATTATATTAGGTTCATCCAATTAATAAACCCCTATATTAATTTGGATTCTTAAATATCTCATATTTAAATAAATATAATCTCATTATATTTATAGTAATTAATTAATAAAAAATTTATTAATTAACTACAAGTATATCACAATTAATTTTCTAATATAAACTCTTTATAATATATCTTTCAATTTAATAAACTTTTTATTAAATTTATTCCATAAATATCTCATATTTACAAGACATAAATATAATCAAATTATATTTAATAATTGATAAACTATTTATTAATCTAAAGTGTCAAGAATATATTTGAGCTACTTTAATTAATTTTGTCAAACAAAATTAATTAAACAAACTAGACTTTAAAAATTAAAATAAGTCCAACCTATTTTAATTAAGTCAAAGTCCAAAAATCCAACAATCCAATTCAAAAAAATAGTCCATACTATTCATACCCAAGTCTGAATTAAGTTTGGCCCAATATAGACCATAAAAGAGAAGTATGCTAATTTTAAACACTTTAAAATAGCCCAAACATTATAAGCCCACTTAGCTTAATTCAGACCTTTAAAAATAGTCCACACTAAAATTTATTTTAAATTCCGAATTAAATTAGCCCAAATCACTTTGCCTATTAGCCCAAGATAAAAGAAAAATAAAAGAATAAAACCCTAAACCCATTAACTAAACCCAACAACTTGGGTTTGGGTTTGGGTCTTGACCCAGATCCAGATCCAAAACCCATATCCGAATCTGGGTCGGGTTAGAAACCCGAACCCAAAAAATAATTTTTTTTTTCTCTTTCTTCTTTCTTCTGCGCCACTACCCTACCCCTTTCTTCCCTTCTTCTCGCGACAAAACAATATTGCCGCTGCCATGTTGCTACTGCCATATGCAGCCACCGCCCAAGGTCTCCACCTCGCGCAACTGCTGAGCAACCGTTAGCACGAGGCAGTGGCTTCGCGCTGGGGGCTACTCCACCGTGAGCAGCCATGGCCGCCTCAAGGAGCAGCCGTGCCTCCTGCTACGAGGAGCAACAATGCCACGGCTCCTCCTTCCTTCTTCCCCTTGGGGCAGCCCAGCTGACCCAAGGGTGGTAGAGGTTGCAGCCATGGTGAAGGCAAATGGGTATGCAGCAATTTCGAAAAAAAAAAAACCCTTTTTTTTTATTAATAAAAACACATTCAAAACAGTTTTGAAATTTTAATAAAACAATTTTATAAAATTAAATATGCAGTTTCATTCAAACTGATTTCAAAACAATTTTTGAATTGTTTATCACATAAAACAAATATTAGTTTTATAAAATAATTTTTACAAAACTAAATTTGGAAATAATTTTCAGGGCTACAATTTTATCAAATTAAATTTATAGGCCTACAAAATTAATAGATTCAAGATCTACCAATCTAACAGTTTCACAAACTATTCAAATTGACACTATTAATTGTGCTATACAATTTTGTGCTAAAATCAAATAACCACGTAAAAGGCATGAATTGTGGCTTTGATACCACTATTACGAATCGTGCATGGTATTTAAAATTTTATAATCAGAATAAATGCAGCGAAAATTAATACTCATGCATCCGTTCATGGATAATTACGTAGATTACAACATACATAAATAATCAGCTATTAAATATGCATTAAAAGATTTTAGGATTACCTTTACGATGTCGAATCCGATGTAGGATTTGAACAATCCAAAGCTCTCCAATTGTGAAGCCTTTGAAAGTATCCACACGAGATCCGAGCCATCAATCAGCAAAACCCCCACTACGAGTTTTAGAGAAAAATATATTTGCTATGAAAGACATAATTTGTGCTAGTTTTTCTGTCTGTCATAGTTTCCTATTTATAAGAAACACTAGACATATTAGAGCTAGCTTTTGAGCTAGTCCTAATTACTGGACTTGGTCTAATTAAATGATTGGATTAATATTCTAATCTAATCAGTCTTAAGTCCAATTAAATATTAGACTCTTCTAATATTTAATTTATTTTTCTCGCTGATTAATTCCAAATCTCTTTTGTGTGTAACCTCTAGGGTTCATAATTAATTGGCAGCGAACTAATATTAATCCAATTAATATTTAATTAGAACTCTTCTAATTTAATTCTCGCAAGTCGCGAGTGATACCTAGCAGTATATCACGATTACCCAACTAATAATGAAGTGTAAATTCTATGAACCCTTAGTAATTATCATGCAACTAATTCCTTCTGTCTGAATCATCCCAATTGAGCCAGAGTCATGGATAGGGTCGTCAAACTCTATTACTCAATCATATGTCCAAATCTATCTAATCAATAACTTATAAATAATACATGGAACGACTTCTACTATTCTACCTCGGCCAAGGATTTCTAGTTACTCGATTAATAAATCGCATAGGATCCCTAATTGACATGTTTCATATTTACACACGCCTATCTCCATGCCGAAATAGATCGTAACCACTGAGAACATTATCCAATTCTTGATGAGGACTAGTTTTATTGCACTAGCAAATTATGGTATCCCTAATACAAGAAAACCGTGGTGTCTCAAATCTAAGGACTAATTGCACCATTACACTGTACAACGAATTATTGATCATTCCATGTAATTCGTTGTACTAGCAGTCATGTCCAGTCATTTAATCTCAACAAACACTTATACATCTACCCTTACGATACAAGACTAATTGCCCAAATCAATATCTCATATTATTTGGATGGCAGATTGCAATCCAATCTTTCCAGATAAATTAACGCCCAATTAATTTATCTTACGATCGGGGACTATTTAAGAATATATTTATGAATATAGATTCTGTCACTCATATCTTTACTCTTAAGGATAGAATCTATAAATATTATTATATGGACTTTTATTGAAATAGTTAATCGTATTAAATGATATTTAAATAAACTGCCCACATTAAATAAATAATATAATTATTATGTCCTAAAATTGGCTTTTAGGGCATATAATCCAACAGTTAGGATTGTAATGTGTGGAGTAACGATCCCTCAGACAACTTTTCAAACCGCAAAACATGCAATGTTATTAGAGGTCCAGTTGTGGAAAAGAAATGGGCTGACCTTGTATGGAATAAAATTGTTATTCCAAGACAGAGTTTTTGTGTTTGGCTTACGTGTCTTAACAGGTTGTCAACTTTGTCCAGGTCACTGGAGTGGGGAGTAGTCAATGAAGCTAAATGTGTTTTTTGTCCTATGGGCCAAGATTGCAGGGACCACTTGTTTTTTCAATGTTCATTCACCAGAAGGATTTGGCAACACTGTGCTAGAAGATTGAGATGTGGTGATGTTGGTTTTGAGTGGGAATCCATTGTGGATAAATTGGCAAGAATGAGCAGAAGGAAAGGCTTGAAGTCAGATCTTATAAGAGCCTCACTCTGTGCTTATGTTTACAACATGTGGATTGAACGCAACAACAGAATTTACAATTCGACCGCGAATACTGAGGAACCAATTATTGGAAAAATACTTTTGGATGTTAGAGGAAAAATTTGTCTTAAACAAAAATATTTTAATAGTCTAGAAAATAGTATCATTTGTACAAAATGGTGTATCAGCATGTGCTAAACATACTTTATGTTGGTTCATTGGAGTATAATGAAAAGATTTACTTGCATAGCAAAACAAAAATATATTTTTTGATTACTATTTCAATTGACTAATATAAAGAAAAGAGTTAAATGATACAAAAATAAATTAAAAGGTAAATCGTTACACTAACAATATATTAAGGGGACAAATTAATTTTTCATATGGAAATTGTTTCACCAAATTGGATGCTAAAGATGAAGAACAGCAACACAGTAGCTGTGACGCCCGGCTCCCAGTGCATGCATTTATCATTCATGTGCATTTATGTGTGCAACTATTTGTTTAAATGTCTATTTTTCCTATAAAATGCTATTAAATGTTTATTTACTTTCTATGTGCTAATATTTGTCAAATTGCTTTTAAATTTCAAAATTTTGAGTTTATTTACTTTAGTAAATAATAAATGAACATTTAAATTATTTTCATCAAAGACTTTTTAATAAAACTTGCATTTAAAAAGTTTTCTATTAAATTGAGCCCGAACTAAAAATTTTATTATATTATTTCCTGAATTTTATATTTTTCTATTATTACTTAACTTATAATTAGCCTACGTTCACAAAAATTATATTCATTGCATATATGACGAGTGATTTGCAAAAATATATTGATATTATATGAATAGTAAAATTATGTATTATTTTGGACTTAAAGAAGTTTTCTTGCATTTATTCTAATACCCCTAAACTCAAATCCATTTTAACTCACAACTCAAACCCAAATCCAACCCATCAACCCATATAATCATCCTATACATATATATATTAAACAAAACACAAAAAATACTCAAATAAGCCAAAAAGGCAAAAAATCAGCCAAAAAAGCCAATTACGGGAATAGTATTTTTCTTGCCAATTTTGCTCAATTTGATCTTCCAAGCTTTTCCAAGTCTTCTCCAAGTGGTTTCAAGCTTCTCCACGCCCTATCCTAGTTTCCTTGCATGTTTTTGGTGAGGGAGTTGCATCATTTTCATGGTTTAAAGTTTATGCCATGTTTTTGAATTTTTGAATTTTGCTATTATTGAGCTATAACATGTTTGTTTCTTGTTTTATATAGTATGTATACATGCTAGAGAACATCCATATGCAATATTATAGCTTGGTGTTGAGTTTTTAGCAAGGTGTCATTTGAAGAAGATGATGAATAGTAGAATTTCTAGGGTTTTGAAAATTTGTGCAATTTAATTTGATTCAATGCTTCTAATAGTTGCTAATTAGGTCCTTGAGCACAGGAAAAATGTTAGTTGTGCTTGCCATGTACAAAATTTGAATAATTTGATCAAATTAGGTTACTTTAATAAGGGGTTTCGGGATTAACTCAAAACCGGGCACATTTCGAGGTTATGGCTAGTCTTTATTAATTATTGAAGCCTTAAAAGTGTCTTCGTTTCGCTTGTTTGGATTTCAGAATTGTTACTTGTAGTGTAAACCCACAAAGAGGCATTTTCGGTGTTTCCGTGTACTTGTGCTCTAGGTTATGATTTGGATGCTCTAAATGAGGTATTTAGGTATTCTTAAATTGGTAGGATGGTTAGCTAACTTAACTTGATCATTGAATTCTGGTGGGAAGCTAATTAGCCTAGTTGAACAAAGGGAGAAATGAATGAATTAAGTGTTTTGGTACTTGTATGGCCTTGTAATTGCTTATAATGTGTTTAAATGCATTTCTATAGTATATTTGAGTTATTGGTAAAATTTCGTGAAAGTATGTTGTTGATCCCCTTTGTGCACCGATGGTTATTTTCATGTTTATAACTTATAGTCTTGTATTTCTTGTTTCTTATGCTAATCATATAATGTTATACTTGTGTGAGAGCAACCTACCTTGTTGTCCCTCATTTATATGCTTAACTTGGTACACTATTGTTGTTAGTTGAATTGGTTGGATAAATGTTTAATTGTACTTGTATGACAAGTTCATCTACTTGGAGAAGTTGTGAATTGAATCATATAGTTACTAGTTAAAGATTGAGTAAACATGTTTATATTGCTTGTTAATTGTATTGCATATGTGAAGCTATGATTATATAACTTATTGGTTAGATGTTATATAGTGTTTCTTCTTATATGAATTATCATTGCTATGTATATATTAGTTATTATACTATTATCTTTGAGTAATACTTAGAACATTAAAGAATGTTGCGCATGTGATCACTTGAGTTATCTGTTGTGTCAATAATTATTAGAATGCATGTTGACTAATAAAATATATTGTTAGTTATGTGAATTAAAGAGAATCAAATAGAGTTGGATAAATTAATGACTTTATGAACTAGTTTTAGTTGAGAATAAGGAATCACTTCTTATGCATATAGTTGATTGTATTAGGTAGTGATAATTGAAGGGAATTGATGCTTTTGGAGAATCTTGAGGGAATCTTGGCTTAAATCGTACAGGTTTGACTTCCTAAAAGGTGAGGGATTGTCATCCTTTTGTGTATTTTGGTTCATTTTCTCTTTAATAAATTGTATGACTTAGGATAATTGCTTGAATTATATTCTTTTTATATCTTAATTGATTTTGAGGGCAACCTACTTTGTTGTCCCTCCTATGTGTTATTGACTTATATTATTGTTATATTGTCATTGGATTAAGTGCATTGCATAGTGGTTGCACAACCATAGTGTTAGGGGCGGATATATTAGATATCAGCTGGGCGGCAGCGGGCTTGCCAGTGGATATTCGATCTCCATGCTCTAGTCCCTTACTCGCTTGGTCCGGAGATTGCCAGGGGGTGTTGGGTAGTAAAATTTTTGGGGTACATCTGGAGTACACCCACTGGAGTGATCGGGGTTTATGCCTACACAGCGATCGAGGTTCGTGGATCGAGGATCGTGGTTCGTGATTGAAGCCTAAGAGAATTCTGGAGTGTTGGGATTAAAGTGAAACGTATCCTTTTAATGCATGGTAACTTGTTATTTAAATTGCTCGTAGGTTGTTTAAATGCTTTACTTGTGTTAACTGTTGCATTGCATGTCCTATTAGACTATATCCCTCACTGAGCAATTGTGTTGCTCATACCTCGCTAAACATGTTTCAGGTGGTGTAGCTGGAGGAGTTGCCTTGATTGCTGTGTGTTATTGCTTGAGATTGAAGTGTTTGTCTGCTAAACTGTGGAAGGCTTTGTTCGTATTATATTATGTTCTATTTTGCCTATGGGTTATATATATGTTTGGAGTTGTTGGAATTGTAATAGTTAGGTTGATATTTGGCTGGAATGGTAGTGGTTTGTAATAGTTTAACCTTACGTACTTTCTATGTTGCTTGCTTGTGTGTTAATGAAAGCTAGTAGTTGTTTGACTTTAGATTATAAGAAAGTCTTATTAATAATATAGAGTGGTATGATAAGGGGACAACAGATAAAAATTTCAGGATTGTTAACTGCATGCTTGTATGTGTTTACCATGTCTTGTTGTGATTAAGGCTCGGATAACCTTAAAGCTGGGAAATGGTGGTGTCGGAGATGGAGAATGTTGTGGTTTGTATTTGTGGCTTTATTTTTCTACTTACAGGTATCTAGATAGTCCTATAAACAGGGAAAACTCCGTCCATTTTTCTTAAATTTTCTAACCGGGTTTGGTAATTGGTTGAGAATAGCATGATTAATAGGAGTATTGGTTCCGTGAGGGATTGAGGCGTTACAGTAGCTGTTAATGAATATACGATGAATATTGTGATAAACTATTATTGCTATATAAAATGTATCAATTTGGGTTTTGCAATCTTAGCCTTCTATTTCAAGCTTGGCCATGTACCTGATGTCACTACCTATAACACTCTAATTAAGGGGCTATTTTTTAAAGATAAGGCTCTTGAGGCCATAGAGTTATACGAAAAGTTGATCAGAGAGGATCTTTGTGAGCCAGATGAAGTTACTTTCTCGACTGTACTGGACGTGTTGTGCAAATCAGGGCATACAAACAAGGTAGTTGAGCTGCTTAGGGTATTGGAGAAAAGAGATTGTAAACTCAACGCTTATGCATATAACGTTATTATTGTTTGTTTATGTAAGGACAGAATGGTAAATGATGTTATGAACCTCTTATCTGAAATGATTGATAAGGGCATTCCATCAAATGTTGTCACCTACACTTCGTTAATTCAAGGATTGTGTAATTTTAGACCGTGGACTGACGTTAAACTGTTATTGAATGAGATGGCTGATTACAAAATCTCTCCAAATTTACATACTTCTACTATTTTGGTGGACGCATTACAACTACTATTTTGGTGGACGCATTTTGTAAGGAAGGATTAATAGAAGATGCAGAACATGCATTCCAATTATTGATCCAGAGGGGTTTGCATCCTAACATATTTGCATATGGTGCACCGATGGATGGATATTGTTTGCAAGGAAAACTAAGCGAAGCACAAAGAGTTTTTGAACATATGATGGCCGAAGGCTTGAGATGACACATTATAACATTTTACTAGATGGATTTTGTAAAAATAAGAAAATAGACGATGCGATGTGCTTGTTTCAACAGCTGTCTTGCCAAGGGTTGGTTCCTAATGTAGTGAGTTATAATATCATGATACAGGAATTGTTCTGCGTAGGTAAATGTTATACTGCACAAAAACTTTTTGAGGATATACATTTGGCAGATATCATTCCAAGCATTTATACTTATTATATTATGTTGGACGGGCTTTGCAAAAACAGGCACATTGAAGATGCTTTGTCATTTTTTCATGACATTAAGGGCAAGGGATTAGTTGGTTATATTTGTCTCTACAACATCATGATCGATGGATTTCTCGCAATATGTTCAATAATCTTGCCTTCAAAGGGTTACATACAGATGTTAAGACATACAATATAATGATAAAGGGTCTTTGTCAAGAAGGGTTGGTAGAGGATGCCAAGACGATTTTTGTGAAAATGGAAGAAAACGATTGTTTGCCAGATGAATTCACTTACAATGTTATTGTCCAAGGATTCCTAAAGGAGGGACTCTTTCATGAGGCGATGACGTATGTGAAACAAATGGTCAAATGAGGTTTCTCACCTGATTCGTCTATATTTTCCATCTTGATAGGTCTACTACCAGAAGAAGGCCAGGATCCTTCGATTCAAAATATGATTCAGAAATTAGTTCCAAATGATAAAAGAAATCTCCAAGTTTTAGTCGCTGCTTTATCTTCCTCACTTCAACGTGTGATGTTGACAGTTCCACAAACATGATTTGTAGGACTAGTGAAGCTTTATATTACTATAACTTAGCATTTGATTATATCTTGAAAGGAATTTTTATCCTATATAAGTTTCTTAGCTCTTTTTTTTTCTTTTTTCATGTTGAACCAGCAAAACTGTATCTCTCTACCCTTTCTCGATATGGAATTAATAAGTAGTTGTGATATTTGATATAACGGGTGGATACATAGTTATTCTATTTTGTTCTAAAAACAATTTTACTGATAAGATTTGTTCTATTTTGCTTTTCAGTTATAAGGCACTTGTATCCCTTGATGTAGCGATGGAGTTGTTTCATTAGAAAGATTATGCGAGACACAAAAGCATCTTTTCCATGTTTGAGATATTTGTGGTTGTTGACCTGATTAATATAACAGAAGATATAGGCAGATTCTTTATTTCTCCTAGTAAAAACTAAGAGTTTAAGAAATACATGCTTACAATCTCACTTCTTCAAAAGATGATACAATCAGTTTAAATACTACAAACAAGTTACATAAAAAAATGTATTACAATGTTCTAGGCAACACACTGCCCTAGATTCACATGGCTCAAGACTGACAAGCACATTGCTCAAGAAATATATTTAGATATTTCAACACTCCCCCTCAAGCTGGGGCGAAGATATTGACGAGCCCGAGTTTGCTAAGACCTGATTGGAGAGGTGATGGTCCAAGTGACTTGGTAAACATGTTTCCCGCCTGCTCAGATGATGTAACAAAGCAAGGTATGATAACCCCTGACCGAACTTTCTCCCGAATAAAATGGATATCAACCTCAATGTGTTTTGTCCTCTCATGAAAGACTGAGTCAGAGGACAATATAATAGCAGATTTATTATCACAGAATAGGGTGGATGAGTCGGTTATTGGAAACCCTAAGTCAGATAGAAGAGAGCCTAACCAAAGTAGTTCACACGTTCCTTGGGCCATAGCACGGTACTCAGCTTCCGCAGAAGATCGTGAGACAACTGCTTGCTTCTTACTTTTTCATGAGATAAGGTGATTGCCACGGAAGGTGCACATCCTTGAGGTAGAATGCCTATCGCTCTTTGACCCTACATAATCCGCATCAGTGTAACATGACAATCATTTTTGTACACCCATTGCATAAAAATTTCCAAGTCCAGGAGAAAATTTAATATACCGAAGGATATGATAGACAACATCCAGATGAGAGGTACGAGGTGCATGCATGAATTGGCTTACAATACTTACAGCATATGTAAGGTCTAGCCTTGTGTTAGTCAAATAGATAAGTCGTCCTACAAGTCTTTGATATACTGATGGCTCAGCTAACAATTCTCTTGATTCCCCTGTTAACTTAAGATTGAGGTCCATAGGTGTCATGGCAGGTCGACAACTTAGCATGCCTATATCTTGGAGAAGATCTAATGCATATTTTCTCTGGGATAAAGATATACCATGGCGATTTTGAGCCACCTCAATACCCAAAAAATATCGAAGCTTGCCCAAATCTTTAATGTCAAACATCATCCTAAGGTCACGTTTTACCTGAACAATTCCATGAGTATCATCTCTAGTAATGATAATATCATCCACATAAACTAATATAACAATGCACCGACCTTGAGGATGGCGTCAAACAAAGCATGTATGATCAGAGTTGCACCTAATAAACCCCATAGTAAGAACCATCTCATTGAAGCGGTTGAACCAAGCACGAGGGGGTTGTTTAAGCCCATAAAGGGATTTACGAAGGCGGCACACTTTCCCTGAATACTTCCCCTGAGCTCGAAAACCTGGTGGAGGATCCATGTAGATAGTCTCAGAGAGATCACCATTAAGAAATGCATTTTTTACATCCAACTGGTGGAGAGGCCAAGAATATGAGGCAGCCAAAGAGACAATAAGCCTGACTGTAGTTAATTTGGCGACAGGAGAAAATGTGGCACCAAAGTCCTTGCCTGGTACCTGAGTAAACCTTTTAGCGACAAGACAGGCCTTATATCGATCAATGGTGCCATCTGCAAGATTCTTTACATTAAACACCCACTTACAACCAACAGTCTTTTCATCAACCGGAAGATCAACAAGTTCCCACGTATGATTTTGCTGGAGGGCATCCATTTCCACTTTTATAGCAGCCACCCATAAAGGATTCTGTAAGGTCTCCGGAACTGAGCGAGGGATAGAGACCGAATCAACCTGACCAACAAAAGATTTATACTGATCGGAGAGACCCTAAAATGACACAAACTGGGCAATAGGATGATGAGTACTACTTGAAAATAAGTAACGGGAAGGGGGGCGTCGGTCACGAGTGGGATAATGGGAAGGTGCAGGAACCAAGGGAGAATGAGGGTTACCTGAATTCGGAGAAGAATAGGGCAGGAGAGCGGGAGCACGAGGACGCCGGGAGTACACCTGCAAGGGAGCTGGAGAAGAGACAAGGGGAAAAATATCAATGGGGCTCGGCAAGGGTGTAGGAGACTGTGGAGATGCATCAAGAAGAGGAACAGGGCAAAAAAAACAGGGGGGTTCCTCCGTAGATAATACTATTGGAGGATGCTCTAAGGGCAGGGAAGAAATAGAGAAGAAAGGCACAGTTTCAAGGAATGTAACATCCATCGAGTAGTGGAAGTGATGAGTCACCAGATCATAGCACCGATAGCCTTTCGACAGGGAAGAGTACCCAAGAAATATACAATGGATAGCTTTATCATCTAACTTAGTACGAGTAGGGCTACGATTTTGAACAAAGCATGTACAATCAAAGACTCGTGGGAGAATAGGAAAGAGGACAATTTTTGGCTTGAGAATGTGCAGGGGTGGTTGACCTTTGAGGACACGACTAGGGGTACGATTGATAATGTATGCAGCGGTGAGGACAGCGAGGTGCCAGAAATATCCAGGTGCCAGAAATATCCAGGTAAAAGACATCGAATTGTAGACATAATGTGGCAAATTTTTTGTTCTGCCATACCATTCTGTTCAAGTGTGTAAGGACAAGAAAGCTGCTGAAGAATGCCTCTTTCATTAAGTTCTACCCAAAAATCATTGGTCAGATATTCTCTACCATTATCAGACCGAATATTGTGGACAACATTGTGGAATTGGGTTTTGACCATTTGAAGAAAGTGAGTGAAATGAGTGAAGACTTCAGATTTTTTCTTCATCAGGTAGACCCAAGTACAACGACTATAATCATCTATAAATGTAACATAGTAACGATGGTGAGAAAGGGCCGTGATAGGAGATGAACCCCAAATATCATAGTGAACCACGTCAAAGGCACATGGAGTTCGATGCATGCGAGGAATATATGTAGTGCGAGTATGCTTTGACAATTCACAAGTCACACAATTGAATTTAAAATCCTTGCATGCTTTATTAAAAGCTGAAGATGAGATCTCTCTTGATCTCGAATTGAGACAGGGGAGGCTCGGGTGAACCTGTCCCCCGATCTCTTGCGGAAAACGAGGCGGCTCATCCCACTCAACCGCTGACCACTCGAGAGCGGGAGAGCGCTTCTTGCTCTAATTCTCAAGCGGCGGCCCCGTCTGCAGTTGTATTACACGATAACCAACATAAATATTGAAAGTTTGCATGTCCTAAACGGGCATGCCACAAATATAAGTTTTGAATAGAGAGAACAGGAGTATAAAAAATAGGAGACACAGAGGCTTGTAGACCGGACAAGGGTACAATAGAGGTTAAAGATTTGCCGAAGTAGTAAAGTCCATTGTGCTCATACCCACTACCAAAAATATTCTTCGAAGTCAGGTCCTGCAAGAAACAACTGTTAGGTAAGAAGACAACGGCACAGTGAAGACTCTTGGCAAGACGATTAACTGACAATAGATTATAAGCAAAGTTGGGGACATAGTAAACAGAGCGAAGAATGATATCTTAGGATAAACAGGCATCTCCTTGACAACGGATAGGAATAGACGTTCCATCAGCAATTTGAACTGATTGATTTACAGAACTAACAGGAGAAGAAAAAATGGAGAGCTCACCAGTCATATAATTATTGGCCCCGGAATCCAGAATCCAAGATGGTTGACCTGACTTACCATGAAGGGCTGTAGGAGCACCCGTAGCAAAGGCAGTCGTGGGACCAGATCATGAAGTGAGCCCCAAGTGAAGTTGAAGTTGAGCAATCTGAGCCTGAAGTTGACTATAATAGGGAGAAACAAGTTTTGTTGAGGCTGAAGGGGACGCCAATTCAGTCACAGCTCCAATACGAGGACCTCCTTTCTTTTGTCCACCACCACGGTTTCTAGGATATTGTTGCTTTAATTCAGGATGAAGAGTGAAACATCGGTCAATGAGGTGACCAGGTTTCTGACAATGTTGACAATACGGACGAGTACTTGTTTGCCGAAAACCGAAAGGAGCAGCAAATGCCATCTGATCTGGAACAGACTGAGTGGGTTCAGGTGCAAGAAGAAGACGCCTTCGATCATCACCATCCACAATTACGAATGCCTCAAATAGAGAAGGTAGAGGAGATGTATTTAAAATATGAGTCCAAAGATTCTCAAACTCAAGCTTTAGACCCATCAAGAACTGATAAGTTCGACGATGATCTAGACGTTTATTCTCAACCACAACATCATTTGGGAAGTCACTCAAAGGTTCATATTGAGCTAGTTCTTCCCATATAGTTTGGAGATACCCAAAATAGTCCGCAACAGAGAATCCTAAAGTCGTCTGAGAAGCATGAGAAATTTCACGATAAAGCTCGAAGATTCGAGAATCATGACGTGTATGGACATACATCTTTGTCAGAGAACTCCATAGACCATGAACTATCTCGTGATACATAAACATATTATAGATTCGGTCCTCCATAGAATTGAACATCCAACCCAAGATAACACAATTATTCGCATGCCATTGAGCAAAAAAAGAATCTGTTTCTTTCGGCTTAGGCTCCGAACCTAAAATCCATTCAATTTTACGTTTTCCACCAAGATAAAGCCGGAACGAACGAGACCAAGCATGAAATTTTTTTCCATTTAATAACACGCTTGTGACTCGCTGTGCGGGTGTATTAGGCTCACGAGATAGGTCCATACGTGAGGTAATAGTTGATTGACTGGTTTCTCCTATACCTTTAGATTGAGTGAGTTGTTCTTTTTCTAAGTCCATAGCTAACAAATCTGATGTTTTAAAATAATAACAGCAAACCTAACTGGCTGATGAGGACGCCGGACAATCAGCTTGGAAGGCTACAATTTGATCAAAGTTTGTAGACTGCAATACCCGGTAAACGCTTTAGCCCAACAGACAAGAAATTACCATAGATCTGTGCTGCAGTTAGGAATCTCTGTTAGCATCATGACTTTTATCTGCATCTGTTCAATACAACTTCAAAAAACAAAAAAAAAAAAAAAAAAAAAAATCCCTCAAGTGACAATTTTCAGAGAAGGAAAGATATGAAAGCTTCACTTATCGACGAAAGCACAGGACGCTCGCCAGCGACGAGGAGATCCGACGACTGGATCTGAAGCTTTGGTGGCTATGGTAGCCGATGATGATGACGAGGGCAAGGACAACGGAAGCACATGAGGCTTGCCGGCGACGAGGAGATCCGACAACCAAGAACTGCAGCATCTTCGATGTCAACAAGATCTGGCGACCAAGATCTGAAGCTATGGCAGCTCGACGGCTCTCAACGATGACGACGACGACGTCGATGAGATCTGGTGAGCACGACGGCTATGGCCGCTCGTTGGCGATGGCAGCACGACGGTTCACGACGACGATGACGTCAATGAGAGCCTGCAGCTCGACGATACTGTAGTTGCTCAAGACGACGACGACGACGTCGATGAAAGCCTGCAGCTCGACGGTACTGTAGCTAAGTTATTTATTTATTTATTTATTTATGTGTTCTGTTTGTATATGTTGAAACGTAGTTGTGGCTCTAGATATCAAGTAGAAACTAAGAGTTTAAGAAATACATACTTACAATCTCACTTCTTCAGAAGATGATACAATCAGTTTAAATACTACAAACAAGTCACATAAAAAAATGTATTACAATGTTCTAGGCAACACACTGCCCTAGATTCACATGTCTCAAGACTGACAAGCACATTGTTCAAGAAATATATTTAGATATTTCAACACTCCTTACTTTTGACGAAGTATTCATTAACTTGGATAACTCGTATTGAATTGTCTAATTACCTTTTATGAGACAATTATGTTCATCAGACTGTAATCATACTTGTGCAATGTGAACAGTGCTGCCTACAATTGAAGGCTGCAACACAAAAAAATAGTTTTCAATTATTGATTCAAAAAGGAAGCCGTGTAATCATGTAAGTGGCTACAAGTGTAAATTGTTGGATTTTCTTTTAATCTATTAAAGAAAAATGTAAATTGTCGAATCTTTTAATATTTTCACTAACTGATGTAGTAAATAGTTCCACAAAAATTCTAGCATTAAATTTCCATGTATTTCTTCAAAGATCTGTTGAGGTTCCTGGCTTTAGATTTGTAATCATTGGAGCCGTTTATTACATATTTCAAGTCTGGAAGATGGCACTGACTATCAGCTCTAGCCCCTGCTTTACCTAATGGCCTCAGCCTCATGTTCAAGCACGGCATCATACTTTAATTTCAAAATCTGGAACTGCACCCTGCTCTTGATCCCTTGCAGCCTCGAGGTCCTATCCAGCCTACAGATTTATTGTAAATGATTATCTTTTGGCCCACCAGTAAACTTAGACTCTTTTGCAACATAAGAGGTCGAAGTCTCAAGTCAGGGCCTATTCTATCTCTGAATCTTTTTGCTTACCTCCAGGCCCAGGTTCGCCCTTTTCGTCCTCTTGCATAGTGGAACTGATATTCTCAGGCTCAACCCCATGCTCAACCTCTTGATCAGGTATCGTGTCCGGAATTTTCAGACAGATGTCCAACTCTTCAGCTGCACAGGATAATAATGGAGCAGAATATGGAGAAGACAGATTTCTGAAGGCTGCTAACAGTCTAACACAACCACAAGTTAAGGTGCAAGCACAGCAAGTTCATCAGGATCTAGGCTACACAGTTGCTGCTGATGATCACCTCTTGCATCAGCCACAAACTCTGGAACATGACAGCATATTGCTTCAACTCAGTTTCAGACTCAGGTGCAGCCTTGTAGTCAGCTCAGGCCAACAGTTGCTGATGCTATCCCTTTGCATCTTGCAGTTGCTCAACATTAGGTTTCAGCCCTAGGTTCAACCCCCTAATCATTTTCAGATGAGTGAGTAGCTCAGAACTCCATCCCCTATTGCAGGTTGAGTTCCACCTACCCCTGGTTATCTTAAATGCAACTTAAGATGCTTCTTTTTGTCCAAGCAATTTGGAATTTAGATTGGTTGTGCTGCTTAGAGAGCACCATGGATTCCTTATTCATGGTTCAGCCCGAAAATGCAGGGCTCTGAATGCCTTGCAACCTAAGCTGTGGCCCTGCATGAAGCTTGCCTTTATGTCGAGTCCTTAGGTGTGCGCATTTCCCATTAGAGTGGATTTGTAATATCCCACCCCTTTAGCCTTCGATTTACAATGTTCTTCCCCCTCTTGAGGGTTGGTTAACTTTGTGACTGAACAATATACTGAATTACAGACTATATGTATAGTTTCCTTCAAAATCTAGCCGTTGCGAATTAGTGACATCTAGTTAAAATTCTTCAGTTCAATGCTCAATGCTTCTTCCATACCCTACCCCATCTCTTGCTAGTTCTCTTCCCCAATATTTTCATTATCTGATGTTAAGCTTCTCTCTCTCGATGTATACATACATCTGTACATACATATACAAAATCTATAGGTAATCAAGATGTACATCTAGTCTTAAGTTCACAAATAATTCTATTTCAACTGTGTCAAATATAAAAAAGGTCGTGTCATCAACCAAGGCGAAATACAAAGACATCCCAACACATATGCTATAAGAAAACTAAAATATTGTGACATGGTAATACGATATTAATCAAAAAGAAAAGATTGCATTCTGTTATGTGTCCATATATATGTACATAGACAAACAAATGTAGTTTTTCTATATTTATCTTGGAAAACATTGTTTTACAAGATTTTGACAAAGGACATAACGTACTTTTTCTAATCAGCGTCAGCATCTTCATCAGACTGATAAAAGATACACGATTGAATTACCTTGTATGTTACAAACGTAAAATCTCTAGAAATTTTGCATTTGCATATCCAACACCACCCCTTATGTATGATAAATGAAGCATAGTCGAGTCTTTGATTATGAAGATCTCGTTACGTAAAAATTTCTTAGTCTTATTCAATAATTATGGTCTTGTCCTTCTGCAGAAAGTGTATCGAGTAATGGAAAATTTAACCAGTACTATCAAATGTTTAATATAAGTGTCCAAAGTAACCTCTACCGTTTATCTTTTTGTCCAATTGTGATGTTGCCTTAATTTTTTGCTGCAGCAGACAACTGTGCTTCATACAAAACATGGTACAGTTGTAGAGATTGCATTGGAGAATCTGCGTATATGTCCAATTCTTTCAATGGTTTCAAGCCTTCTGACTTTATTGTGTGAAAATACTTGAAATGCATGACAAAAGCAAAGTGGTGAAGTTTTCAGCATATGACAAGCCGGGGAGTGGATTTCTGCAAGGTATCACAGTGAGCACTTTGTTTTCATGTGGTTTGCTATATGAGGTGTTGGCAACTGATATGCTTTTTGTGATGTTTTCACAAATGTGTAATCAAGAACAAAATTAAGTTTGCTTAGGCATCACAGTCACCAACACCTTATATAACAAACACCTTACATATTTTTCTGAGCCTGCAAAATGTCTCTACACTTTCTAGACATGGCATTCATATATAGATATGGTACCAAAGAGTGAATCTCTTTGAGCAACACTATGGTAGGGACTTTGTGTTGCTACCCATATTGTGCTTCACGTAACTTTTACAAATATAACCAATATATGGAAATTATTTGATTTAAATGACTGCAAAACTAATAGGAAAACATCAATGGTGGACTGGGTAGGAGATTTTCAACTATGCGTAAGATACAAAGTTGTACCTTGTCCGAGAAACCATTAGAATAATACCCAATAATTTGATGATCCTCATATAACCTCTCTCTCCTTTTCTTTTCAACTGAGTTTTCGACTGTCGAGTCTACTCTAAATGATATCCATCAAGATTCTTTCTCTGAGGGTATTGTGCACCAGCCCGAACTAATTCAATGATTGTAGCAAAACTGACTGCAATGAGCAGAAATATCATTCGTGGGTTAGACCTCAACTTCATTCGTGGGTTATAAGAGCCTGTAATTATCATTTGGGTACAACCATGATCTTTCAAATGGTACGGATTGAAACTCGACTCTCCATGATATTGGCTCTTATAATGTGAATTCTTTTCGCCTAATCTTCATATTTCTGGTTTGGCAGCTAATCTGCAGAGATCACAGATGTAAAATTATCACTACTTTAGCTTAACACTTCAAGGTAAGACATTGGCCCCGAAAGAAGTTTGTCAATCTGTATCAATTCACTATTGAATCCAACTGCTTGGGACTAGTTAATAGTTAATAGATATTACTCTCGAACCAAACCAACCATTTTTCCACAAGGTGAGGACAGTTATATGGATATTTTAACGCTACTTATTTCTGTCAAGAATTATCTCCTTTATTAGTTCCATATAAGTGAGGTCTCGTCTAAGTGTTTCTATCCAACTCATTTTAGGTCTTTCTCTACCCCTCGTATGAGGTGATATTTTCATACCTTTGCACCTTATAACATCGTCTCCACGAGTCGTCTTCTAATACATCTATATCGTCTCAGATGATTCTCTCGCATTTTATCTTAAATTGGGGTCACCTTCATGTTTTCTCATATTACTTGTTCTTAATCTTGTCTTTCATAGTTAATAAATACTATTCTCCTCCTGCAGCTAGTTGGACAATTAACGCCTTCTAAGATTAGGGGAAATATCTTCTAAGATTAGTTGGCTAGAAAATCGAACACCACCCAATCTGTCGCATAATGAAGCATGTCGAGTATTCGATTATGATTTATGAATAACCAAGGCCTTGTAGTTTTGTACAACACATATAATAATGACAAATTTCATTACTAGTATTTAATGTTTACTCTCTCATAGAAAGTCAACAATTTTTTATAATGCCCATCTATCTATACTAAAAAAGCTCCTCCAACACATTATTGTAAGTAATGATATTGGGCTCCAATCCTCTTATGAGAATAATAATATTCACTCCTCCACGTCCATGAGGCATCTCTAAGTGTTCATTTTCTTACACTTATAATATGATTAATCAATGTCATTGCTAATAAAATATGTTGTTTTTTTTTTTTTTGCTAAGCAAGCAAGTAATTCTATTAAGCTCAACAAATCTCTTTACAATAAATTTTTTTTAAAAAAAATCAATCTCACTCACATTTGAGATGGTACCTCAAACCTCTCAATTAAAAAGCATTGATAGGGTGTCTAGACACTTTCGACCAAGAAAGACCTCCAACCCAAATTCAAATTGAGAAACTACAACTGAAATACAAATGCTCTCTTGTTTCCAAAACCATTCCACAACACACACATAGACCATTAATTTGCATACCTCAGGATGTATCATGTGCTCTTACAACATTATTAAGAGTTATAATTCAAAAATATATATTTTGGGTACCAATTTAATGATCATTATACGAAAAAGTACTAAAGTGGTACAAGAGTATGACATAGTATTGGTAACTGCAATAGTGATGTTAAGGGTTGAAATTTATTACATTCGACCCGAGATACTTTCTGTAAAGCAAAAAAAGGGACAACAGGTGTTATTTGTCGTGAACTCTCTCCAGTATGACAGCTAGTATTCTGCTGGGGAATAACTTTAGTGACAAATTTAACAATAGATAATATTAGTTATTTTTGAGTCACATTCCATGTTCTATTTATAGTAATGGATAAGAAATCTTTTTGGGATATGGTTGTGAGCTTCAATAGTCCTTGGTTCTTATTATTATACCAAGTGGCTAGTAGGAAATGCTCATTTTACTTTGGGTTTGTTTGGATTGAAGGGAAAAAGGGGAAGAGGAAGTAAGGGGAGATATTAGAAAGTTCTCTCTCTTGTTTATTTTGGAAGTTTTCAAGGGAAAAAAAAAGTGGAGAGATCAAAGCAACCCCTCCCAAGCTCATTTTTTATTTACCCCAATTTGAGGTAAAATAGAGGGATGGGAGAGTAAGTCTTCGTTATGAAAGTTATTATTGGCCTAAAAAGCTTATAATCTTTATTTTGATAATAACAAAACATCTAAATTGTGCTTTAGTATTCTTTTTGTATTTTGGGTAAGACATTCAATCCAACAAAGCAAGTCCACATCAACATGGATCAACTAAATTCAGTCAAAGGCTAGAAAGCTATTGGGTCAAGTCAAAGTGTCACGCCCCAACCCGACCTATGAAGGCTAGACTAGGGTATGACCTAATTCATTTATGCTATTTTGCCTACTTAATCATTTGTTATGATTTAACACTTAACGTTGGTCTAGAACTCCAAAAGTTTTTCGGAAAACTGGCAGTATAACAGCTGTATTTAAGACCTTTGGTTTGACCTAATTTTCTAGAACGCCTCAAAATTTTCAATCGTTAATCCGATTCCGATAAAGATTCCTATTTTGTCATCAATAGATATGCCTACTAATTTATCTCGATAGTCTCGTTTGATTAACAAGCCTAGTATGATAATTATGTCCTGTTTATTTGCCAGTTCCTGTCTTGTAAGTACTTATTATCCCTTAGCTTACGCATAAGCACCTAAGTGAGATTAGACAGAGTTTCATTATATGCTTCTTCACCTAGTGGTTTAAACACCTATGATAACTACTAATCAAGATAATGAAAACAATAACCAAATAAAGAGTTCGTCTGGTTATAGATAGTACAATCCAAAATTAGACTCAAATTACAACAGGGGTCATTTACAATAACAACGAAATAAAGAGTCCACAAACAAACACAACATCCCTAATAGCATCCATGTTCACGAAAAGCACGCAATGCACATAGTTGTTCCAAAGGTTCATCAACTAGCACATTTTCTTCGGGTACCTGTTCCAAATCTGCTTCACATGTGACAAAAAAAATGGTGAATCCTTATGAACTCAGCGAGGGGGGGAACAACTGACAAGGTTTTGAAATCCTTTTCCAGTTAATCTTATGAAAACTCTTTTGGAAACATGTCATATAAAATAAGTAAGTTCATAACATAACATAAATATAAATGAACACATTTACTCATTTTTTCTCCCCGATGTCCTCTAGGAACCAAGCAAGAGTACTTAAACACATAGTGACAAGGATACGGTGAGCTTTCGCTCTCAAGATCAATCTGTGAACATTTGCTCTCAAGATCAATTCCAGTAACCATTGTTGTAGCCGGCATCAATCATCCACTTATCACTCCAAATGGGTGTACTCCGGATGTACACCAAACCTACGACCCAACTCTACGAGGATGGAATGCCAAACGAGAGAGGGAATTGGACCATAGTAGTCACGGGAGTACTGGCAAGCCCTATGCCGCCCGGCATTCGTGAAACGCTACCATACCACAATAAAAGGTTGTAACCTTGTATGCAATGCACAATTGTACCATTTAACATTTTACATTAGGAGGTCAACAAAGTAAGTTGCCTCCGAGCAATTATAAGATCACATTTTGACAAGTAAACATATGAAGCATGCTTTGACATGTAAATTCACGTTGTAAAACACTTAGGAGCATGTGAACATTTAACAGACAGCCAAGTAATATCATATAAAACAAGTCATATAACTCATTTTAGTTCACATATCAAGTGTTAAGATCATACAAGCATGCTATGACACTTACACAAAATCGGGTGCAAGAATAGTCTACTTATCAATATGCAATCATCAAGAATCATGCTTAGAGCTATAAAGACAATTCCGGGCAGCCTATTAACATTCCTCAAAATCAATTATAAGTCACACAAAAGTGGTTTATGACTTAGGAGTCTACGTGGCTATTAGGGTTTACAAGACCGTGCTCGAGTGTTGATTTTGTTTGCTAAGGACCACAAGTGACACTTAAACCTTTTCAAGCATACTTAGAAATTATTGGGCAGCCTACTAACCAATCAATTGAACACACTTAACCATAAGATCATCACTTAGCAAGTATTCATAAGTAATAAAGCCTCAATTACTTAAACCCAAGCGATTAAGCAACAATTCGTCATGTAATTAAACCCAAGCCATACATCAATTAATTAAGCATCCTCAACCACCCAAAACAGCCCACACAACTTCTAATTTCCACAATTCCAAGCATTCAACACCTCAAGTAAAGTTACAACATGATTCAAAGCATATTACCAAGCAAAATTTCGACTACAATGGTCTGTTTTTTCTCATTCGTTTAGCCAAGTAAATAACCTCAAAATTCAGTGAACCAAATTTAAAATTTAAGCATAATGAGTTCTTTTAATCTAGGAACAAACCTCGCTGCATTCCGAGTTTGGACTTAGGAGTTATGACCAAAACCGTGAGACTACGCAAAACTGTCCAGATTCATACATATTTCGATATTTGCCATTTTTGAGGCCTTTAAACTCAAAATTAGCCTTAGCCTATTTCTGAAACATATGTTCATAACTGATCAATCTAGTGATCTACCAAATTTCATGCATTTTTATCAATTTTTATGAGACCAAAAACACTTCGTTCTACAAGGTCAGTAATCTGCCAGAAAAACGTGTTTATATATCTCTAAGTTTCTAGCCATTATCAAGCCATGCATGACTAGATAAGCTCATATAAACACATATACATGAACTTCAAGAGTAAATACAGCCATATGAGAGCATGAATGTGAGTTTTGAAAGCATTTAAAAGGTTTTAACCCTCGCCTTATCAAGTTGATGGATGAAAATGCAAGAACGCCCTTGAATCGCACGAATAGCCTATTTTCCTTGCCTTGGCCGAGTGGTAGCTTGTTTTTCTTTAAATCCTAGCTTAGTTAGCATATACTTAGTGTGTGCATGTGATTAGAACAAAAAGAAATGGAAGAAAACTCTTAAAGTTACCTATGGCCGAAAATTATGAGTTTTGTGAGCTTGTGCGAATTTCTTGCTATGTTGCTTGCTTGTTGCTTGCTTTGGCCGAAGCTTGAGTGGTCTAGAGAGAAAAATTTCAGTCTTGGGAGCTCAAGGGAGCCATGGCCGAAATGAGAGGAGAAGAGAAAGAGTTTGAGAGGAAAATTGATGTTGAAGAGTTGTGTGTGCGTGTGTGTCGGCCGTAGGCCTTGCAATAGTTGGATTTTGTTTTGTTATTTGAGCATTTTTTTTTGAATTGTAAGCATGCTTGGGTGAGTAGGCCGAGAAAGGGAGCTTGGGGTAAGGTGTATAGGAATTTTTTATGCATTGTGTTTTGTGTGTGTCATAGATTGTCTAGGATTATTTGAAATTATGCAAAGCTTGACCAAATGCTAGGCATGGCCGGCCATGGCATGCTAGATTTCTTGGCTTTTGAGTTCTATTTATGCTTAATCTATTGTAGGCTAAGAGTATTTTATGTTTAGGAGTTTGTATTGTAAGAGAATGTTAGGAATTTAGGGAACCTAGGTAGAATTGAATATAATAATGTTTGAGATAGTTTAATATTATTTTAGTGTTAATGGAGTTTGTAGGATTTCTTTATTGTCTAGTGCTTTGTGTAGGAATCTTTATTAATTAACGTGCAGACACGCTTTCTTAGGTTTAGGGCACGCACTACGTGATAAGACACGAACTTCAAGACAATGCACGTACTTCAAAGTAAATGCACGCAAACCTAGGTGAATGCACGTAAATCAATGCAATGCACGTAATTTCAAGGTACAACTCTTAAACCTAGGTTAAGACACGCAGTTCAAGGTTAGGGCACACGAATCGAGGTAAGACACGTTATTCGGGGTCGGGCCTCACACAAAGCCCAATCAGAAAATGTATCAAAGCCCAAAAATGTAATCTTTTGTCTTGTCTCATTCAAATGAAGACTCTCAGGGGAATCAAGTTATGAAGACCCGAAGAAAAAGACTTGTTAACTCAAAGAATTTGAGTTGAAGATTCGACGATAAAGAGGGAGTCACAAGGAAGGAGACGTGGCGACAAACTAATATGCTGCCTTGATGTTTCTTTGTCTCGAACCCTATACCCCTATAATAATGGTAGAGTAAAGGGTGGCTCCAAAGCTGAATTGATCGGTGGTGGTTGGTCGAAGCTCCAGTAGGCAGCCACTCCCTTCTCAGAGAACTGTACGTGAGACTTCCACCTCATACGGCTCCGTCTTGAGTTACCGTCATCGGCCTTGGCATTAGACCACTATCTATGCATGTATTTTCAACCTGGACTCTCGAATATTTTGCTTCTCAGGTGGTGGCGAACAATGTTGCTTGCCTTACGAGAGATGCCCGCCCGTTGGGCCTGGCTTGCTTCCTGCCCGAAAGAACTGCTCACTAGCTAGCCGGATTAGTAGGGGCCCTATCTAGAGACATACTGAAAACCATGCCTTTCGAACCGAACACAAGGCCCGTCTTTCAAATCAAAAGAAAAATGGGCTCGTTAGGAAGAAAGATGGAGTGCGGCCTGTAGAGCACATGTACGACACAGTCGGGTTGCTCAAATCGACTCTTCCCACTCTCTTGTGAGTTCAAATATTTTCGATGGTGAGGTTGACCGGTTAGCTTTTCCTTCGCCCCTTGAATCTATCTATTCCGGCTACAGAGCATGAATGACTCTTGCTCTCGGTGAAATCCCTTTAGATTAATAGAAGACAGTTCCAGCAGAATCCTAAGAAGACTTGAACCTGTTACTCACTCCTAAAGCAAGCATTTCCTTTGCGCCTGCTATTCCCTCTTCAAGAAGTTAATCCGGATCCTCATCCTCATCTCTTGAACTCTCGGCTGATTCAGCAGGACGGTTTATACTTTGTAGGTTCTTGGGGGAAACTCGTAAATATGCGAAAAAATAGCCCTTTCTTTTGGTGGTGTACAGTTGTGGTTTTGGAATCAATTTTTCTAGAGCCCGCCCGAAATCGACAATTTAAAAAGGGCTATTCGATAGAATAATAGATCCGAAGGGGTAAGGCATCGGTCGGTCCTAGAAACGGCGGCAGCGGCGCGAGGAGTTAACGACCGGACGTGCTGCAACCTAGGGATCACCAGGCAGCTCTTTCGCTCTATAGGGATCGGGGGGGCATAATACAATTCTTCTTGGAGGAAGGTTGTTTGCCCAGGTGACTGATCCTGCCCGAGACGCGTTCGTTGACAAAACCGCCATAGGAATTCCGACTTTCCCGATTTCTGAAAGAGTAGTGGCTTGTGTCTCCGGCTCTGGGAGAACTTTACCTATAGCTAACCGTTAGAGCTTTAGGCATGATCTTTGTAATGTAGTTCAGCGCCTCTACTACCAGTCTGTAGTAATTCAAATTGCTTCTTTGGATCAGTAAGGAAAATATTGACTCACACATATCGCATTGTATTGTTGTCAACTCACATAGTCGCACGTACCAGCAACAAGATGACTACACCCTGCACGCCACTAAACGACGCTATTTAACGCTTTGGTTCGCCCAATACAAGAACTATAGCCCAACCTAGCTTAAGGCTAAAGCCGTGGACTACGCCCCCGTGAGAGCCCAATCTAAGGTAAAGAAAGAAAGATAGAGTGGAAGCACTTTTGCTCTGCTTGGATTGGCATGGCTGTCCCCCTTTGCTGGTTGAGGCTCGGCCTTTGACTCCACTTGCCTCTACTTTTCTCATGTTAAGCGTGCAAGTGTAGTTTAGTGGGATTGACTTCTAAAGACAGAAATCCTTTTTCATCTCCCTTGTATAATTCGACGTCTTAACCTGACTTCCTGAACTTAGTTGATTGTTAAAGTAGTAGCTCTGGATCGAGAGTTGGATGCTTACCTTATTAGAAAAGGAGAAAAGGCTCTACTAGTTGGAAAGGAAAGGACAAGACCACCTTTCGTACATTTCTACTGGTCTAAGATGTTTGGATTTTTCAAAACTCCATGGACATGCAGAAGAGAAATGCTATCCCCACTCGGACCAAGACATAACTTTTACTTGGTCAAATAACAATTAAGGTGAAGCAGGGTGAGGAACGGCAAATCTCTTTATGATAAAAAGATCCATTTTGCAAATTTGTTATTACGGGTAGTTCCTACAAAGAATCGGACTAATGACGTATACAATACTGGAATTCTCG